>CM042399.1:37830516-37968016 GCA_023634145.1 Thymallus thymallus | reverse complement strand
CCACACCACACACCACACCACACACCACACACCACACACCACACACCACACACCACACACCACACACCACACCACACCACACACCACACACCACACCACACACACACACACACACACACACACCACACACCACACACCACACACCACACACCACACACCACACACCACACCACACCACACACACACACCACACACCACACACCACACCACACACACCACACACCACACACCACACCACACACCACACCACACCACACCACACACACACACCACACACCACACACCACACACCACACACCACACACCACACACCACACACCACACACCACACCACACACACATCACACCACACACCACACATCACATAGTCACTTTACCCCTACCTACATGTACAAACCACAGTCTATCTACACATAGTCACTTTACCCCTACCTACATGTACAAACCACAGGGAAAAGCGTCCTCCATTCTCTATTTAAGTGCATAGATTAAATGTATTTTTTTCACACACACACACACCACACACACATCACACACCACACACCACACACCACACACCACACCACACACACACACACACACACACACACCACACACCACACACCACACACCACACCACACACACACACCACACACCACACCACACCACACACACCACACACCACACACCACACCACACACCACACCACACCACACACACACACCACACACACCACACACCACACACCACACACCACACACACACCACACCACACACCACAAACCACACACCACACACACCACACACTACCACACACCACACCACACCACACCACACACCACACACACACACACCACACACACATCACACACCACACACCACACCACACACCACACCACACCACACACCACACACCACACACCACACCACACACCACACACCACACACCACACACCACACCACACACCACACCACACCACACCACACACCCCACCACACCACACACCACACACCACACCACACACACATCACACCACACACCACACATCACATAGTCACTTTACCCCTACCTACATGTACAAACCACAGTCTATCTATACATAGTCACTTTACCCCTACCTACATGTACAAACCACAGGGAAAAGCGTCCTCCATTCTCTATTTAAGTGCATAGATTAAATGTATTTTTTCCCGCTGCTCCTAATTCATTGCTGGTGCATGATAACGGTCCATTCTAAATCAAAACTGATGTCACACATACATGATTTAGTATATGTAAAGACAAGATTAAATCTGAAATAGTCTAATAACTGCCTTTTTATTGCGACTTTTTCTAATCATAGTCACACACCTCATGTAGCCTAGCCCATAGAACTATATGTTTTAATAAGGTTTGTATCACACACCTCATGTAGCCTAGCCCATAGAACTATATGTTTTAATAAGGTTTGTATCACACACCTCATGTAGCCTAGCCCATAGAACTATATGTTTTAATAAGGTTTGTATCACACACCTCATGTAGCCTAGCCCATAGAACTATATGTTTTAATAAGGTTTGTATCACAACTTGTATCACAAAGTGGCCAAATAAGCACATGAATCTGCTTTATAAGGGGTGTAGAGCTTAACAGACATGAGCAGCGCATGAGTTTCAAGTTCACCATAAAAATGCATATTTTTAATAAAAGCATTACATGCATCATCACATTTGCCGTCACTTTTGATGCTAGTGTTTTGACTTCTGATCTGTTGCGTCGCCTCGTTGCATAAAAAGGTTTTTTTGATGCTAGTTGTATTAATTTGGGATCTATTGCATCCCACAACTGTCCCAGACTATGTTTGTAATATTTATTTCTCACCCAGAATAGAATAGGTTAACCTTTGTACTGTGGGGGAAAGTAGATTGACAGACTAGTGCTCTTGGTGTTTGTTAGACCTACTCATCTTGTTGGCTGACGAAAATGAAATGTGGACAGTTCTTCCAATATCTTCAATATGCACCTCGGAATTGGATAAGGATGTGTGCAGTTGTGTCCCCAATGTGTCTGTCTTCACTTGTAGCCTGTGAGAAAGACCTGATCACGTGATGGAGACCATGTGAGTGAGAGGTGATTCAGAGCGCTCAGCACTCAGCCACATGCTGCAAAAGGCATGGATTATTTCAGGGGGCATTACAGCCACACAAAGGGGATCCCGCCGTGAAATTCTAGTACTTGTCAAATTGTGAATGAGTGACTGATGTAGTGGGTACAGCCTGCCAAAAAAAGATCAGTTTGTGCTGTATAACCAGCTCCTATGGTTGACAGCCTGGCCCCAGATCAGTTTGTGCTGTATAACCAGCTCCTATGGTTGACAGCCTGGCCCCAGATCAGTTTGTGCTGTATAACCAGCTCCTATGGTTGACAGCCTGGCCCCAGATCAGTTTGTGCTGTATAACCAGCTCCTATGGTTGACAGCCTGGCCCCAGATCAGTTTGTGCTGTATAACCAGCTCCTATGGTTGACAGCCTGGCCCCAGATCAGTTTGTGCTGTATAACCAGCTCCTATGGTTGACAGCCTGGCCAGTCATTGTCATTCCAAACATGCACAAAACATTTATCTCTGGCATCTCTGTCTGTCAGATAACAGTGTACTGATAATTAATCATATCAATATATATCATATCAATCATAGATCAGTTAATAAGCCCTGACATTCTCTCTTTGTCTCTCGCTCTCTACTTCTCTCTCAGCTGTAATCCAATCAGATGTCTCGTCCGAGCCTGTCTGCCTGAATGCATGGTGCTATCTGTGACGTGTCCATATTTCAACCTGTCTGCTACGCGTCCTGAAAACCACCCATGACACTACCGCTCTCACAGCAAGAGAGAAATTACATGACCTTTTTAGAGGTATTGGGTAGAAAAGCAAAAAGGACACTGGATGTATCCGATACGGACCCATATTCCTTACATAGTGCATTACTTTTGACCAGAGCCGTATATTGGATAGGGTGCCATTTGGGACACAGGCAAGTTTCTGACACTTTCTATAATCCTCCTCAAAAATGGAGAATGAAGTATTGGTCTAAAACTGTTTGTCAGGAAATGACATTGCAGATGACTCAGATGTTAGCATTAATATGTATCTCTCCCATTTTAAATCCAATATAACCCAGTAGTTGACATGATGTATCTCTCCATTTTAAATCCAATATAACCCAGTAGTTGACATGATGTATCTCTCCATTTTAAATCCAATATAACCCAGTAGTTGACATGATGTATCTCTCCCATTTTAAATCCAATATAACCTACTATAGTATTCTGGATCATTCAAGACCGTGTTAAACATCTGTTATTATTTTCGGATCATCTGCATGTTTACAGCTTTCAGTAATGGGGCTAGAGGGTAAAAAGTAATCTTATCAGAAAATGGATATAGTGTGTGTGTGTGCATTTGTAAATCCGTGCTTGTCTCTGTGTGTGGAGCATGTGTCCGTTCCTCTGTAGGTGCTTGTCTCTGTGTGTGGAGCATGTGTCCGTTCCTCTGTAGGTGCTTGTCTCTGTGTGTGGAGCATGTGTCCGTTCCTCTGTAGGTGCTTGTCTCTGTGTGTGTAGCATGTGTCCGTTCCTCTGTAGGCGCTTGTCTCTGTGTGTGGAGCATGTGTCCGTTCCTCTGTAGGTGCTTGTCTCTGTGTGTGGAGCATGTGTCCGTTCCTCTGTAGGTGCTTGTCTCTGTGTGTGGAGCATGTGTCCGTTCCTCTGTAGGTGCTTGTCTCTGTGTGTGGAGCATGTGTCCGTTCCTCTGTAGGTGCTTGTCTCTGTGTGTGGAGCATGTGTCCGTTCCTCTGTAGGTGCTTGTCTCTGTGTGTGGAGCATGTGTCCGTTCCTCTGTAGGTGCTTGTCTCTGTGTGTGGAGCATGTGTCCGTTCCTCTGTAGGTGCTTGTCTCTGTGTGTGGAGCATGTGTCCGTTCCTCTGTAGGTGCTTGTCTCTGTGTGTGACAGTGAGTTGAAAACCCTAAGCCCTGTGCATCACTCATCATCATATTCCCATCATTATTAAAACAGGAGTCAGTCAATATGAGGGAGATGTTACCAGACCAGACCTGACCAGACCTGAGCAGACCTGACCAGACCTGACCAGACCAGACCTGACCAGACCTGACCAGACCAGACCTGACCTGACCAGACCAGACCTGACCAGACCTGACCAGACCTGACCAGACCTGACCAGACCAGACCTGACCAGACATCCTGTTCAACACACAACGCGCTAAAGGCTGCATCCCAAATGACACCCTATTCCCCATTGGGCTCTGGTCAAACACAGTGCACTATTTAAGGAACATGGTTCCATTTGGGACACTAACACAGGCTACAGTCAGTCAGTCTCTCCTCTCCACCTCAGAAGACAGGATGTCATTGTTTTTCACTAGCTCTTCTGTTAATGCTTGTTTTCACTCTGTCTCATATGAATTAATGGACCAGGCTTCAATAACACCAACAACAACAACAACAACAACAACAACTACAACACCAACAACAACAACTACAACACCAACAACAACAACAACACCAACACAACAACTACAACTACAACAACAACTACAACACCAACAACAACAACAACACCAACAACAACAACAACAACTACAACACCAACACCAACAACAACAGCGACAACACCAACAACAACAACAGCTACAACTACAACACCAACACCAACAACAACAACTACAACACCAACACCAACAACAACAACTACAACACCAACACCAACAACTACAACACCATACCAACACCAACAACAACAGCTACAACACCAACACCAACAACAACAGCTACACCAACAACTACAACACCAACAACAACAGCTACACCAACAACTACAACACCAACAACAACAGCTACACCAACAACTACAACACCAACACCAACACCAACAACTACAACACCAACACCAACAACAGCTACACCAACAACAGCTACACCAACAACTACAACACCAACACCAACAACACCAACACCAACAACAACACCAACACCTACAACACCAACACCAACAACTACAACACCAAAACCAACAACAACTACAACACCAACACCAACAACAACTACAACACCAACAACAACAACACCAACAACAACAACTACAACACCAACAACACCACCAACACAAGAACAACAACAACTACAACACCAACTACAACAACAACAGCTACAACCAAAACACCAACACCAACAACAACTACAATACCAACAACAACATCTACAACACCAACACAACAACTACAACACCAACACCAACAACAACAACTCCAACACCAACACAACAACAACACCACCAACAACACCACCAACACAAGAACAACAACAACTACAACACCAACAACAACAGCTACAACCACAACACCAACAACAATAACTACAATACCAACACCAGCACCAACAACAACAACTACAACACCAACACCAACAACTACAACACCATACCAACACCAACAACAACAGCTACAACACCAACACCAACAACAACAGCTACACCAACAACTACAACACCAACAACAACAGCTACACCAACAACTACAACACCAACAACAACAGCTACACCAACAACTACAACACCAACACCAACACCAACAACTACAACACCAACAACAGCTACACCAACAACAGCTACACCAACAACTACAACACCAACACCAACAACACCAACACCAACAACAACACCAACACCTACAACACCAACACCAACAACTACAACACCAAAACCAACAACAACTACAACACCAACACCAACAACAACTACAACACCAACAACAACAACACCAACAACAACAACTACAACACCAACAACACCACCAACACAAGAACAACAACAACTACAACACCAACTACAACAACAACAGCTACAACCAAAACACCAACAACAACTACAATACCAACAACAACATCTACAACACCAACACAACAACTACAACACCAACACCAACAACAACAACTCCAACACCAACACAACAACAACACCACCAACAACACCACCAACACAAGAACAACAACAACTACAACACCAACAACAACAGCTACAACCACAACACCAACAACAATAACTACAATACCAACAACAACAACTACAACACCAACACAACAACTACAACACCAACACCAACAACAACAACTACAACACCAACACAACAACAACACCACCAACACCACCACCAACACAAGAACAAGAACAAGAACAACAACTACAACACCAACACAACAACTACAACAACAACAACAGCAACAACTACAACACCAACAACAACAGCAACAACTACAACACCAACAACAACTACAACAAAAACAACACCAACACAATAACTACAACACCAACAACAACAACAACAACTACAACAACAACAACTACAACACCAACAACAACAACTACAGCAACAACAACTACAATACCAACACAACAACAACAACAACACCAACACCAACACCAACAACAACAGCTACAACCACAACACCAACAACAACAACTACAATACCAACACAACAACAACAATACCAACACCAACAGCTACAACCACAACACCAACAACAACAACTACAATACCAACACAACAACTACAACACCAACACCAACAACAACAGCTACAACCACAACACCAACAACAACAACTACAACACAACAACTACAACAACACCAACACAATAACTACTACACCAACACAATAACTAAAATACCAACACAACTACAACAACTACACCAACAACACCACCAACAACACCACCAACACAAGAACAAGAACAACTACAACACCAACTACAACAACTACAACAACAACACCACTACCAACACAAGAACAAGAACAACAACTACAACTACAACACCAACACAACAACTACAACAACAACAACTACAACAACAAGAACAACTACAACTACAACACCAACACAACAACTACAACAACAACAACAACAACAACTACAACAACACCAACAACTACAACAACAACACCAACAATTACAACAACAACACCATCCATTGTTCTACTAAGAGACTCTCTCTTTCTATACTGCATGGTCCTGGAAGTGGATTGTCTCTGCAAGGAATTTATGACGTTGTTGTAAAGTCATAAAACTGCCCCAACCCTCCCCTCCTCTGCCTAGCCGATTCACTGAAAGGCACAGATGAAACATATCAATTCTCCATCTTCAAATTCATATTGATGAGAGAAATCACTTGAAGCTATTGTGGTCTGGTCACTTCTTTCAGTTTTGCCCAAAGGATTGTGTTGTTAGTGTCCGGCCTCCCTTTCAAAAAAGCCTGCCTTGGGGAGGGATGGGGTCAGAGCACGAATCACCACCCCACATGAGTTGTATTCTTTCAGAGACTGGAAAAAATGTGTCAGCTTGTATATTTAGCAATGAATCTGCTGATAGGAACATCGCTGAAAGACGTCCCCCCCCACCCCGCCCACCACCATCAATACACCGGAAGCCATCATAGGGTGTATCATTCAGTCCTTGAAGCCCTGACCTGCCTTCCTCTTGGGAAAATATGTGTGAAACACATCTCACTGTCCTAGAAATACCTCAGACATGATGAAAACGGATTCCCCAGTTAAATTAAACTGAAGTGATGCTGGCAAGAGCAGGGTTTCAGTTTCTCTATCATTTGAAGATATCATTATTATTCCCACCACCTGCAACAAGCCATGTCAGGGTCTTTTCACACAGTCTTCTTATATTTAAAGTGAACTCTGGAGTAAAAAAAATAGCAAAATAATTCAGTTATCTTTGTATTCCATTTGTTTGAGTCCTCTTTGTATTTGCATTGCTATGTTAAGAAAGGAACCAAAATATTTTTCCAACGTTCAGCATTGAGTTAGCATTGAGCTAGCGCCAACAATTTGTTGAATTCAGATTCTAATTTGAATGCAGCAGCAAAACTCACAGGCCGAGAAGCACTCACTCATTATCTTAATATGAGAGAAAGAGCTCCGTGAAAGACAGGAGACACACACACACACAAAAACATACACGCACACTCACGCACACATCATCATGCATGTAAGAGAGAGAGAGCTCTGTGAAAGACAGGAGATAGACAGGCCTAATGGAAGGAGATAGACAGGCCTAATGGAAGGACGACTAGATCAACTGTTTCATCTGTCGGTGGCTACAGGGGTAAAACCCAACAGAACTGGATCAACTGTTTCATCTGTCGGTGGCTACAGGGGTAAAACCCAACAGAACTGGATCAACTGTTTCAGCTGTCGGTGGCTACAGGGGTAAAACCCATCAGAACTGGATCAACTGTTTCAGCTGTCGGTGGCTACAGGGGTAAAACCCAACAGAACTGGATCAACTGTTTCAGCTGTCGGTGGCTACAGGGGTAAAACCAACAGAACTGGATCAACTGTTTCAGCTGTCGGTGGCCACAGGGGTAAAACCCAACAGAACTGGATCAACTGTTTCAGCTGTCGGTGGCCACAGGGGTAAAACCCAACAGAACTGGATCAACTGTTTCAGCTGTCGGTGGCCACAGGGGTAAAACCCATCAGAACTGGATCAACTGTTTCAGCTGTCGGTGGCCACAGGGGTAAAACCCAACAGAACTGGATCAACTGCCAATGACTGGAACGAATTGCAAAAATCATTGAAGCTAGAGGTTCCTATCTCCCTCAATATCTTTAAGCATCAGCTGTCAAAGCTGCTTATCGATCGCTGCACCTGTATATAGCCCTTCTGTAAATAGCCCACACTACTACCTCATCCCCATATTTATTTGTTTATTTTTCACTAATCTTGCACTCCAGTATCTCTATTTGCACATCATAATTTGCACATCCTTCATTCCTGTGTTAATGATGATAATTCTGTAATTTATTTCTACTCTATAGTCTATTTATTGTCCTACCTCCCAACCTTACTGCATTTTTGCACTACATTTTGCACTCTGTTTATAGATTTTCTATTGTGTTTTTTGACTGTTTGTTTAATGTGTAACTCTGTGTTGTTATTTGTCGCACTGCTTTGCTTTGTCTTGGCCAGGTCGCAGTTGCAAATGAGAACTTGTTCTCAACTGACCTACCTGGTTAAATAAAGGTGAAATAAAAAAATAAAAAAAATAAAACTGTTTCAGCTGTCGGTGGCTACAGGGGTAAAACCCATCAGAACTGGATCAACTGTTTCAGCTGTCGGTGGCTACAGGGGTAAAACCCAACAGAACTGGATCAACTGTTTCAGCTGTCGGTGGCTACAGGGGTAAAACCCAACAGAACTGGATCAACTGTTTCAGCTGTCGGTGGCTACAGGGGTAAAACCCATCAGAACTGGATCAACTGTTTCAGCTGTCGGTGGCTACAGGGGTAAAACCCAACAGAACTGGATCAACTGTTTCAGCTGTCGGTGGCTACAGGGGTAAAACCCAACAGAACTGGATCAACTGTTTCAGCTGTCGGTGGCTACAGGGGTAAAACCCAACAGAACTGGATCAACTGTTTCAGCTGTCGGTGGCTACAGGGGTAAAACCCATCAGAACTGGATCAACTGTTTCAGCTGTCGGTGGCTACAGGGGTAAAACCCATCAGAACTGGATCAACTGTTTCAGCTGTCGGTGGCTACAGGGGTAAAACCCATCAGAACTGGATCAACTGTTTCAGCTGTCGGTGGCTACAGGGGTAAAACCCATCAGAACTGGATCAACTGTTTCAGCTGTCGGTGGCTACAGGGGTAAAACCCAACAGAACTGGATCAACTGTTTCAGCTGTCGGTGGCTACAGGGGTAAAACCCATCAGAACTGGATCAACTGTTTCAGCTGTCGGTGGCTACAGGGGTAAAACCCAACAGAACTGGATCAACTGTTTCAGCTGTCGGTGGCTACAGGGGTAAAACCCATCAGAACTGGATCAACTGTTTCAGCTGTCGGTGGCTACAGGGGTAAAACCCAACAGAACTGGATCAACTGTTTCAGCTGTCGGTGGCTACAGGGGTAAAACCCAACAGAACTGGATCAACTGTTTCAGCTGTCGGTGGCTACAGGGGTAAAACCCAACAGAACTGGATCAACTGTTTCAGCTGTCGGTGGCTACAGGGGTAAAACCCAACAGAACTGGATCAACTGTTTCAGCTGTCGGTGGCTACAGGGGTAAAACCCATCAGAACTGGATCAACTGTTTCAGCTGTCGGTGGCTACAGGGGTAAAACCCAACAGAACTGATTGTATACCTGAGAGAGAAGAGAAATCAAATCACATTCATTTGACTTTAATTTAGCATGTAGCTACAGTGGGGAGAAGTACTTGTTCTCCTCACTGTCAAAGGGTTCTGATCACTGCAGCCTGTGTGTGTGTGTGTGTGTGTGTGTGTGTGTGTGTGTGTGTGTGTGTGTGTGTGTGTGTGTGTGTGTGTGTGTGTGTGTGTGTGTGTGTGTGTGTGTGTGTGTGTGTGTGTGTGTGTGTGTGTGTGTGTGTGTGTGTGAGGTGAATGTAGAAACCAAAGTTACAGAAGTCCTAACTCCTCAATATAGGGGTTGTGAGAGTTATAGCATACACACCGTCATTAACATGGTAACTTAGCAACTGCTGAGATTGAACCAAACAATAAGTGGAGCCTACGAATGACACTAATTGACATTTTGAATGCTGTTCTGACATATCATTATTGCATTGGACGTTTCATCATAAGTTTTTTCGTTATTATGTTTTACACCAAGGTTATAATCATTTCAAATCAGTGTTGTTATTGCCCTGTCATCTGAACACCAGCTTACTGGTTACAAACACATTGTTTTCATTTTAAACTAATTAAAAGGCATCCACATTTGTTATTGTTAATGTCACCAGATATAATTGAACTGTCTGTAATTTACATTGGAGATTAGCAACATGTCCCAGCCGAGAAGGCTGAGCGAGCTGCTTTGTGACAGCATTCATTTACCACTGCTTAGATACATTATATTCTGAGGTGGAGGAGAGACAGTCAGAAGGGAGAGGGAGAGAGAAAGGGAGGAGGAAGATTGAGATCAAGATAAGGGGAGGGAGAGACAGAGAGAGAGAGAAGAGAGGGAGCAGGGAGAGAGGGGAGGGAGAGACAGAGAGAGAGAGAAGAGAGGGGGAGGGAGAGAGGGGAGGGAGAGATGGAGAGAAGAGAGGGGGAGGGAGAGAGGGGAGGGAGAGATGAAGAGAAGAGAGGGGGAGGGAGAGAGGGGGGAGAGATGGAGAGACTACGCCACACTACACTACACCAAACCAGACAACACCACTCTACACTAATCAAATCAAATCAAATCCAATGTATTTATAAAGCGCTTTTTACATCAGCCGATGTCACAAAGTGCTATACAGAAACCCAGCCTAAAACCCCAAACAGCAAGCAATGCAGATGTAGAAGCACGGTGGCTAGGAAAAACTCCCTAGAAAGGAAAAACCTAGGAAGAAACCTAGAGAGGAACCAGGCTCTGAGGGGTGGCCAGTCCTCTTCTGGCTGTGCCGGGTGGAGATTATAACAATTCATGGCCAAACTACACTACACTACACTACACTACACTACACCAAACCAGACAACACCACTCTACACCACACCACACCACACTACACTACACTACACTACACTACACTACACCAAACCAGACAACACCACTCTACACCACACCACACTACACTACACTACACTACACCACACTACACCAAACCAGACAACACCACTCTACACCACACCACACTACACTACACTACACCACACTACACTACACCACACTACACCAAACCAGAAAACACCACTCTACACCACACCACACCACACCACACTACACTACACTACACTACACCAAACTACACTACACCACACTACACCACACTACACCACACTACACCACACTGCACTACACCACACTACACTACACTACACCACACTACACTAAACTAAACTACACCATACTACACCAAACCACACCACACTACACTACACTACACTACACCGCACCACACTACACTACACTAAACTACACCATACTACACCAAACCACACCACACTACACTACACCACACTACACCAAACCAGACAACACCACTCTACACCACACCACACCACACTACACTACACTACACTACACTACACCAAACTACACTACACTACACCACACTACACCACACTACACCACACTACACCACACTACACTACACCACACTACACTACACTACACTACACTAAACTAAACTACACCATACTACACCAAACCACACCACACTACACTAAACTACACTACACCACACTACACTACACTACACTACACCACACTACACTACACCACACCACACTACACTACACTACACTAAACTAAACTACACCATACTACACCAAACCACACCACACTACACTACACCACACTACACCAAACCAGACAACACCACTCTACACCACACCACACCACACTACACTACACTACACTACACTACACTACACCAAACTACACTACACCACACTACACCACACTACACCACACTACACTACACTACACCACACTACACTACACTACACTAAACTAAACTACACCATACTACACCAAACTACACTACACCACACTACACTACACTACACTACACTACACCACACTACACTACACCACACTACACCACACCACACTACACTACACTACACTACACTACACCATACTACACCAAACCACACCACACTACACTAAACTACACTACACCACACTACACTACACTACACTACACCACACCACACTACACTACACTAAACTACACTACACTACACCACACTACACTAAACTACACTACACTACACTACACTACACTACACCACACCACACCACACCACACTACACTACACTAAACTAAACTACACCATACTACACCAAACCACACCACACTACACTAAACTACACTACACCACACTACACTACACTACACCACACTACACTACACCACACCACACTACACTACACTACACTACACCACACTACACTACACCACACTACACCACACCACACCACACTACACCACACCACACCACACTACACCACACTACACCACACTACACCACACCACACTACACCACACTACACTACACCACACCACACTACACTACACTACCCTACACTACATCACACCACACTACACTACACTACACCACACCACACCACACCACACCACACTACACTACACCACACCACACCACACCACACTACACTACACTACACTACACCACACCACACCACACTACACCACACTACACTACACTACACCACACTACACTAAACTACACTACACTAAACTACACCACACCACACCACACCACACCACACTACACCACACTACACTACACTACACTACACTACACTACACTACACTACACCACACCACACCACACCACACTACACTACACTACACCACACCACACCACACCACACTAAACTACACTAAACTACACCACACTACACTACACTACACTACACCACACTACACTACACTACACTACACTACACCACACTACACTACACTACACTACACTACACCACACCACACTACACTACACTACACCACACTACACTACACCACACCACACTACACCACACTACACTACACCACACCACACCACACTACACTAAACTACACCACACCACACCACACCACACTACACTACACTACACTACACTACACTACACCACACTACACTACACTACACTACACTACACCACACCACACTACACTACACTACACTACACTACACCACACTACACTACACTACTCTACACTACACTAGACTAGACTACACCACACTACACAGCACTACTCTACACTACACTAAACTACACTAGGACAGTTTTGTTCACGAAAATGGATCGCTCCTACAGACAGTGAGTCACATGGCCGTGGCTTGCTATATGAAGCAGGCAGACAGGAATCGAGGCATTCAGTTACTGTTCCATTGAACGTTAGAATTGGCAAAACCAGTGACCTAAGAGACTTTGAGCTTGTTAGTATCTCAGAAATGGCCTCCTGGGCTTTTCACGTACTACAGTGTCTAGGTTTTTCTGAGAATGGTGAGACAAATGTTTGCTAATTTGTTGAAAATGAAATACAGAAATATCTCATTTACATAAGTATTCAGATAGATAGATAGATAGATAGATAGATAGATAGATAGATAGATAGATAGATAGATAGATAGATAGATAGATAGATAGATAGATAGATAGATAGATAGATAGATAGATAGATAGATAGATAGATAGATAGATAGATAGATAGGTACTTTATTGATCCCCCAGGGGGAAATTTCACACCCCTGAGTCAATACTTTGTAGAAGCACCTTTGGCAGCGATTACAGCTGTGAGTCTTTCTGGTTAAGTCTCGAAGAGCTTTCCACACCTGGATTGTGAAACATCAAAATTCTTCAAGCTCTGTCAAATTGGTTGTTGATCATTGCTAGACAGCCATTTTAAGGTCTTGCCATAGATTTTAAAGTAGATTTAAGTCAAAGTGTAACTCGGCCACTCAGGAACATTCACTGTCTTCTTGGTAAGAAACTCCTGTGTAGATTTGGTCTTCTGTTGTAGGTTATTGTCCTGCTGTAAGGTGAATTCATCTCCCAGTGTCTGTTGGAAAGCAGACTGAACCAGGTTTTCCTCTAGGATTTTACCTGTGCTTAGCTCAAATCTGTTTCTTTTTTATCCTGAAAAACTCCCTAGTCCTTAACGATTACAAGCATATCCATAACATGATGCAGCCTATGCTATGCTTGAAAATATGGAGAGTGGTACTCAGTAATGTGTTGTATTGTATTTGCCCCAACCATAACACTTTGTATTCAGGACAAAAAGTGAATTGCTAAGCCAATTTTTTAGCAGTATGAATGTTTTGGAATTTTTATTCTGTACAGAATTCCTTCTTTTCACTCTGTCAATTAGGTTAGTATTGTGGAGCAACTACAATGTTGTTGATCCATACTCAGTTTTCTACAATCACAGCCATTACACTCTAACTGTTTCAAAGTCAATACTAGCCTCATGGTAAAATTCCTGAGTGGTTCCTTCCTCTCTCGCAACTAAGTTAGGAAGGATATCTTTGTAGTGATTGGGTGTTTTTTTTTACCATTTACCAATAGCTGCCATTCGTCACGATGCAAGGTTAGGGAACGAGGCATAGAGCAATAGGTCCATTCAGACATGTTTTATTAACGCCAACCGCCAACCGCCAACCGCCAACCGCCAACCGCCAACCGCCAACCGCCAACCGCCAACCGCCAACCGCCAACCGCCAACCGCCAACCGCCAACCGCCAACCGCCAACCGCCAACCGCGTGCACTGGCGTATGGCCACCCTACACATATACAAGGATCCACAACACTTGTTGGAAATCATGGAACATAAATTGAATCCCCAATTAGAGACAACTCAAGGCAGCTGCCTCTAATTGGGGATTATTCAAATTCAGAATAGAGTTCCCTAGAACTCTGTTGTCAGGTCCTGACTGTGGCCATAGACTACCATAGAGGATTCAAGAGACCTGGCCTCAGCCAGGACCTGACACCTTCTTTGTAAGGCATTGGGAAGTCATTATAAAATCATGTTAAACACTATTATTGCACACAGTGAGTCCATGCATCTTATTATGTGATTTGTTAATTTTGTTTAATCCTGAATTTATTCAGGCTTGCCATAACAAATGGGTTGAATACTTACTGACTCATGAGATTTCAGCTTTTAATTTTTTATTAATTTGTAAAGATTTGAAAAACATTATTCTACTTTGACATTATGGGGTATTGTGTGTAGGACATTTAAAAAAAACATTTACTTACAGTTAGTTAGTGCATGTTCATACTTTTTTTGCACTGGTCCCCCGTGGGAATCAAACCCACAAACTTGGCGTTGCAAGTACCATGCTCTACCATCTGAGATACACGGGACTATGCAAGACGTGCAGGACGTGAAATAAAATCTGACTTTAATACATTTTTCATTCAGGCTGTAACACAACAAAATGTGGAAAAAGTCAAGGGGTGTAAATACTTTCTGAAGGCGCTGTGTCAGGTCCAGACTGTGGGGAAGCCGCCAGGCATCTCTATGTTTGTCTGGTGGCTAAGGTCAGGGCCTGACAGAGGAGAGAGTTCTGGAAAACTCTATGTTTGTGTTTTGTTGGTCCCCAATCAGAGGCAGCTGCCCTGCCTTGTATCTAATTGGGGATCCATTTATGTTGAGTAGTTTCCCACCTGTGGGTGGATCTTTATTTGTGTAGCACAGGTCGTGGTCGTGGTCGTGGTCGTAAGGAATGTCTACACATTACTGATCAACACCTCGTGTCCTGCCTTCGCACAGTGACACTGTATACATACTGAACAAAAATATAAAAGCAACATGTAAAGTGTTTGTCTCACAACTGCTGATCACATCTAACCACGCCAGCCCAGGACCTTCACATCCGGCTTCTTCACCTGCAGGATCATCTGAAACCAGCCACCCAAACAGCTGATGAAACTTTGTGTAACAAAGGCCTTTTGTGGGGAAAAGCTCATTCTGATTGGCTGGACCTGGCTCCCCAGTGGGTGGTCCTATGCCCTCCCAGACCCACCCATGGCTGTGCCCCTGCCCAGTCATATGAAATCCATAGATTAGGGTCTAATGAATTTATTTAAATTGACTGATCTCCTTCTATGAACTGTAACTCAGTAAAATCTTTGAAATTGTTGCGTGTTGTGTTTAGATTTTTGTTCAGTATATACGTATATAAATGTTGAACAAGATTAGGTATCTATTTTGGATGTAATTTGAATGGAATTGATGGAGAGATACAGCTGCAATTAAAAAAAACATCTTTACAAGTAAAAGGTGACCCCCAAATTAGACATGTATTCAGATATATTAGTACTAATATTACTGTAGCACAGGATAAAAAGTTACCAGCTGATGAAGCCCCCTATCCTGGGAAACAGGAGCAGGTCTAGGCGGGAAATCTCTGTACATCTCTGAAACCCGGATCCTGCTGAGCCTAGTACAAACTAGGTTTGTCTCATTGAGACTTGTGTGTAGAGACCTCAGCTCCCTTTGACAGAAGCATTCACAACAGTCTCTTCAAACATGCAACTTGTTAGTAATTGTCATCACGTGTTGCTGATTGGGATCAGTTTAATCACTAGTGTAGTTAATTAGATGTGTCAAGATCAAGAGGAACATGAAGCCTGGTTGTTGTTAGATTGGTAGTTTAAAGTGAATCTGATTCTCTTCGTGGACCGTCCAGATATGTCCCTTAAACAGCTTTCTATTCCCTATGTAGTGCACTACTTTTGACCAGGGTCCATAGGGATGTGTCCTCAGTGTGAGTCATCTACACCGTTCATTAAGTCCATAAGAACCAACGCTCTTAGCAACCGGTCCCTATCTGGGTTTCTTTCACTCTGCTAATCCCTGTACCTGTCCCTGGTTAGCACCTGCCAAAAGAAGCGGGAGGGAGGGAGGGAGGGAGAGAGAGAGAGAGAGAGAGACTAGCACCTTGCCCTGTTCTTCTCATCACCAACCACTCAATACCTGTCACCTCTAGACACATCAACTGGAAGTCCCATAGACCTGTGACGTGGTCTGTATATTGATACCAAGCTACTACTGCCCTAAATTAGCACCATCAAAGTAACCTTCTATCTTATAAAGGGACTGAGTAGGCACTGTGAGGGTCCAGAGGGGTTCTGATTTATGAGATAGCGGGGTGTACAGAGGAAGAGTCTGCTTTTCTTGTTGAAAAATGTAAATTATGCATTTAATGTTCACAGGATGGCACTCTGCCAGTTCAATAAAAAAAACATTACTCGGTTTAGAGCCCTTCACTCAATAATAAACTCAAACAGAAAATTAAAGTGTATTTCGTGGCTAGACTTGGTTTTAGGAATGTGAACACTTTATCTCTCTCTGTTTCAGTCCCTTCTATGCCTTTTCTTTTCAATGTCCTCTTCTTTCTTTCTGGTTCCTTTGTCCCTGCCCTCCTCCTGCGTCTCCACTGTGTGTCCCTGCCTTCCTCCTGCATCTCCACTGTGTGTCCCTGCCCTCCTCCTGCGTCTCCACTGTGTGTCCCTGCTCTCCTCCTGCGTCTCCACTGTGTGTCCCTGCTCTCCTCCTGCGTCTCCACTGTGTGTCCCTGCTCTCCTCCTGCGTCTCCACTGTGTGTCCCTGCTCTCCTCCTGCGTCTCCACTGTGTGTCCCTGCCCTCCTCCTGCGTCTCCACTGTGTGTCCCTGCTCTCCTCCTGCGTCTCCACTGTGTGTCCCTGCTCTCCTCCTGCGTCTCCACTGTGTGTCCCTGCCCTCCTCCTGCGTCTCCACTGTGTGTCCCTGCCCTCCTCCTGCGTCTTCACTGTGTGTCCCTGCTCTCCTCCTGCGTCTCCACTGTGTGTCCCTGCTCTCCTCCTGCGTCTCCACTGTGTGTCCCTGCTCTCCTCCTGCGTCTCCACTGTGTGTCCCTGCTCTCCTCCTGCGTCTCCACTGTGTGTCCCTGCTCTCCTCCTGCGTCTCCACTGTGTGTCCCTGCTCTCCTCCTGCGTCTCCACTGTGTGTCCCTGCTCTCCTCCTGCGTCTCCACTGTGTGTCCCTGCTCTCCTCCTGCGTCTCCACTGTGTGTCCCTGCTCTCCTCCTGCGTCTCCACTGTGTGTCCCTGCCCTCCTCCTGCGTCTCCACTGTGTGTCCCTGCTCTCCTCCTGCGTCTCCACTGTGTGTCCCTGCCCTCCTCCTGCGTCTCCACTGTGTGTCCCTGCCCTCCTCCTGCGTCTCCACTGTGTGTCCCTGCTCTCCTCCTGCGTCTCCACTGTGTGTCCCTGCCCTCCTCCTGCGTCTCCACTGTGTGTCCCTGCCCTCCTCCTGCGTCTCCACTGTGTGTCCCTGCCCTCCTCCTGCGTCTCCACTGTGTGTCCCTGCTCTCCTCCTGCGTCTCCACTGTGTGTCCCTGCTCTCCTCCTGCGTCTCCACTGTGTGTCCCTGCCCTCCTCCTGCGTCTCCACTGTGTGTCCCTGCCCTCCTCCTCCTGCGTCTCCACTGTGTGTCCCTGCCCTCCTCCTGCGTCTCCACTGTGTGTCCCTGCCCTCCTCCTGCGTCTCCACTGTGTGTCCCTGCCCTCCTCCTGCGTCTCCACTGTGTGTCCCTGCCCTCCTCCTGCGTCTCCACTGTGTGTCCCTGCCCTCCTCCTGCGTCTCCACTGTGTGTCCCTGTATTCCATTGACTCCCACACCTCTGGATGGTTCACAACATAATGTCAGCATAATGTCTTTCTATCTGTAGCACCTTCTGACAACTACTGATCTAAAAGGGGCTTAAAAAAATACATTTGATTGATTGACTTTCGGTTTTTGGGTCTTTGAGGTTATTTGGACATTAAATGTACATTTAAAACAATTGTGAGGCTTCAGTGACTCACAGTGAACCTCTATCCTAATCAAAGAGAACAATCTGTTTTTGTCTTGTATTTTCTAGTCTCACTGATGGTAAATTACTCCGACCCCCGTTTAGACAGATCAGAGTGGCTCTGAGACAAATAGCCACCTACATATGAAACTGGCAAAGAAAAATGCTTTTAACACAGACAGCAGAATGGACGTTTCTCACATGCCACTCAACATCTAAAAACTCTGGCTGGTCCTGTCAGTCAGACCTCAGGTGAAATATGATTATTGATGCACACACACACATACACTGTTGGTTGGGTGCATTACAACTGACAGGTTCCAGTAATCTATCAAGTTGAATGAAGAGAGCTCTTTACTTAGACCAACAGCATTTATCATCAAGCCAGGTGAAATGTCCACTACACCACTCTACTTAGAGTGAATACCACAACACTATGGTCCACTACACCACTCTACTTAGAGTAAATACCACAACACTATGGTCCACTACACCACTCTACTTAGAGTAAATACCACAACACTATGGTCCACTACACCACTCTACTTAGAGTAAATACCACAGCACTATGGTCCACTACACCACTCTACTTAGAGTAAATACCACAACACTATGGTCCACTACACCACTCTACTTAGAGTAAATACCACAACACTATGGTCCACTACACCACTCTACTTAGAGTAAATACCACAACACTATGGTCCACTACACCACTTTAAATAGCCACCCTTTGCCTTGATGACAGCTTTGCACACGCTTGGCATTCTCTCAACCAGCTTCACCTAGATGCTTTTCCATCAGTCTTGAAGGAGTTCCCACATATGCTGAGCACTTGTTGGCTGCTTTTCCTTCAATGCGGTCCGACACATCCCAAGCCATCTAAATTTGGTTGAGGTTGGAACCAGAAATCTCAAATTTGGACTCCAGACCAAAGGACAGATTTCCACCGGTCTAATGTCCATTGCTCGTGTTTCTTGGCCCAAGCAAGTCTCTTCTTCTTATTGGTGTCCTTTAGTAGTGGTTTCTTTGCAGCAATTCTACCATGATGACCTGATTCACACAGTCTCCTCTGAACAGTTGATGTTGAGATGTGTCTGTTACTTTAACTCTGTGAAGCATTTATTTGGGCTGCAATCTGAGGCTGGTAACTAATGAACTTATCCTCTGCATCAGAGGTATTTCTGGGTCTTCCATTCCTGTGGTGGTCCTCATGAAGCTGGTTGAGAGAATGCCATGAGTGTGCAAAGCTGTATTCAAGGCAAAGGGTGGCTACTTTGAAGAATCTCAAATATAAAATATATTTTGATTTGTTGAACACTTTTTTGGTTACTACATGATTCCATGTGTTATTTCATAGTTTGGATGTCTTCACTTTTATTCTACAATGTACAAAATAGTAAAAATAAAGAAAAGCCCTTGAATTAGTAATATTCCAAACTTTTGGCCCCCAGAGTACATATCACAATAAATCTATTATTTATTTTATTCTAAAGAAACATTATGATATGAAGAAAATGTATTTCAGAAGAACAGAATGAATATGAATGTTATCTGACTATGCGCCATGTCATAGGCTGTTCATTTAGCAGACAAGATAGGCTTATAAGTCCTGTGACATTATTTTATGTTATATGATTTTATAGTAATAAGAATATAATTAAATTTTGCTGAATAAAATAGAAAGGATATGTTCCATTCAGGAGCGAGTGCGCATATGAAATGGCTGTATGTTGAGCGTAAAAGTGATCATTTGAAACAGGCCCTATACCATATATTTAGATGTTTTTGGCAACTTTAGATGTGAATTATACAAACCTTAGAATGTCTTATAAATGAAAACATATATGGGCTGCATGACGCGACTACAGGCTATTGATGATTTGATAAAGTAGCTAAAAAAGCTTGCGCTCTGTTCCTCGCCCCAGGCTGCACAGCTAGTCATCATATTTTCACTATTCTAAACGTAATCGTGTCTTTACTAATATGTAGTCGTTTAGATTTAGAATGTCCCATTATCAAAGAGGAAGGAACAGGGGCGGAGGAAAGACATGCCATCCATATTCATGTCCTCCCTGCTGGTTCCTTCTTCAGGCTACTCCCGGTTATTTCACTCCACCCATCAACCACTGTCTGAGGAGCATGCAGCCTCTTGCTGCGCGATAGGTGATATTCCGCCCAAACTCTGTATGCCATGGGCTCTCCAACCCTGTTCCTGCATTTACTCAGTGCTTCATTTGGGAAACCTAGTGAAATCTGTTCGGGAACATCGATAGTAACACGTTTTCACAATAAAACATATTTAACTAAACGGTTGACAACCCCTCTTTCTGCGCGCTGGATAAAGGAATGAAGAAGAGAGAGGAGGATATGGAAACGCACCGTGGTGAGATGGTAATGTGTCAGCCTATTAATTATGAAAGTAGGCGTAACTGCCCTGCACAATCAATCAACCAACATCATCGCCTAGGCCTACACGTTCTCTCCCAGACTCATGTATAGAACGTTTGGAGCGTGGCATAAAATAACCAGTATGCATAATAATACAGTCCTCACTCAAAGGCGATTATTATAATCTGTTTAATTTTGGAGTCTAGGCTAGACCAATTATGTTCCAAAGACATATTAAATCAGTTTTTGTTCTATGTTTTTCTTCCATGCATAACATGCAGTAGGCTATGTATTGTATAAGGGCTTAGGCTCATAGGCCTATGCTTAAACTCTAATATGCTTATGGGTGTTTTGAATGAATCCACACATTAGAAATCCTCACCAAAAACAACCATGTTTTCAACTGAGTTTCAACCTGCTGTTGAACTTCTTTCTACAAACTGACCATCACAGTGAGGTGAGATTTAAAAGCACTATATTGTTTTGATGATAAGTGTTTGATGTGATTTTTGATTGCATTTGCATTGATGTCAGAGTGGTTAGAGGGACACTACAGCCCTGAGTACCAGGCCATTAGGACCTGATGGAGGGACACTGGAGCCCTGAGTACCAGGCCATTAGGACCTGATGGAGGGACACTAGAGCCCTGAGTACCAGGGCATTAGGACCTGATGGAGGGACACTAGAGCCCTGAGTACCAGGCCATTAGGACCTGATGGAAGGACACTAGAGCCCTGAGTACCAGGCCATTAGGACCTGATGGAGGGACACTAGAGCCCTGAGTACCAGGCCATTAGGACCTGATGGAGGGACACCAGAACCCTGAGTACCAGGCCATTAGGACCTGATGGAAGGACACTAGAGCCCTGAGTACCAGGCCATTAGGACCTGATGGAAGGACACTAGAGCCCTGAGTACCAGGCCATTAGGACCTGATGGAGGGACACTAGAGCCCTGAGTACCAGGCCATTAGGAACTGATGGAGGGACAATAGAGCCCTGAGTACCAGGCCATCAGGACCTGATGGAGGGACACTAGAGCCCTGAGTACCAGGCCATTAGGACCTGATGGAAGGACACTAGAGCCCTGAGTACCAGGCCATTAGGACCTGATGGAAGGACACTAGAGCCCTGAGTACCAGGCCATTAGGACCTGATGGAGGAACACTAGAGCCCTGAGTACCAGGCCATTAGGAACTGATGGAGGGACACTAGAGCCCTGAGTACCAGGCCATTAGGACCTGATGGAGGGACACTAGAGCCCTGAGTACCAGGCCATTAGGACCTGATGGAGGGACACTAGAGCCCTGAGTACCAGGCCATTAGGACCTGATGGAGGGACACTAGAGCCCTGAGTACCAGGCCATTGGGACCTGATGGAGGGACACTAGAGCCCTGAGTACCAGGCCATTAGGACCTGATGGAGGGACACTAGAGCCCTGAGTACCAGGCCATTAGGACCTGATGGAGGGACACTAGAGCCCTGAGTACCAGGCCATTAGGACCTGATGGAGGGACACTAGAGCCCTGAGTACCAGGCCATTAGGACCTGATGGAGGAACACTAGAGCCCTGAGTACCAGGCCATTAGGACCTGATGGAGGGACACTAGAGCGCTGAGTACCAGGCCATTAGGACCTGATGGAGGGACACTAGAGCCCTGAGTACCAGGCCATTAGGTCCTGATGGAGGGACACTAGAGCCCTGAGTACCAGGCCATTAGGACCTGATGGAGGGACACTAGAGCCCTGAGTACCAGGCCATTAGGACAAATGCATGTTCAGAGTGCATAAGAGGAACTTTACTGCGGTCATGACTCTTGACTGCCGGTGTGACGGTAATATGGTCACCGCAACAGCCTTAGTAGGTGGAGGCATAGGAGTACTTTGCACTATTGTTTTAAATGTATTATATGTGGAGGATGTTACTATTTGTGATTTGACAATCCCTTCCTTAATAATTGCCCACAAGAGGATACATACAGTTGTATTGAACTGAACAGAATACAAATGCATTGATTTGTACTGACTTGAGATGATTGAATTACAACTAAAGACTCAGTACAATGGATCATCACTTGATAATTGGCTCATTCGTCCCTGCAGGCTGCCATGGTGAACGTAGTGAGGACTATAATACTGCCATGGTGAACGTAGTGAGGACTATAATACTGCCATGGAGAACGTAGTGAGGACTATATGTAGTGAGGACTATAATACTGCCATGGTGAACGTAGTGAGGACTATATGTAGTGAGGACTATAATACTGCCATTGTGAATGTAGTGAGGACTATAATACTGCCATGGTGAACGTAGTGAGGACTATAATACTGCCATGGTGAACGTAGTGAGGACTATAATACTGCCATGGAGAACGTAGTGAGGACTATATGTAGTGAGGACTATAATACTGCCATTGTGAATGTAGTGAGGACTATACTACTGCCATGGTGAACGTAGTGAGGACTATAATACTGCCATGGTGAACGTAGTGAGGACTATAATACTGCCATGGTGAACGTAGTGAGGACTATAATACTGCCATGGTGAACGTAGTGAGGACTATAATACTGCCATTGTGAATGTAGTGAGGACTATACTACTGCCATTGTGAATGTAGTGAGGACTATACTACTGCCATGGTGAACGTAGTGAGGACTATACTACTGCCATGGTGAACGTAGTGAGGACTATACTACTGCCATGGTGAACGTAGTGAGGACTATAATACTGCCATTGTGAATGTAGTGAGGACTATACTACTGCCATGGTGAACGTAGTGAGGACTATAATACTGCCATGGTGAACGTAGTGAGGACTATAATATTGCCATGGTGAACATAGTGAGGATAATAATACTGCCATGCTGAACATAGTGAGGACTATAATATTGCCATGGTGAACGTAGCGAGGACTATAATACTGACCTATTAGAACAGCAGGAAACAGACTCCCTCTGATAACAGACCCATTAGAACAGCAGGAAACAGACTCCCTCTGATAACAGACCTATTAGAACAGCAGGAAACAGACTCCCTCTGATAACAGACCTATTAGAACAGCAGGAAACAGACTTCCTCTGATAACAGACCCATTAGAACAGCAGGAAACAGACTCCCTCTGATAACAGACCTATTAGAACAGCAGGAAACAGACTCCCTCTGATAACAGACCCATTAGAACAGCAGGAAACAGACTCCCTCTGATAACAGACCCATTAGAACAGCAGGAAACAGACTCCCTCTGATAACAGACCCATTAGAACAGCAGGAAACAGACTCCCTCTGATAACAGACCCATTAGAACAGCAGGAAACAGACTCCCTCTGATAACAGACCTATTAGAACAGCAGGAAACAGACTCCCTCTGATAACAGACCCATTAGAACAGCAGGAAACAGACTCCCTCTGATAACAGACCCATTAGAACAGCAGGAAACAGACTCCCTTTGATAACAGACCCATTAGAACAGCAGGAAACAGACTCCCTCTGATAACAGACCCATTAGAACAGCAGGAAACAGACTCCCTCTGATAACAGACCCATTAGAACAGCAGGAAACAGACTCCCTCTGATAACAGACCCATTAGAACAGCAGGAAACAGACTCCCTCTGATAACAGACCCATTAGAACAGCAGGAAACAGACTCCCCCTGATAACATATCCATTAGAACAGCAGGAAACAGACTCCCTCTGATAACAGACCTATTAGAACTAACAGATATCAATAATGTATAAGTCTATGTTACAGAGTGGTTATGACAATTATCCTCCCATCATAGCCCACTGTAATGTTCCCATCATAGCCCACTGTAATGTTCCCATCATATACCACTGTAATGTTCCCATCATATACCACTGTAATGTTCCCATCATATACCACTGTAATGTTCAATAAATACACAAAGGGACTATGCGGAGGAGTAATATCACCACTTGGCTATTTCTCCCTACAGGACAGAAATTATAAACTCTCCCGGGCTCAAGTACCTTGTCAACCTACCTGGTCCTTCTACTGTCGACACGGAGCCCCACCGAGCCACCATGACTGGTCTGTCGACGTAATTTGTCCGACGTGGTCTCAACAGGGTTCTCCTCTGCGACGTCGCCGAAGATCCATCTGCTAGCTCCGGCCTGCTAGCTCCGGCCTGCTAGCTCCGGCCTGCTAGCCCCGGCCGGCTAACACTCTGAACGCCTCTTTGCTGCTCATCGGATCCTATGCTTGCTCAGCTCCACAGCTGATGCCTGCAGGACTGTTTGGTTATATGGTATTTCTTTCTGTTTAACTATCAGGCCTCAGGTCCTGTGTGTAGTACATCACTTTTTCTAACTGACCCTCTTTGTCCATTCATCTCCATTACCCGTCGTTGTCTTAGCTCTCTTAATTAACTGTCATTTTTTTATTTTATTTTTTTGCCCCTTTCTTATTTCAATATGCCTTGTCTTTTGCTGTTCAGGCTAGCTATTATTGTTTTATTTCACTGTAGAGCCCCCAGTCCTGCTCAACTGGCCTCTGATAGCTCCTTTGTTCCTCCCCCCACACATGCGGAGACCTCACCTGGCTTAACTGGTGTCTCCAGAGATTCAACCTCTCTCTTCATTACCCAACGCCTAGGTTTACCTCCACTGAACTCACATCCTACCATACCCTTGTCTATACATTATGCCCTCAATCTATTCCACCACGCCCAGAAATCTGCTCCTTTTATTCTATGTAGCCAACGTACTAGACGTCCAGTTCTGAAAGCCCTCAGCCGAATATTGATTCTATTACTCCTCTGTTCCTCTGGTGATGTAGAGGTAAACCCAGGTCCTGTAACCCCCAGTACTACACCTATTCCCCAGGCGCTCTCATTTGTTGATTTCTGTAACCGAAAAAACCTTGGTTTCATGCATGTTAACATTAGAAGCCTCCTCCCTAAGTTTGATTTATTCACTGCTTTAGCACACTCCGCCAACCCGGATGTCCTAGCTGTGTCAGAATCCTGGCTTAGGAAGGCCACCAAAAATTCGGAAATTTCCATCCCCAACTACAACATTTCCCGTCAAGATAGAACTGCCAAAGGAGGTGGAGTTGCAATCTACTGCAGAGATAACCTGCAGAGTTCTGTCATATTGTCCAGGTCCGTGCCCAAACAGTTTGAGCTTCTACTCTTAAAAATCCACCTTTCCAGAAATAAGTCTCTCACTGTTGCCGCCTGTTACTGACCCCCCTCAGCCCCCAGCTGTGCCCTGGACTCCATATGTGAATTGATTGCCCCCCATCTATCTTCAGAGTTTGTACTGTTAGGTGACCTAAACTGGGATATGCTTAACACCCCGGCTGTCCTTCAATCTAAGATAGATGCCCTCAATCTCACACAAATTATCAAGGAACCCACCAGGTACAACCCAAAATCCGTAAACATGGGTACCATTATTGATATCATCCTGACTAACTTGCCCTCCAAATACACCTCCTCTGTTTTCAACCAGGATCTCAGCGATCACTGCCTCATCGCCTGCGTTCGCAATGGGTCAGCGGTCAAGCGACCACCCCTTATCACTGTCAAACGCTCCCTAAAACACTTTTGCGAACAGGCCTTTCTATTCGATCTGGCCCAGGTATCCTGGAAGGATATTGACCTCATCCCGTCAGTAGAGGACGCCTGGTTGTTCTTTAAAAGTGCTTTCCTCACCATCCTAAATAAGCATGCCCCTTTCAAAAAACGTAGAACTAAGAATAGATATAGCCCTTGGTTCACCCCAGACTTGACTGCACTAGACCAACACAAAAACATCCTGTGGCGCACTGCATTAGCATCGAATAGCCCCCGCGATATGCAGCTATTCAGGGAAGTCAGGAACAAGTACACACAGTCAGTTAGAAAAGCAAAGGCCAGCTTTTTCAAACAGAAATTTGCTTCCTGTAGTACTAACTCCAAAATGTTCTGGGACACTGTAAAGTCCATGGAGAATAAGAGCACCTCCTCCCAGTTGCCCACTGCATTGAGGCTCGGAGACACTGTTACTACCGATAAATCCACGATTATCGAAAATTTCAATAAGCATTTTGCTACAGCTGGCCATGCTTTCCACCTGGCTACCCCTACCCCGGCCAACAGCTCTGCACCCCCGGCAGCTACTTGCCCAAGCCCCCCCCGCTTCTCCACCCAAATCCAGACGGCTGATGTTCTGAAAGAGCTGCTAAGTCTGGACCCCTACAAATCTGCTGGGCTAGATAATCTGGACCCTCTCTTTCTGAAATTATCAGCCGAAATTGTTGCAACACCTATCACTAGCCTGTTCAACCTCTCTTTCGTATCGTCTGAGATCCCTAGAGATTGGAAAGCTGCCGCGGTCATCCCCCTCTTCAAAGGAGGAGACACTCTAGACCCAAACTGTTATAGACCAATATCCATCCTGCCCTGCCTTTCTAAAGTTTTCGAAAGCCAAGTTAACAAACAGATAACTGACCACTTAGAATCCCACCGTACCTTCTCTGCTATGCAATCTGGTTTCCGAGCTGGTCATGGGTGCACCTCAGCTACGCTCAAGGTACTGAACGATATCATAACCGCCATCGATAAAAGACAGTACTGTGCAGCCGTTTTCATCGACCTGGCCAAGGCTTTCGACTCTGTCAATCACCGCATTCTTATTGGCAGACTCAACAGCCTTGGTTTCTCAAGTGACTGCCTTGCCTGGTTCGCTAACTACTTTGCAGACAGAGTTCAGTGTGTCAAATCGGAGGGCCTATTGTCCGATCCTCTGGCAGTCTCTATGGGGGTGCCACAGGGTTCAATTCTTGGGCCAACCCTTTTCTCTATATACATCAACGATGTCGCTCTCGCTGCTGGTGACTCTCTGATCCATCTCTACGCAGATGACACCATTCTGTATACATCTGGCCCCTCTTTGGATACTGTGTTTACTAACCTTCAATCAAGCTTCAATGCCATACAACACTCCTTCCGTGGCCTCCAACTGCTCTTAAACGCTAGTAAAACTAAGTGCATGCTTTTCTATCGAACGCTGCCAGCACCCGCCCACCGGACTATCATCACTACTCTCGATGGATCCGAATTAGAATACGTGGACACCTACAAATACCTAGGCATCTGGTTAGACTATAAACTCAACTTCCAGACTCACATCAACCATCTCCAATCCAAAATTAAATCCAGAATTGGCTTCCTATTTCGCAACAAAGCCTCCTTCACTCATGCTGCCAAACGTGCCCTTGTAAAACTGACTATCCTACCGATCCTTGATTTCGGCGATGTCATTTACAAACTAGCCTCCAACACTCTACTTAGCAAATTGGATGTAGTCTATCACAGTGCCATCCGTTTTGTCACCAAAGCCCCATACACTACCCACCACTGCGACCTGTATACTCTCGTAGGCTGGCCTTCATTATATATTTGTCGCCAAACCCACTGGTTCCAGGTCATCTATAAGTCTTTATTAGGTAAATCCCCGCCCTATCTCAGCTCACTGGTCACTATAGCAACACCCACCCGTAGCATGCGCTCCAGCAGGTATATCTCACTGGTCACCCCCAAAGCCTACACCTCCTTTGGTCGCCATTCCTTCCAGTTCGCTGCTGCCAATGACTGGAACAAATTGCAAAAATCATTGAAGCTAGAGGTTCCTATCTCCCTCAATAACTTTAAGCATCAGTTGTCAAAGCTGCTTATCGATCACTGCACCTGTATATAGCCCTTCTGTAAATAGCCCACACTACTACCTCATCCCCATATTTATTTTTGTTTATTTTCACTAATCTTGCACTCCAGTATCTCTATTTGCACATCATAATTTGCACATCCTTCATTCCTGTGTTAATGATGATAATTCTGTAATTTATTTCACCACTATAGTCTTATTTATTGTCCTACCTCCTAACCTTACTGCATTTTTGCACTACATTTTGCACTCTGTATATAGATTCTTCTATTGTGTTTTTGACTGTTTGTTTAATGTGTAACTCTGTGTTGTTATTTGTCGCACTGCTTTGCTTTGTCTTGGCCAGGTCGCAGTTGCAAATGAGAACTTGTTCTCAACTGACCTACCTGGTTAAATAAAGGTGA
The DNA here is from genome assembly GCA_023634145.1 of Thymallus thymallus. Taxonomy (NCBI): domain Eukaryota; kingdom Metazoa; phylum Chordata; class Actinopteri; order Salmoniformes; family Salmonidae; genus Thymallus; species Thymallus thymallus. The sequence continues at coordinate 37,938,184 of CM042399.1, read as the reverse complement.
AATAAAAAAAATAAAAAAATAAAAAAATAAATAGCAACACTTCTGGGTACCTACAGCAAGTTGAGTGCCTCGTGCCTAGCTGGATGAATGGAACCGCGCGCTGTGATGTGGACTGACGTCACCTGTCCGTGTTCCCCTCCAGTCCAGCTAGTTGGGACGTAGAAATCTCCAGTTCGCGCTGCTGCTCACCGCCAGACAGAAAGCAGAGAGAAAAAAGAGCGAGCCTCCACGAACACGGTAAGCCCCTAAATGAGCTTTTGTTTTTTTTAACATACAATTCAAATAACCGTGCGTCCCCAATGGGCACACACTGGTTAAATCAACGTTGCTTCCATATCATTTTCAATGAAATTACTTTGAACCAACGTGGAGCTGGCTGGGACTATACGTTGAATTTAAGTCTGTACCTAGTGGATCTATTTGTGTAGGTTGTGTTTATCCAATCCATTATGATAAATGAGGGTTAAATTATGATACAATGGGTTGTGAATAAACTATTAATGGCAGAAGAGGTTTGTTGGGATGTACTGCTTTTCATTTGTATTCAATATTTCTGTTCTCCATAGATTTCGTGATGCGGAATGCATGCGTAAAACCAGACAGAGCCGACCTACACGAGAGACAAAATGACACTTCACGACTGTCTGTTTTACCTCTAAACAAACATGCATCCTGAACGACGTGCTTTCCACGATTCTTATGTGAAATAATACATTAGAAGATTTAGAAGATGGAGAATATATCTATCTCGAACACCCGAAGGGTATTTCCGGTGGTGTGTAACGGATCCATGGACTACTATTATCTGAGCGCGACTAACCTGACAGATCTGAACTGCACGCCCCAGTCGGAGTTCTACTTTTACGCGGACCTCTATATAGTCCTGCCTGTGATATATTCGGTAATATGCGCCGTGGGGTTAACGGGGAACACGGCCGTTATCTACGTAATCCTCAAAGCGCCCAAAATGAAGACGGTGACCAATATGTTTATCCTAAACTTGGCCATAGCCGACGATCTGTTTACGTTGGTCCTACCCATCAACATCGCCGAGCACCTGCTCCACTACTGGCCCTTTGGAGAGGCGCTGTGTAAGATCATCCTGAGCATAGATCACTACAACATATTCTCCAGTATCTATTTCCTAACGGTCATGAGTGTAGACCGTTACCTGGTCGTCCTGGCTACTGTGCGTTCCAAGCGTATGCCCTACCGCACCTACCGCGCGGCCAAGATAGTCAGCCTGTGCGTCTGGATCCTCGTTATTCTCATCGTGATGCCGTTCACGGTATTCGCCGGGGTGTACATCAGTCCCGACGACTTGGACCGGAAAAGCTGCGTCCTCAGCTTCCCGAACCCGGAGAGTTTGTGGTTCAAGGCGAGCCGGATTTACACCCTGATCCTCGGCTTCGCCATCCCCGTGTCGACCACCTGTATTCTCTACACCATGATGCTGTACAAACTACGGAACATGCGCCTCAACTCCAACGCCAAGGCGCTGGACAAGGCTAAAAAGAAAGTGACAATTATGGTGTTTATAGTGCTAGCGGTATGTCTGTTCTGTTGGACGGGGTTTCACCTCAGCACCATAGTGGCTCTCACCACCGACCTGAGGACCACTCCGCTGCTCATCGGGTTATCCTACTTCATCACCAGCCTCAGCTACGCCAACTCTTGTCTGAACCCTTTTCTTTACGCCTTCCTGGATGACAGCTTCAGGAAAGCGTTCAAGAAGATGCTAGAATGTAGACCGGCAGGAATGTAGTAGCCTACAGGCTTAGTGGATACATGTCAATATGGTATGTTAATATAATATATTGCCGCCAATCAAAACAAACTATAATCATATTATCTATGTTTGTGCTAAAATCTACAATAGGGGTTTATCATTGTTGCCATGGTATGACTTCAATATTTTACATGGAACATATAATATGGAATCACATGGATTCTGGCAAGAATTGGAAGAGGGTATTTATTTTTAATGGACATCTGTCTCCCCCTCCTGTCTTGAAAGGGCATGTAGCCGACACTATACAGTAGTGAAGCTACGCGCCTTCAAAAGACAGTGATGTAGCCTATACACTTTGCTGTAAATACATGTTCTTCTGACCTAGGTCATTGTGAACCATAGACAAACTGGTGCAACTGGTGTATAGTCCTAATCTAACTATACGTGAACTAATTCTACATTTCAGTCAGTCTATCTTATGGAGAATAATAATATCAACATATTACCATGTTCAAGCTGAAGTTCAAGTAATCCTTTATGTTGACATGACACAGTTTGAAAATTACATTTAACTGTTCCGATACCAAGAGAGTCCACGTTACGTGTTCAAAGGGTCAATTCCACACTGTATCTTACAGTCTGAAATACGTTGATTTTTATATCTACTGACAAATAAAAAATATAAGCGAAACATTGTGTGGTTTATTTGTAGGAGGAAATAGGCTCTCATTCATAATAGACCTTACAGAGCACACTGTGGTTTATAAGAAGGAGGAAATAGGCTCTCATTCATAATAGACCTTACAGAGCACACTGTGGTTTATAAGAAGGAGGAAATAGGCTCTCATTCATAATAGACCTTACAGAGCACACTGTGGTTTATAAGAAGGAGGAAATAGGCTCTCATTCATAATAGACCTTACAGAGCACACTGTGGTTTATTTGTAGGAGGAAATAGGCTCTCATTCATAATAGACCTTACAGAGCACACTGTGGTTTATAAGAAGGAGGAAATAGGCTCTCATTCATAATAGACCTTACAGAGCACACTGTGGTTTATAAGAAGGAGGAAATAGGCTCTCATTCATAATAGACCTTACAGAGCACACTGTGGTTTATAAGAAGGAGGAAATAGGCTCTCATTCATAATAGACCTTACAGAGCACACTGTGGTTTATAAGAAGGAGGAAATAGGCTCTCATTCATAATAGACCTTACAGAGCACACTGTGGTTTATAAGAAGGAGGAAATAGGCTCTCATTCATAATAGACCTTACAGAGCACACTGTGGTTTATAAGAAGGAGGAAATAGGCTCTCATTCATAATAGACCTTACAGAGCACACTGTGTCTCATGTCGACATCAGTCCACCACATTCCATGCCATATTATCCAGCTGTATGCATCAATACCAAATTAATAAAATAACAGTTTATTGGTCACGTGCACAGGATAAAGGTGTAAATGGTACAGTGAAATGCTTACATACAAACTCTCAACAGTGCAGTGCACTTTAAGAAAACATATTCATAAATAATTAATAAAAAGTAGTAAAAAATGGTGATGTAAATACAGTATATACACAATAAAAAAATACAATATAATATGAAATGTGATTAATACATTGAAATAATGGAATTTGTCACGACTCCCTCCGAGACTGCCCTCTCTCCCTGTTCGGGCGCGCTTCGGCGTTCAACGTCACCGGCCTTCTAGCCACTGCCGTTCCTTCTTTCATTTCCCATTGGTTTTGTCCTGTCACTCACACACCTGGTTTAGATCCCGTCATCAATCATGTAATATCTACTCTCTGCTCCCCCATGTCCGTGGGGCACGTTTCGCGTCCTCTCGTTTTCTCCGGGTGTTATCCCCGTGTTTCGTTTCCGGGAGGCTCCCGTGTACTCTGGGTATTTATATTACCCGTATTACTCTGTTGTGTATCTCGCATTTGAGATGATTCCTGTGACTCATTTTGACGAGTCTGGTAATAAAGCTATTCATTCTGGAATCATCCTCTCCTGCGCCTGACTCCATCTTATCCACCGTGACATAATTAGATATAGGCAATGTCTCATTTCATCCTTACAGTAGAAGTACATGTATTATTACACTGTGCTTATTCATTGGATATGATCAAATCATACAATGATTATCTACTGTCACATAGACGTACACACAAGAAATGTAGTCATGTTTAAATATGCTGAACAAAAATATAAACGCAACAGGCAACGATTTCAACCATTTTAATAAGTTACAGCTCATGTAAGGAAATCAGTCAATTGAAATAAATAAATTAGGCCCTAATCTATGGATGTCACATGACTGGGCAGGGGCACAGCCATGGGTGGGCCTGGGAGGGCATAGGCCCAACCACTGGGGAGCCAGGCCCAGCCAATCAGAATGATATTTTCCCCACAAAAGGCCTTTGTTACAGAAAGTTTCATCAGCTGTTTGGGTGGTTGGTTTCAGATGATCCTGCAGGTGAAGAAGCCAGATGTGAAATTCCTGGTCTGGCGTGACTAGACGTACTGCCAAATTCTCTAAAACAATGTTGGAGACGGCTTATGGTAGAGAAATTAACATTACATTATCTGGCAACAGCTCTGGTGGACATTCCTGCAGTCAGCTTGCCAATTGCACGCTCCCTCAAAATTTGAGACATCTGTGGCATTATGTTGTGTGACAAAACTGCACATTTTAGAGTGGCCTTTTATTGTCCCCAGCACAAGGTGCACCTGTGTAACGATCATGCTGTTTAATCAGCTTCTTGATATGCCACACCTGTCAGGTGGATGGGTTATCTTGGCAAAGGAGAAATGCTCAGTAACAGGGATGTAAAGAAATGAGAGAAATAAGCTTTTTGTGCGGCACTTACTACTCTGCTCCAGGCGCCGTACTACTCTGGCTGATCCTGTAAAACAGGGCTGTCAAACTCACTCCACTGAGGGCAGAGTGTCTGCACATTCTGGTTTTTAATTTAAATTAAAACTTAGACAACCAGGTGAGGGGAGTTCCTTACTAATTAGTGATGTACAAGGGAGGAGCGAAAACCCACAGACACTCTGCCCTACGTGGAATGAATTTGACATGTGGTGTAAAACAACATGTGGTGTAAAACAACATCTGATGTAAAACAACATGTGGTGTAAAACAACATCTGATGTAAAACAACATGTGCTGTAAAACAACATCTGATGTAAAACAACATGTGGTGTAAAACAACATCTGATGTAAAACAACATGTGGTGTAAAACAACATGTGGTGTAAAACAACACATTTCACTTCACCAATCCATGTATTACATTCTAGCCAATATAATGAGCCTGTCCTCCGATATGTCCACCTACCAGCCACCACTGACACACATGCACACACAAGCAAGCACACGCACGAGTCTATGGTGTCCTTAAAGTGACAGTGATGAGAGAGAGAGGAGGAGTGGAACGTCAGAGCATTGGAACGGTAACTGTAAAGACTCTATTTCGAAACCCTGAGCCGAAAAGGTGAAAAATCTGCCCGAGGTGTCTTGGGGAGGGGGATATGCAAAAAACAGTAATATAAGCACCCACCCACTATGATGAGGACATGCCTCCTCAAGTGTTACAGGACGTATATTGATGAGTGACAGTTCAAAAGATGTAAGAACATGGTCATGCTTACACAGGCACATAGAGGAGGAGCCTCACAGGCAGATAGAGGAGGAGGAGCCTCACAGGCAGATAGAGGAGGAGTTCACAGGCACATAGAGGAGGAGCCTCACAGGCAGATAGAGGAGGAGGAGCCTCACAGGCAGATAGAGGAGGAGCCTCACAGGCACATAGAGGAGGAGGAGCCTCACAGGCAGATAGAGGAGGAGGAGCCTCACAGGCAGATAGAGGAGGAGCCTCACAGGCACATAGAGGAGGAGGAGCCTCACAGGCAGATAGAGGAGGAGCCTCACAGGCAGATAGAGGAGGAGGAGCCTCACAGGCACATAGAGGAGGAGCCTCACAGGCAGATAGAGGAGGAGGAGCCTCACAGGCAGATAGAGGAGGAGGAGCCTCACAGGCACATAGAGGAGGAGCCTCACAGGCAGATAGAGGAGGAGGAGCCTCACAGGCAGATAGAGGAGGAGGAGTTCACAGGCACATAGAGGAGGAGCCTCACAGGCAGATAGAGGAGGAGGAGCCTCACAGGCAGATAGAGGAGGAGGAGCCTCACAGGCAGATAGAGGAGGAGGAGCCTCACAGGCAGATAGAGGAGGAGGAGCCTCACAGGCAGATAGAGGAGGAGGAGCCTCACAGGCAGATAGAGGAGGAGGAGTTCACAGGCACATAGAGGAGGAGCCTCACAGCCAGATAGAGGAGGAGGAGCCTCACAGGCAGATAGAGGAGGAGGAGTTCACAGGCACATAGAGGAGGAGCCTCACAGCCAGATAGAGGAGGAGGGGCCTTGCAGCCACATGGAGGAGGAGGAGCCTCATAGCTAAATGGAGGAGGAGGAGCCTCACAGCCATATAGAGGAGGAGGAGCCTCACAGCCACATAGAGGAGGAGGAGCCTCACAGCCACATAGAGTAGGAGGGGCCTCACAGCCACATAGATGAGGAGGAGGAGCCTCACAGCCACATAGAGGAGGAGGAGCCTCACAGCCACATAGATGAGGAGGGGCCTCACAGCCACATAGATGAGGAGGGGCCTCACAGCCACATAGAGGAGGAGGAGGAGCCTCACAGCCACATAGATGAGGAGGGGCCTCACAGCCACATAGATGAGGAGGGGCCTCATAGCCACATAGACGAGGAGGAGGAGCCTCACAGCCACATAGACGAGGAGGAGGAGCCTCACAGCCACATAGAGGAGGAGGAGCCTCACAGCCACATAGAGGAGAAGGAGCCTCACAGCAACATGGAAGAGGAGGAGCCTCACAGCAACATGGAAGAGGAGGAGCCTCACAGCCATATAGAGGAGGAGGAGCCTCACAGCAACATGGAAGAGGAGGAGCCTCACAGCAACATGGAAGAGGAGGAGCCTCACAGCAACATGGAAGAGGAGGAGGAGCCTCACAGCCACATGGAAGAGGAGGAGTCTCACAGCAACATGGAAGAGGAGGAGGAGCCTCACAGCAACATGGAAGAGGAGGAGCCTCACAGCAACATGGAAGAGGAGGAGCCTCACAGCAACATGGAAGAGGAGGAGGAGCCTCACAGCAACATGGAAGAGGAGGAGGAGCCTCACAGCAACATGGAAGAGGAGGAGGAGCCTCACAGCCACATGGAAGAGGAGGAGGAGCCTCACAGCAACATGGAAGAGGAGGAGGAGCCTCACAGCAACATGGAAGAGGAGGAGGAGCCTCACAGCAACATAGAGTAGGAGCCTCACAGCAACATAGAGTAGGAGCCTCACAGCAACATAGAGGAGGAGCCTCACAGCAACATAGAGTAGGAGCCTCACAGCAACATAGAGGAGGAGCCTCACAGCAACATAGAGGAGGAGCCTCACAGCAACATAGAGGAGGAGCCTCACAGGGGATAAAATAGGGAACTACAGCAAATCAGATGGATTCATATTATTAGACAACATGGATTCATTTAATCCATCAGCACATTATTAATAGACCTACATTGACTGTACGAAACATTAGGAACACCCTCAATGTTCTTCACCCTCAATTGCACACATACACCATGTCTCAGTTGTCTCAAGGCTTAAAAATCCATCTTTTACCGGTTTCCTCCCCTACATCTACACTGATTGAAGTGGATTTAAGAAGTGAAGTCAATAAGGGATTATAGCTTCCAGCTGAATTCACCTGGTCAGTCTATGTCATGGAAAGAGCAGGTGTTCCTAATGTTTTGTGCACTCAGTGTAGATATTCAATCCAATTATTGTCTTTACTTCAGACTTAAATGTCCACATAGAAAACCACATGTCAAATCCATGTTTTAGTTATACAGGACCCTCCTCACAGAAAGATACATTACCACTATAACTCCACCCACTATAACCTCCACCCACTATAACCTCCACCCACTATGACCTCCACCCACTATAACCTCCACCCACTATAACCTCCACCCACTATAACCTCCACCCCACTATAACCTCCACCCACTATAACCTCCACCCACTATAACCTCCACCCACTATAACCTCCACCCCACTATAACCTCCACCCACTATAACCTCCACCCACTATAACCTCCACCCACTATAACCTCCACCCACTATAACCTCCACCCCACTATAACCTCCACCCACTATAACCTCCACCCACTATAACCTCCACCCACTATAACCTCCACCCCACTATAACCTCCACCCACTATAACCTCCACCCACTATAATCTCCACCCCACTATAACCTCCACCCCACTATAACCTCCACCCACTATAACCTCCACCCACTATAACCTCCACCCACTATAACCTCCACCCACTATAACCTCCACCCACTATAACCTCCACCCACTATAACCTCCACCCCACTATAACCTCCACCCACTATAACCTCCACCCACTATAACCTCCACCCACTATAACCTCCACCCACTATAACCTCCACCCCACTATAACCTCCACCCCACTATAACCTCCACCCACTATAACCTCCACCCACTATAACCTCCACCCACTATAACCTCCACCCCACTATAACCTCCACCCACTATAACCTCCACCCCACTATAACCTCCACCCCACTATAACCTCCACCCACTATAACCTCCACCTACTATAACCTCCACCCACTATAACCTCCACCCACTATAACCTCCACCCACTATAACCTCCACCCACTATGACCTCCACCCACTATAACCTCCACCCCACTATAACCTCCACCCACTATAACCTCCACCCACTATAACCTCCACCCCACTATAACCTCCACCCCACTATAACCTCCACCCCACTATAACCTCCACCCACTATAACCTCCACCCCACTATAACCTCCACCCACTATAACCTCCACCCACTATAACCTCCACCCCACTATAACCTCCACCCACTATGACCTCCACCCACTATAACCTCCACCCCACTATAACCTCCACCCACTATAACCCCCACCCACTATAATCTCCACCCACTATAACCTCCACCCACTATGACCTCCACCCCACTATAACCTCCACCCACTATAACCTCCACCCACTATAAACTACACCCACTATAACCTCCACCCACTATAACCTCCACCCACTATAACCTCCACCCACTATAACCTCCACCCCACTATAAACTACACCCACTATAACCTCCACCCCACTATAACCTCCACCCACTATAACCTCCACCCACTATAACCTCCACCTACTATAACCTCCACCCACTATAACCTCCACCCACTATAACCTCCACCCACTATAACCTCCACCCCACTATAACCTCCACCCACTATAACCTCCACCCCACTATAACCTCCACCCCACTATAACCTCCACCCACTATAACCTCCACCCACTATAACCTCCACCCCACTATAACCTCCACCCCACTATAACCTCCACCCCACTATAACCTCCACCCACTATAACCTCCACCCACTATAACCTCCACCCCACTATAACCTCCACCCACTATAACCTCCACCCCACTATAACCTCCACCCCACTATAACCTCCACCCACTATAACCTCCACCCACTATAACCTCCACCCACTATAACCTCCACCTCACTATAAACTACACCCAAATATAACTTTCACCCACTTTAAACTCCATCCCAATATAACCTTCACATCCACCCCACTATGACCTCCACAACCAAACCATTATAACCTAAACCCACCATAACCTCCACCCCAATATAACCGCCACCTCTACACAACTTTAACTCCACCCACTACAATCTCCACCCACTATAACCTCCACCCCACTATAACCTCCACCCACTATAACCTCCACCCACTATAACCTCCACCCCACTATAACCTCCACCCCACTATAACCTCCACCCACTATAAGCTCCACCCACTATAACCTCCACCCACTATAACCTCCACCCCACTATAACCTCCACCCACTATAACCTCCACCCACTATAACCTCCACCCCACTATAACCTCCACCCCACTATAACCTCCACCCACTATAACCTCCACCCACTATAACCTCCACCCCACTATAACCTCCACCCCACTATAACCCTTCTTTTATTTTGTTATCTCTCTTGGGAAGACTATGACACAATCCTCAAGATATTCTCTTCTTGCGTGTTTGCTAGAGTTCAAGTTATAACACGTTTGTTCTATTATCTGTCTTGGGAAGGAAGGCTGTGGTCTGTAAAAACCCCTCAGGGGATTATTTGTTAATGGTATAAGAGAGCCAAATTCAACAGGACATGGTTAAACAAAAGTTAAGCAGAACTTGTTAATCTGTTTAAAACTAAATAAATGAGGTTTAGATAGATAGATAGATAGATAGATAGATAGATAGATAGATAGATAGATAGATAGATAGATAGATAGATAGATAGATAGATAGATAGATAGATAGATAGATAGATAGATAGATAGATACTTTATTGATCCCCGGGGGGGGGGGGGGGGGATTTCATGTTGTTGTTTCATGTTTATGTTGTAGAGCTGCACATAGACCCTTTTATAGGGACCAGACTGACTCAATGTGTTGTTGTTATCTAGCAGGGTCTATATCTGGTTGACTGTGTTATACATACAGTACATATCACACAGATTCATTGACTTCTGTTCTATATTCTAATCAGGCACACTGTTGGAGACAGGCTCAGCTGATATGAATTAGACATTACACTCACAGATTAATTTACTTTTTGAAGTAATTTTTATTTAAATACTAAATATTTATACAATTTACTGCTAAATGAATCAAACATAAATCAACTACAGTTCACTCCCGTGTTGCAATTTTACATTACTACCACCAGAAAGCAGTATAACACCATGCAGTACACACTACTACCACCAGAAAGCAGTATAACACCATGCAGTACACACTACTACCACCAGAAAGCAGTATAACACCATGCTGTACACACTACTACTACCACCAGTAGGGGTTAAATTTATGTCCAAACAAAACTTTCTCCTGGATATAGGACTGACGATTCAAAACGTAATTCCTTATTTTTTGGGCGGATAATGTCTTTTTTTTTGCCATTTATGAATGTGTTATTCAATTTATTTATCTGGCCTTTAGTAGTAAAGACCAAATTCAATATTTTTTCAAATATAAAAAATAAATATATATATATTCCTAAATGAGTCCTAAAATGCTAAATCAAATAGCGAAATGATCCATAGTATGACCATCTTAAAACAATTCCATATGTCAACGTAGAACCCTCCTGTTGAACCCACCAGTTTAACCCACCTGTTGAACCCACCTGTTTAACCCACCTGTTGAACCCACCTGTTGAACCCACCTGTTTAACCCACCTGTTGAACCCACCTGTTGAACCCACCTGTTTAACCCACCTGTTTAACCCACCTGCTGAACCCACCTGCTGAACCCACCTGTACTTTCTCCAGACAATCGATGGTATTTATCTTGCTTTCCTCCATTGGCAGCAGCAACTGAAGACGGATGGCGGTCTGGGCGCTGGACTGGCACAAAATCATTAGATTGATTTCCTGGGTCTGAATGGACGGATAGAGGGATGGATGGACGGGTGGAGGGAGGGAGGGAGACAGATGGAGGGAGGGAGGGAGGGGGACAGAGGGAGGGAGACAGAGGGAGAGACGGAGGGCAAGAGAGAGAGAGAGGGAGAGAGAAAGTAGAGACCAAAAGAGAGAGAGAGAGGGAGAGAGAGAGAAAGTAGAGACCAAGAGAGAGAGGGAGGGAGGGAGGGAGGGAGGGAGGGAGGGACAAACAGGGAAACATAGTATTCAGGTCCATGATGCAGAAACCTGTTAGTATTGAGATTCAGACGTCATGATGCAGAAACCTGTTAGTATTGAGGTTCAGACCTCATGATGCAGAAACCTGTTAGTATTGAGGTTCAGACCTCATGATGCAGAAACCTGTTAGTATTGAGGTTCAGACCTCATGATGCAGAAACCTGTTAGTATTGAGGTTCAGACCTCATGATGCAGAAACCTGTTAGTATTGTGGTTCAGACCTCATGATGCAGAAACCTGTTAGTATTGAGGTTCAGACCTCATGATGCAGAAACCTGTTAGTATTGTGGTTCAGACCTGATGATGCAGAAACCTGTTAGTATTGAGGTTCAGACCTGATGATGCAGAAACCTGTTAGTATTGAGGTTCAGACCTGATGATGCAGAAACCTGTTAGTATTGAGGTTCAGACCTCATGATGCATTAATAGGGTAATAGGCCTATATGTTTCTCACTTTACATTTCTACAGTGGATTTCTAGTAGGCTAGGTTCATTATTATTGTGTGCAGAGAGGAATTATAGCCAAGCAATGATCAAGGAGCATTTCAATTAATCTTAATAAAACAACTATGTGAATATGATGACAGAGGTGCTTCCCAAATTAGATTGATTTCCTCGGTCTGCACAGAGGGATGGATGGATGGAGATATGCACAGACAGGGAACCATATTATTCAGACCTCATGGAGCGGAAGCCAGTTATTAATATGGTTCAGGCCCTGTAATTGACATCAAAGTTAATGATACCACTCTTATGAAGAGAGATGGCAGAGAAGGGCAAAAACAAAGCAACTTCTATAGTGGATTTAAATGTAGGCTGGGTTTCACTGTGTGTGCAGTGAGGGAATGAGAAGAAGCAGTTCAATTGATGTGAATACAAACCTGTGTAAATATGGAGACAGATGGCACCCTCTTCCCTATCATATTGTGTAGGAGCCTACTTTTGATCAGGGGCCCATAGGCATCTTGTCAAAAGTAGGGCACTTTATATAGAATATGCCATTTTACGCATGTGCCATTTGGAGGGAGGACATTCTTACCCTCATACTCTGATACTGCAGTCTCATCTGTCGAACTCTGTTGCGGGCTTCAGCGGCCTTCAGCTGTCCTATGATCAGGGGGTGTCGTCTCTTCTCCTCCTCCTCATCCCTCACGTCGCAGTGAGGATGACCGACGGGTGTCTGTCTCTCCCCGGCGGCCCCGACAGACTCCCAGGCGGACACCCGCTGCCAACATATCGTCATCCAGGTCTTTGCCTCTTTCGGCGGCTCCTCGTAGGCCAGGTACCGGGCCCGCTGCTGCGGACACATCCGCCTCACATCCTCTTTAGTCACGCTTCATCTCTTCCGGTTGCCACAGGTGCTGGGCTTGTCACTTTTTGACGTCATATCGATAGGCCTTCTGGTTTCAAATTAATAGGTATATCTTACCAAATACAACTTTGACAGTTTGTTTGATACTTTTTGAAACATAATGTTTCCACAACAATCTAGCGGACTGTGACACGAAAAGTATTGAATGTTGTTATACCTTTCAGAGAGATGGGGATTAATGACTTGAGATCACACACACGGCGCCATGTTGTTTACTGCTGTTGTCATAGAAGCATACTAGGCTACTAAATACCATGGGTAACCTCGTCTCCATTTCATACCAGGCTACTAAATACCATGGGTAACCTCGTCTCCATTTCATACTAGGCTACTAAATACCATGGGTAACCTCGTCTCCATTTCATACTAGGCTACTAAATACCATGGGTAACCTCGTCTCCATTACCAGCCCATTCTAGCCTGTTGCCCATATGGACTCCCAGGAACTTGTATGACTCAACCATTTCCACATCCATCCCCTGTATAGGGACTGCAGTCAGTTGTGCCTTGGTTCTCCTGAAGTCCACCACCATCTCCTTAGTTTTGCTGATGTTGAGCTGAAGGTGGTTCTGCTCACACCACAACACAAAGTCACTGATTGTGCTCCTGTACTCCTCCTCCTGCCCACCCTTGATGCACCCTACAATTGCGGAGTCATCTGAGAACGTCTGTAGGTGGCATGTTTCAGAGTTCTATCTGAAGTCCGAGGTGTAGAGGGTGAACAGGAAGGGGGACAGGACCGTTCCCTGGGGGGCCCCTGTGATGCTCACTTCACGTTCTGACACACAGCTCTGTAGTCGCACAAATTGTGGCCTACCGGTCAGGTAGTCCGTGACCCAGGAGACTAAGGGTGCTTCCACTTTCATCCTCTTCATCTTCTCACCCAGTAGCAGTGGCTGAATGGTGTTGAAGGCACTGGAGAAGTAAAAAAACATAACCCTCACAGTTCAACCTGCGTTGTCCAGGTGAGAGTAGGCCCTCTGCAGAAGATAGACGATTGCATCATCCACCCCGATGTTGCGCTGGTATGCAAACTGCAGGGGGTCCAGTGATGAACACACCAGGGGTCTGAGGTGAGCGAGGACTAACCTTTCAAGGGGCTTCATGATGTGGGATGTTAGCGCTACAGGTCTGAAGTCATTCAGGACAGTGGGACCGCCTTCTTGGGCACTGGGACGAGGCAGGATGTTTGAGCCCAAGAACACACCAGGCACCACCCCCCAGGTGTGTTATTTAAAAGTGCTTTCCTCACCATCCTAAATAAACATGCCCCATTCAAAAAATGTATAAGTAAGAACAGATATAGCCCTTGGGTTCACCCCAGACTTGACTGCCCTTGACCAACACAATAACATCCTGTGGCGCACTGCATTAGCATCATATAGCCCCTGCGATATGCAACTTTTCATAGAAGTCAGGAACAAATATACACAGTCAGTTAGAAAAGCAAAGGCTAGCTTTTTCAAACAGAAATTTGCATCCTGTAGCAATAATTCTAAAAAGTTTTGGGACACTGTGAAGTCCATGGAGAATAAGAGCACCTCCTCCCAGCTGCCCACTGCACTGAGGCTAGGAAACACTGTCACCACCGATAAATTTACGATAATCTAAAATTTCAACAAGCATTTTGCTACAGCTGGACATGCTTTCCACCTGGCTACCTCTACCCCAGCCAACACCTGGCTACCTCTACCCCGGCCAACACCTGGCTACCTCTACCCCGGCCAACACCTGGCTACCCCTACCCCTGCCAACACCTGGCTACCTCTACCCCGGCCAACACCTGGCTACCTCTACCCCGGCCAACACCTGGCTACCCCTACCCTGGCCAACACCTGGCTACCTCTACCCCGGCCAACACCTGGCTACCTCTACCCCGGCCAACACCTGGCTACCTCTACCCCGGCCAACACCTGGCTACCTCTACCCCGGCCAACACCTGGCTACCTCTACCCCGGCCAACACCTGGTTACCTCTACCCTGGCCAACACCTGGCTACCTCTACCCCGGCCAACACCTGGCTACCTCTACCCCGGCCAACACCTGGCTACCTCTACCCCGGCCAACACCTGGCTACCTCTACCCCGGCCAACAGCTCTGTACCCCCTGCAGCAACTTGCCCAAGCCCCCCCCCCCGCTTCTCCTTCACCCAAATCCAGATAGCTGATGTTCTGAAAGAGCTGCAAAATCTGGAACCCTACAAATCTGCTGGGCTAGACAATCTGGACCCTTTCTTTCTAAAATTATCCACCAAAATTGTGACAACCCCTATTACTAGCCTGTTCAACCTCTCTTTTTTATTGTCAGAGCCCTAGAGATTTGAAATCTGCCGCGGTTCAAAGGGGGAGACACTCTAGACCCAAACTGTTACAGACCTATATCCATCCATAAAGTCTTCGAAAGCCAAGTTAACAAACAGATCACTGACCACTTCGAATCCCACCGGACCTTCTCTGCTATGCAATCTGGTTTCCCAGCTGGTCATGGGTGCACCTCAGCCACGCTTAAGGTACTAAACGATATCATAACCACCATCGATAGAAGACAGTACTGTGCAGCCGTCTTCATCGACCTGGCCAAGGCTTTCGACTCTGTCAATCACCGCATTCTTATTGGCAGACTCAACAGCCTTGGTTTCTCAAATGACTGCCTTGCCTGGTTCTCCAACTACTTCTCAGATAGAGTTCAGTGTGTCAAATTGGAGGGCCTGTTGTCCGGTCCTCTGGCAGTCTCTGGGAGTGCCACAGGGTTCAATTCTCGGGCCAACTCTATATATATCAATGATGTCGCTCTCGCTGCTGGTGACTCTCTGATCCATCTCTACGCAGACACCACCATTCTGTATTAATCTGGCCCCTCTTTGGACACTGTGTTAACTAACCTTCAAACAAGCTTCAATGCAATACAACTCTCCTTCCGTGGCCTCCAACTGCTCTTAAATGCTAGTAAAACTAAATGCATGCTTTTCAATCAAACGCCCACCGGACTATCATCACTACTCTCGACGGGTCTGACTTAGAATACGTGGACACCTACAAATACCTAGGCGTCTGGTTAGACTGTAAACTCTCCTTCCAGACTCACATTATGCATCTCCCCAAAAAAATAAATCTAGAATCGGCTTCCTATTTCGCAACAAAGCCTCCTTCACTCATGCTGCCAAACATGCCCTTGTAAAACTGACCATCCTACCAATCCTTGACTTAGCCTCCAACACTCTACTCTACTAAATTGGATGTAGTCTATCACAGTGCCATACGTTTTGTTAGCAAAGCTCCATATACTACCCACCACTGCAATCTGTACGCTCTCGTTGGCTGGCCCTCACTACATATTCGTCGCCAAACCCACTGGCTCCAGGTCATCTATAAGTCTTTGCTAGATAAATCCCCGCCAAATCTCAGCTCGCTGGTCACCATAGAAACACCCACCCGTAGCATGCGCTCCAGCAGGTATATTTCACTGGTCATCCCCAAAGCCAACACCTCCTTTGGCTGCCATTCCTTCCAGTTCTCTGCTGCCAATGACTGGAACAAATTGCAAAAATCACTGAAGCTGGAGACTACCATCTGCCTCAATAACTTTAAGCATCAGCTGTCAGAGCTGCTTACCGATCACTGCACCTGTATATAGTCCTTCTGTAAATAGCCCATCCTACTACCTCATCCCCATATTTATTTTTGCTCATTTACACTCCAGTATCTCTATTTGCACATCATCATCTGCACATCTATCAGTCCAGTGTTAATGCTAATTTGTAATTATTTCGCCCCTATGGCCTATTTATTGCCCTACCTTCCTAATCTTACTACATTTGCACTCTGTATATAGATTCTCTATTGTGTTATTGACTGTATGTTTGTTTATTCTCATGTGTGACTCTGTGTTGCTGTTTTTGTCGCACTGCTTTGCTTTGTCTTGGCCAGGTCGCAGTTGCAAATGAGAACTTCTTCTCAACTGGCCTAGCTGGTTAAATAAAGGTTAAATATATATATATATATTTTTTAAACTACAGTGTTACCAGTCCACAGCATATGAAGAGGATGGGAACATTAATACAGTGTTATAAAATGGATTCAATCTACACACAATACCCCATAATGACACAATACCCCATAATGACACAATACCCCATAATGACACAATACCCCGTAATGACACAATACCCCGTAATGACACAATACCCCATAATGATACAATACCCCATAATGACACAATACCCCATAATGACACAATACCCCATAATGACACAATACCCCATAATGACACAATACCCCATAATGACACAATACCCCAAACTGACACAATACCCCATAATGATACAATACCCCATAATGACACTATACCCCATAATGACACAATACCCCATAATGACACAATACCCCATAATGACACAATACCCCATAATGACACAATACCCCATAATGACACAATACCCCATAATGACACAATACCTCATAATGACACAATACCCCATAATGACACAATACCCCATAATGACACAACACCCCATAATGACGTATAACACCACCCCATAATGACGTATAACACCCCATAATGACGTATAACAACACCCCATAATGACGTATAACACCCCATAATGACGTATAACACCCCATAATGATGTATAACAACACCCCATAAGGACGTATAACAACACCCCATAATGATGTATAACACCCCATAATGATGTATAACACCCCATAAGGACGTATAACATCCCATAATGACGTATAACACCCCATAAGGACGTATAACAACACCCCATAATGACGTATAACACCCCATAATGACGTATAACACCCCATAATGATGTATAACAACACCCCATAATGACGTATAACACCCCATAATGACGTATAACACCCCATAATGACGTATAACACCACCCCATAATGACGTATAACACCCCATAATGACGTATAACACCCCATAATGACGTATAACACCCCATAATGACGTATAACACCCCATAATGACGTATAACACCCCATAATGACGTATAACAACACCCCATAATGACGTATAACACCCCATAATGATGTATAACACCCCATAATGATGTATAACACCCCATAATGACGTATAACAACACCCCATAATGATGTATAACAACACCCCATAATGACGTATAACACCCCATAATGATGTATAACACCCCATAATGATGTATAACACCCCATAATGACGTATAACAACACCCCATAATGACGTATAACACCCCATAATGATGTACAACACCCCATAATGATGTATAACACCCCATAATGACGTATAACACCACCCCATAATGACGTATAACACCCCATAATGACGTATAACACCCCATAATAACGTATAACACCCCATAATGACGTATAACACCCCATAATGATGTATAACACCACCCCATAATGACGTATAACACCCCATAATGACGTATAACACCACCCCATAATGACATATAACACCCCATAATGACGTATAACACCACCCCATAATGACGTATAACACCCCATAATGACGTATAACACCCCATAATGACGTATAACACCCCATAATGACGTATAACACCCCATAAGGACGTATAACAACACCCCATAATGACGTATAACACCCCATAATGACGTATAACAACACCCCATAAGGATGTATAACAACACCCCATAATGATGTATAACACCCCATAATGATGTATAACACCCCATAAGGACGTATGACAACACCCCATAATGACGTATAACACCCCATAAGGACGTATAACAACACCCCATAATGACGTATAACACCCCATAATGACGTATAACACCCCATAATGACGTATAACAACACCCCATAAGGATGTATAACAACACCCCATAATGATGTATAACACCCCATAATGATGTATAACACCCCATAAGGACGTATGACAACACCCCATAATGACGTATAACACCCCATAAGGACGTATAACACCACCCCATAATGACGTATAACAACACCCCATAATGACGTATAACACCCCATAATGACGTATAACATATTCAATAGATTTTACATGATATGGAAAGGCACACACCTGTCTATACAAGGTCCTACAGTTGACAGTGCATGTCAAAGCAAAAACCAAGCGCCGGACTTGAACCCGATCGAATATCTATAATATATAGGATACAGGACCCGAGGCACAGAGCTGTAGTGGGAATACATTCCTTTTATTAATCTGAAAAACACAAAAATAACAAGAGACAGCAACCTTGAACTGATGTGATACAAAACCAAATGAAACACACAAGAATCCACAACATCAGGTGGACACAATGAACATAAATAGGATCCCAATTAGAGACAACTCAAGACAGCTGCCTCTAATTGGGGATTGAATAAACTGAATAGAAACTCCTAGAAGCAATTGTCAGGTCCTGACACTTGTAGCGTAATACCCAAGAATTTGTTGATGTACTACCACAATATATTAACGTACTGCACAGAGATATTAGTACTATGTTTTTCAACCATTTGAGATGTCTGTCTTAGATGTTGACGAGCCAAACGCTGTATTGAGTGTTAGACTGTAACAAGACATTATGTTGAAGGACTGAAAACATTCAACTGAAACTCCTCTCTCCCCCTAGAAGAGAAGATGAGTTCCTGGTGCCTGGAGTCCAAGTGTTGCATGAGAAATGTGTTGAAGTTAAAGCTTTAGATAAAAGGTTTGAATAGTTTCCTGTGAGTGACTGTGAGTGACTGTGAGTGACTGTGAGTGACTATGAGGCCAAAGTATGAGCTGTGTTGTCCTTGCATATAGAAATCTACCTATTGTTGAAGTTTGTCATACTGTATATAACTGTATGTTTTACAGTATAGGCTGGGAAGATGAGATCTGGGAGCCTTCGATGAGGATTCAGAACCAGAGGACGACGCCCCGATGATAGCTCCGATGATAGCCCCGACGATAGCTCCAATGATAGCTCCGATGATAGCTCCGATGATAGCCCCGATGATAGCTCCGATGATAGCTCTGATAATAGCTCCGACGATATCTCCGATGATAGCTCCGACGATAGCTCCGACGATAGCTCCGACGATAGCCCCGATGATAGCCCCGATGATAGCTCTGATGATAGCTCCGACGATATCTCCGACGATAGCTCCGACGATAGCTCTGACGATAGCTCCGACGATAGCCCCGACGATAGCTCCGACGATAGCCCCGACGATAGCTCCGACGATAGCTCCGACGATAGCTCCAATGATAGCTCCGATGATAGCCCCGATGCTAGCTCCGATGATAGCTCCGATGATAGCCACGATGATAGCTCTGATGATAGCTCCGACGATAGCTCCGACGATAGCCCCGACGATAGCTCCGACGATAGCTCCGACGATAGCTCCGACGATAGCTCCGACGATAGCCCCGACGATAGCTCCGACGATAGCTCTGACGATAGCTCCGACGATAGCTCCGACGATAGCCCCGACGATAGCTCCGACGATAGCTCCGACGATAGCTCTGACGATAGCTCCGACGATAGCCCCGACGATAGCTCCGACGATAGCTCCGACGATAGCTCCGACGATAGCTCCGATGACAGCTCCGATGATAGCTCCGATGACAGCTCTGATGATAGCTCTGATGACAGCTCTGATGACAGGGAGTTGGGGGGAAGGGGATGGGGAGTTGGGGGTAAGGGGATAGGGAGTTGGGGGGAAGGGGATGGGGAGTTGGGGGTAAGGGGATAGGGAGTTGGGGGGAAGGGGATGGGGATGGGGATGGGGAGTTAGGGGTAAGGGGATAGGGAGTTGGGGGGAAGGGGATGGGGATGGGGAGTTGGGGGTAAGGGGATAGGGAGTTGGGGGGAAGGGGAGTTGGGGGTAAGGGGATAGGGAGTTGGGGGGAAGGGGATGGGGATGGGGATGGGGAGTTAGGGGTAAGGGGATAGGGAGTTGGGGGAAGGGGATGGGGAGTTGGGGGGATGGGGATGGGGAATTGGGGAGGAGACACAGCTCTTTTTGTATGTACTTTACATACCAGTTTTATTATTACTAAATCCTGTGTGATCAATATGATAGCTTGTCTGTATGTACTGTATGTACTGTATGTACTGTTATAACAGCCTACAGGTACATGTTGTATAAACAGTGTAACTTGACATGAATATTGTACCTGTAACCCCCCATCAAAAACATCACTAAACTAATAAAAACAGGGTTCCATTTTTCATGGTATTTTCAGCTCCTGGTTTTGTTGGCTGTCATATTATACATAAAGTGAAGAGTGTCAGGGGCTCTAATGGATTCTAATACATAACAACAACAAGGTGTCATTCTCAGATCTGAATCCTTTTATATATCTGTTTGTTACATTAAGAACGTTTTTCCTAATGTGTCATTTTGCTGTGTCCTTTGTCCATGGAGGGCATTTTAAATGGAATGGAATGGCATTTACCTTTGAAGTACAGTACCAGTCAAAAGTTTGAGGACACCTGCTTCTTTATATTGACTATTTTCTACATTGTAGAATAAAAGTGAAGACATCAAAACTATGAAATAACACATGGAATCATGTAGAAACCAAAAAAGTGTTAAACAAATCAAAATATATTTTTGATTTTAGATTCTTCAAAGTAGACACCCTTTGCCTTGATGACAGCTTTGCACACTCTTGGCATTCTCTCAACTAGCTTCATGAGGTAGTCACCTGGAATGCATTCATTTAACAGGTGTGCCTTGTTAAAAGTTAATTTGTGGAATGTCTTTCCTTAGACCTTCCAGTGAAATGCTTGCCATCTTTTTTGCAGTGGTGTGCTGGGGAGCAAACATCAAAGCCGGTGATGCTTCTCGGGTAAATAAGCTGATCAGGAAGGCTAGCTCTGTCCTGGGGATGAGCCTTGACACTCTAGAGGAGGTGGCGGAGAGACGGATCCTGGCCAAACTGCTGGCCATCATGGACAACGACACCCACCCTCTGCACGCTATGGTTATGACGCAGAGGAGCACTTTCAGTCACAGACTGATCCCACCACGGTGTGCCAGAGAGCGCTACAGGAGGTCCTTCCTGCCGGCGGCTATGAGACTATATAATGCCTCACCGGGGTGCCGTCGGCAACATAGATCTGGAACTGTTGGGGTGCTAGGACCTAGTTTAACAATTATGCATCCATCCGTGAGTAACTCTGGTCCGTCAGCACTCATCCACTCAGGACCTATTTATTCATACAGGTCTGTAGATACATACTCATGTACAGTTGTTATATTATATCACATGCAATATTGTAAGTAATTATTGGACGTAGGCATTCACTCAGGAATGCATATTAGTATCCTGCCAGTTGCACCTTTTCTCATTGCTTTTAGTATATCGAATGTGCAATAAGTGCAGTTGTCTGTAATCAAACCCTGCGCACTAAGGACTGTATTTTAAGGGAATTACTATTATTACCCCAAATGATATCATACACACATTTAGCTATTAAAGTATCTCTTCCTGTCATTTACCTGTACAGTTTGTGTAAACATGCAAGTATTCACTTATCTGTAAATATAACTGTATACCTAACTGTACAGCTAATTTAACCATGCAAAATTTTCACTTACCTGTTCATTTACCCAGTCTGTCTATTAAGTAAACTATTATTACCCTCGCTCATATCATACGCATTTTTAGCTACTGAAGTATTTCTCTGCCATCGACCTGTATAGTATAGTTAACCATCCAACATCCACCAATGTATAGTGTACATATTCAGCCAACCACTCATACTATGCAATGTCCTTTTATAGCTTTTTTTTGCACTCCAGATATCTTGTATTTCTATACTTTTTCATACTGCCGCTCTATGTATCATGTACCGTGTATCTGTCTTTTGTGTACTTTCGTTGTGGCATTTTGCACCTGCCCTGTGTTTTTGTTGTAGCTGCTTGACAATGAAATTTCCCCCCCGGGGGATCAATAAAGTACCTATCTATCTATCTATCTATCTATCTATCTATCTATCTATCTATCTATCTATCTATCTATCTATCTATCTATCTATCTATCTATCTATCTATCTATCTATCTATCTATCTATCTATCTATCTATCTATCTATCTATCTATCTATCTATCTATCTATCTATCTATCTATCTATCTATCTATCTATCTATCTATCTATCTATCTATCTATCTATCTATCTATCTATCTATCTAGCTATCTATCTATCTATCTATCTATCTATCTATCTATCTATCTATCTATCTATCTATCTATCTATCTATCTATCTATCTATCTATCTATCTATCTATCTATCTATCTATCTATCTATCTATCTATCTATCTATCTATCTATCTATCTATCTATCTATCTATCTATCTATCTATCTATCTATCTATCTATCTATCTATCTATCTATCTATCTATCTATCTATCTATCTATCTATCTATCTATCTATCTATCTATCTATCTATCTATCTATCAAGCCCTTAACCAACAATACAACAGGTGTAGACCTTACAGTGAAATGCTTACTTACAAACCCTAACCAACAATGCAGTTTTTAAGTAAAAAACAAGTATTAGGTAAACAATTGTCATTGTTTGAACTGCAGATTGATCCTTGAAAATGGTGGGTAGAGACATGTACAGTATAACCACACAAAGAACAACGAGAAAGATATTTAACCAGATGTATAAATGTGAAGCATCTGGCTGGTCTTTCCACTCACTACCAAATATGGTGATGACAGGAAGCCCAGTGTCCGGCAGTGGGAGAAGATGGAGCCAGATGGATTATGGGTCGACATTCTGCACATTTTCTCATCGATGAAACATTTGATCTCCATAGAGTTTTCTGTTTCCAAAACTAGAATATGTAATAGAGTGGACAGCATTTTGTAGCCTTTACCCTTTGCCAAACGTTTGATAAAATGATATTGTATAGAAGGAGTGCAAGGAGGAATTGTGTTATTGCACACGCGCACCTCACCGAGTTCCTTAACTGAAATATGCAAATAAATGCTAGAATGTGCCAATAGGATCTCACTAGCTCATCCTTGGCCCTGCCCACCTCCTTGCATGTTCTGCCCACTATGATAAATTTGCTCCCATTGGAAACGACACGCTTTGGTCTATCTTGGTTTAGATATAGAAAATGGATTTCTGAATAGAGAAAGACATTCTTTAAAGGTGCACTATGCAGAAATCACTGCCATTTCCTAGTACTAAAACTACAATAGTTGGCCTAATGTCAGTTAATGTGACACAATAAACTAGTATAGTATAGAGAATCATATTACCATCTAAACCACTGTAATAAACTAGTATAGAGAATCATATTACCATCTAAACCACTGTAATAAACTAGTATAGAGAATCATATTACCATCTAAACCACTGTAATAAACTAGTATAGAGAATCATATTACCATCTAAACCACTGTAATAAACTAGTATAGAGAATCATATTACCATCTAAACCACTGTAATAAACTAGTATAGAGAATCATATTACCATCTAAACCACTGTAATAAACTAGTATAGAGAATCATATTACCATCTAAACCACTGTAATAAACTAGTATAGTGTAGAGAATCATATTACCATCTAAACCACTGTAATAAACTAGTATAGTGTAGAGAATCATATTACCATCTAAACCACTGTAATAAACTAGTATAGAGAATCATATTACCATCTAAACCACTG
The DNA here is from genome assembly GCA_023634145.1 of Thymallus thymallus. Classification (NCBI taxonomy): domain Eukaryota; kingdom Metazoa; phylum Chordata; class Actinopteri; order Salmoniformes; family Salmonidae; genus Thymallus; species Thymallus thymallus. The sequence continues at coordinate 37,913,565 of CM042399.1, read as the reverse complement.
TAATAAACTAGTATAGAGAATCATATTACCATCTAAACTACTGTAATAAACTAGTATAATATAGAGAATCACATTACCATCTAAACCACTGTAATAATATAGTTTATATCTACAGTCTTTCTCCAGCTGAGATAATAGAGTTTATCTGACATTTCAATATTGTTTTTGTTGAATTTTAGCTGCTTCTTGAGCAGTAGCTACTCTTCATAGGTTTCACACAAAACATAAAACATGACATAATACAGAACATTAATAGACAAGGACAGCTCAAGGACAGAACTCCATAGATTTAAAATAAGAATGCAGGCTTTCATACTCTTATTCCTTACAGGTTATTCCTTATATAACTTTTTGGGGAACCTGACCAAATTCACATGTAAATGAAAGTTATAGATCTCTGATCTGTCATTCTCATTGAAAGCAAGTCTAAGAAGCGTTAGATATTTTCTATGTGCGTTATTTCTATGCTCCACATTCACGCTTTGTTTTTGTCTTTTACTTTCGGTTTTTGTACATCAGTTCAAAACAATTAAAATGTAATATTTTCATTGAGAGGATATATTTACAGCATATATTTCACAGCAGTTTAGATGCCAGTTTGCTTGTAAATGTAACGAATGCCCCGCGCAGAGCGACGGGCCCTCCTCCTCTCCAGCGATCATCCTCGCCGGCGTTCTAACCGACGGTCGGGGGAAGATGGTAGCAACACCCTCAAGGGTTGAAACAAAATACACAGGGTTAAATAGTGACCCTGATGACCAATGTGGAACAGGTGTGGGTCATTATTTAACCCAGTGTATTTTGTTTCAACCCTCGCAGGTTATTTTTGCTGTGTGTTAATTAAATGTTCATTGCAAATATTATTAATCTCTGTTTCTCTTTCTCCTCTTCACTCACTTTCACCCCTCGCAATATTACAGAATAACCCGCATTTCAGAGGCAGCTTTAATTTTTTTTCACTTACCTGTCTTCGTCTGCACCGTTTTCTACCTCTCTCTCTCTTTTCCACACTCTTCCCTAGGTCTCCATGGACGGGCGGGGGAGGGAGCTTGGCCACCCGGTCGGGCACCAGAGCTGGAGGAGAGACTCAGAGCCATGGAGGAACAGGTATCCGGGTTGGTCACCGCCCTTGGTTATATGATGTCCCACATGGCTGCACGACAGGGCGGGGAACACCCGGTGGATCCAGCTGGAGCCACAGCATCCCCGGCACCCGGTCGTGTAGAGTCTCGTCACGTCCCGGGGGGAGAACTCCGGAGATCCATCCCGGAGAAGTATGATGGCAATCCGGAGGGTTGTCGTGGGTTCCTTCTCCAATGCGAACTGTATTTGGGCTACCTGCTAGTGTCAGATTCGGAGAAGGTGCGCACGATGATTACTCTCCTCACGGGGCATGCACTCAACTGTACAACGTCACTGTGGGGGAGCGGGGCTGCGGAGTTACGGTCAGTTCCCATGTTCATCGAGCAGTTCCGAGCTGTATTTGACCATCCCGCGGAGGGGAGAGATGCGGGCGACCGGATTATGTGCCTGGAACAAGGAAAGGGCACGGCCTCGGAGTATGCGCTATCATTCCGGACGCTGGCGGCGCCCAGTGGGTGGAACGAGCCGGCACTTCGGACAGCCTTCCGTAGGGGTCTGCGGGTGGAGGTCCGGATGGAGCTGGCTTGTGTAAGCCAATCCATGACGCTGGACACCTACATCGCCTGGGCTATTGCCATCGACGGCCAACTCCGGGACCGTGACCAGCTGGCGCGCCGTGCGCATCTTCCCCTTCCTTGATCAGAGCTGGAACATGAGCCGATGGAGGTGGGAATTACGAGGCTCTCCGCAGAGGAGAGAGAAAGGCGGAGTCGTCAGGGATTGTGCCTTTACTACGGAGAGAGGGGGCATGTAAGGAGGGCATGTCCCTCCCTTCCAATTGGACACAGGAAAGGGGTAAGTGGCTGGGGGTTCAGGTGGGCACAGTAGGTGTTTCTAAAACTGTAAATATCGGCAGTCCTTTCTGTTGCCCAGTTGTGCTCTCCGGTAACTTTCCCAATCATGTGTCCACAGCCCTGATTGACTCCGGGGCTGCGGGGAGTTTCATTGACCGGACCCTGGTTGACGCTCTCCGGCTGCCGTTGCGCCGGTTGAGGTCCTCTATGCAAGTTCACGCATGGTCGACTGGTGGGTTCCGGTTCCATCACACACGTGACCCATCCTGTCACTCTCACCATTCACGGGACTGGAATTGTTGGTGATCTCTTCATCCATACATCCGGTCATCTTGGGACTTCCTTGGCTCCAGCAGCATAACCCCAACATCAGCTGGAGCGCATGAAGGATCCTTGGGTGGTCAGATAAATGTAGGAAGACCTGTATCACACCTACGGTAGGGGCAACATCGGTAGAGAGCCCTGAGAGCACCCTCACAGGGAACATTCCGCCAGAATACGAAGATCTGCGCGGGGTGTTCTCTAGAGAGAAAGCCAAATGTCTTCCTCCACACCGTGAGTGGGACTGTGCCATTGAAAACGCAGGCAGACAGACGGCGGAGTGAGCCTCCAGTGTTCCACCCAGGGGATAAAGCCTGGCTGTCCACGAGGAACCTCCAGCTCCACTTGCCATGCCACAAGCTCTCCTTCTGAGAGTGAATGAGGTCACCTATAGGTTGAGACTAACACCACCATATAATAACGTCTCTCTCCTCAGACCGGTGGTTCCTGGTCCACTAGGGGGATCCGGACCTGCAGTGGCGCCTCCACTCCCAACGGAGGTAGCTGGAGGTCTGGCATATCGAGTGGAGAAAGTGCTGGACTCTCTGCTACGGCAAGGTCGGGTCCAGTACCTGGTGGACTGGGCAGGATACGGCCCAGGGTTCGGGGGGGCGGACATCTGCGATCCATCACTCACAACAGAGTATCATGCACGCCGTCTGGACCGACCAGCTCCCCGCCCTCGGGGTCGTCCAGGGCGCTGGCCCCCATGCCGGAGCAGTCCGCTCCACCGGGTCCCAGTCCGGTTCCGGTCATGTGCTCCCCTCCAGTGCCGGAGCAGTCCGCTCCACCGGTGTCCAGTCCATCACTTACACCTTATATTCATTCCACTTGCATCCAAACACCACCACTACACTCTTCATGTCCACTTTCACACCTCACAGTTACTATTGTTTGTATAGTTTTGTTTTGTTTAGTTATTTAATAAATATCTATTACACCCTTAACTCTGTCAACGTGTGGACTCCCTTGTTTGTCACTCTCTATGAGCCGGGTTGTGACAATATATTGCAGTGTTGTTAAATTCAAACCATCAATATTACATTGTCTTAATATATGATATGGAGATGAAACCCTGATGAGGACAGCCTAGCTATTGAAACATGTAATACATTATTGCATTGGCTGGTCCTTTTCTTTGCCATTATATATTGATAACATTATCAGTAGACTGATAGAAAATCTTGTCTTCATCACAAATTGCACCCTACTTAGTGCACTACATTTCACTGGGCCTACAGGGACGCCCTGGTATCTGAAGACAATACAGGTCTCATATGTCCTTTTCATCTCTTTGTTATTCAGGATGTCCTTTTGGTGTTCATTTTCCAGATCTGGCCACTTCTAATATATTAACACTAGAAGACATCTCTTCCACCCTCCATCTTCCCACTCCCCACCCCCGCAGAGGTCACTTCAGCAACATGATGTGTTAGTTACCAAGGGAACCATAGCAGTACCTATGCTTGGGTGACCAGGCATGAGAGCGGGGAGGGGAGGGTTATTTGAGCTTCTGATTATAATCCTGGAAGGACCTGAAGAGAAATATTCTTGTTATCTGGTTAAAGGCACTGGTACACTCAAAATAATACAAGCCAGAGATTTCCTTTATCTGGCAATTCTCAGGATTTATTCCATTAGATGAATATAACAGATATGTATCATTTATGTATCAGCTGGAAAGGAGCTAATGTTATGATTGCAACAGGAGCTCAATTTCAGCTCTGAACTGGGTCCTGGATGCATTCCTCTATACAACAGAAAGTCTAATCGTTTACGACCAGTCTTCACCTGTGCTAATGTACATTCAAGGATCTTTCTTGGCTCACAGGTTATTGACACTAAAATCTAATGCTTGGTAAATACAGGACCACGTTTTATCCCTTCCTGCTCTCCTTGGCAGTGCTTCATTTGTAAATCGGGAGGTCTTGGAACAAACAGTGAGTACGAGAAGGGGTGACCTTGGGAGTTGAGGTACCGGAATGCATGAAAAACAATCAGCTTCATAATAAAGCATTGCATCATATCATGACATTTGCGTAGGGGCATGGAGCAGTAGAGTAGGGGCATGGAGCAGTAGAGTAGGGGCATGGAGCAGTAGAGTAGGGGCATGGAGCAGTAGAGTAGGGGCATGGAGCAGTAGAGTAGGGGCATGGAGCAGTAGAGTAGGGGCATGGAGCAGTAGAGTAGTGGCATGGAGCAGTATAGTAGGGGCATGGAGCAGTAGAGTAGGGGCATGGAGCAGTATAGTAGGGGCATGGAGCAGTATAGTAGGGGCATGGAGCAGTAGAGTAGGGGCATGGAGCAGTAGAGTAGGGGCATGGAGCAGTATAGTAGTGGCATGGAGCAGTATATTAGTGGCATGGAGCAGTAGAGTAGGGGCATGGAGCAGTAGAGTAGGGGCATGGAGCAGTAGAGTAGGGGCATGGAGCAGTATATTAGGGGCATGGAGCAGTAGAGTAGGGGCATGGAGCAGTAGAGTAGGGGCATGGAGCAGTAGAGTAGTGGCATGGAGCAGTATATTAGGGGCATGGAGCAGTATATTAGTGGCATGGAGCAGTAGAGTAGGGGCATGGTGCCTCCCTCTGTCCAGCGCCTCACTATTCTCTGTGTTGATGTACCCTCCCTCTGTCCAGCGCCTCACTATTCTGTGTTGGTGGCTCCTCCCTCTGTCCAGCGCCTCACTATTCTCTGTGTTGATGGCTCCTCCCTCTGTCCAGCGCCTCACTATTCTCTGTGTTGGTGGCTCCTCCCTCTGTCCAGTGCCTCACTATTCTCTGTGTTGATGGCTCATCCCTCTGTCCAGCGCCTCACTATTCTCTGTGTTGATTCTCTTTCTGTCTGTCTGTCTGTCTGTCTGTCTGTCTGTCTGTCTGTCTGTCTGTCTGTCTGTCTGTCTGTCTGTCTGTCTGTCTGTCTGTCTGTCTGTCTGTCTGTCTGTCTGTCTGCCTGCCTGCCTGCCTGCCTGCCTGCCTGCCTGCCTGCCTGCCTGCCTGCCTGTCTGTCTGTCTGTCTGTCTGCCAGTCAGTCAGTCTATCACCCTTTCTCTGTCTGTCCCCTAACTCTACCTAGCCTCAGCTCTGCTCCAGTAGGTGTGATGACGATGGATAGAAGAAGGTCAGAGGAGATGAGAGCGACAGATAGAAAGACAGAGGAGTGCATAGGCTAAGTGGGAGTGAAGAAGGAGAGAAGAGGGGGAGAAAGAGAAGAGGGAACGAAGGACAGGGAGAAGGGGAGAAAGAGATCAGGACAGAGGAGAGAGAGGGGGAGAGAGAGGGAGAGAGAGAGAGGAAGGTGGATGCAGCGGTAGCAGCATGTCATTTCACATAAGAATGAGGGTAGAGGGAGAAGGATATGATCAGATCAGATCAGAGAAGGTCTCATACAGGTGTACCACATAGCTCCCTCTCTCTCTCTCTCTCTCTCTCTCTCTCTCTCTCTCTCTCTCTCTCTCTCTCTCTCTCTCTCTCTGTCACGAGCGGGTGCAGAGACAGACCAAGACGCAGCGCAGGGATAGTAGTTCGTCATAATATTTATTTATACAATGTATAAAATAATACAAAATGAACGAACTAACAACACTGAACAAAACTCTAACGAAACAACGTTACGTTCACTAAACAAACACGAATGAACGGACGTAACAAAAGCACACTTACTTTAACCGTGACTTGCGACATATATCGACAACGACCCACACCAGAGTGAAGGACAGACTAACATATATAGGATCCCTAATTAGAGACAATGCGGTGCAGCTGCCTCTAATTAGGGATCCAACCCAAAACCCACACAGAAACGGAAAAGAAAGACACTGTCAGACTCTGACCATAGCTACATAGAGAAGCAAATAGGCTTCTCTATGGCCAGAGCCTGACTCTCTCTCTCTCTCTCTCTCTCTCTCTCTCTCTCTCTCTCTCTCTCTCTCTCTCTCTCTCTCTCTCTCTCTCTCTCTATCTATCTCCCTCTCCCTCTCCCTCTCTCTCTCTCTCTCTCTCTCTCTCTATCTCTCTCTCTCTCTCTCTCTCTCTCTCTCTCTCTCTCTCTCTCTCTCTCTATCTCTCTATCTCTCTCTCTATCTCTCTCCCCTATCCATTCTTCTATGACCCCACAGTGTCTTTCAAACCACCCTGTGATTTCACCTCTCTCTATCTCACACACACATACACTATCCTGTGGTTGTCTTATTTTAATAATTTTAATCAGACAATCATATTGGTTGGGTTAGACAGAAATAGTGTCTGTGCATTGTTGTATTCCCTCAACTCTGTCTCGGTCTCAGTCTCGGTCTCTGTGTCTCTCAGGTGAAAGGTTCCAGAGTAATATAAGGTTTTTAATAGCCAGTCTCTGCTATGGGTTTGTCTGCTAATATTAAAGACAGATTATAGATCAGGTTGGACCATTTAGAATAACAGAGAATATAGGGAGGGCTGCTTCACTTCTGTTATAAATACATCCATGGTATCAAAGGGCTGCTTCACTTCTGTTATAAATACATACATGTTATCAAAGGGCTGCTTCACTTCTGTTATAAATACATACATGGTATCAAAGGGCTGCTTCACTTCTGTTATAAATACATACATGGTATCAAAGGGCTGCTTCACTTCTGTTATAAATACATACATGTTATCAAAGGGCTGCTTCACTTCTGTTATAAATACATACATGGTATCAAAGGGTTGGTATCAGTTCTGTTATAAATACATACATGGTATCAAAGGGCTGCTTCACTTTTGTATAAATACATACATGGTATCAAAGGGCTGCTTCAATTCTGTTATAAATACATACATGGTATCAAAGGGCTGCTTCACATCTATATAAATACATACATGGTATCAAAAGCCTGCTTCACTTCTGTTATAAATACATACATGGTATCAAAGGGCTGCTTCACTTCTGTATAAATACATACATGTTATCAAAGGGCTGCTTCATTTCTGTTATAAATACATACATGGTATCAAAGGGCTGCTTCACTTCTGTTATAAATACATACATGGTATCAAAGGGCTGCTTCACTTCTGTTATAAATACATACATGGTATCAAAGGGTTGGTATCAGTTCTGTTATAAATACATACATGGTATCAAAGGGCTGCTTCACTTCTGTTATAAATACATACATGGTATCAAAGGGCTGCTTCACTTTTGTTATAAATACATACATGGTATCAAAGGGTTGGTATCAGTTCTGTTATAAATACATACATGGTATCAAAGGGTTGGTATCAGTTCTGTTATAAATACATACATGTTATCAAAGGGTTGGTATCAGTTCTGTTATAAATACATACATGGTATCAAAGGGCTGGTATCAGTTCTGTTATAAATACATACATGGTATCAAAGGGTTGGTATCAGTTCTGTATAAATACATACATGGTATCAAAGGGTTGGTATCAGTTCTGTTATAAATACATACATGGTATCAAAGGGTTGGTATCAGTTCTGTATAAATACATATATGGTATCAAAGGGTTGGTATCAGTTCTGTTATAAATACATACATGGTATCAAAGGGCTGGTATCAGTTCTGTTATAAATACATACATGGTATCAAAGGGTTGGTATCAGTTCTATTATAAATACATACATGGTATCAAAGGGTTGGTATCAGTTCTGTTATAAATACATACATGGTATCAAAGGGTTGGTATCAGTTCTGTATAAATACATATATGGTATCAAAGGGTTGGTATCAGTTCTGTTATAAATACATACATGGTATCAAAGGGCTGGTATCAGTTCTGTTATAAATACATACAGTGGGGAGAACAAGTATTTGATACACTGCCGATTTTGCAGGTTTTCCTACTTACAAAACATGTAGAAGTCTGTCATTTTTATCATAGGTACTCTTCAACTGTGAGTGACGGAATCTAAAACAAAAATCCAGAAAATCACATTGTATGATTTTTAAGTAATTAATTTGCATTTTATTGCATGACATAAGTATTTGATACATCAGAAAAGCAGAACTTAATATTTGGTACAGAAACCTTTGTTTGCAATTACAGAGATCATATGTTTCCTGTAGTTCTTGACCAGGTTTGCACACACTGCAGCAGGGATTTTGGCCCACTCCTCCATCCAGATCCTTCAGGTTTCGGGGCTGTCGCTGGGCAATACGGACATTCAGCTCCCTCCAAAGATTTTCTATTGGGTTCAGGTCTGGAGACTGGCTAGGCCACTCCAGGACCTTGAGATGCTTCTTACGGAGCCACTCCTTAGTTGCCTTGGCTGTGTGTTTCGGGTCGTTGTCATACTGGAAGACCCAGCCACGACCCATCTTCAATGCTCTTACTGAGGGAAGGAGGTTGTTGGCCAAGATCTCGCAATACATGGCCCCATCCATCCTCCCCTCAATACGGTGCAGTCGTCCTGTCCCCTTTGCAGAAAAGCATCCCCAAAGAATGATGTTTCCACCTCCATGCTTCACGGTTGGGATGGTGTTCTTGGGGTTGTACTCATCCTTCTTCTTCCTCCAAACACAGCGAGTGGAGTTTAGACCAAAAAGCTCTATTTTTGTCTCATCAGACCACATGACCTTCTCCCATTCCTCCTCTGGATCATCCAGATGGTCATTGGCAAACTTCAGACGGGCCTGGACATGCGCTGGCTTGAGCAGGGGGACCTTGCGTGCGCTGCAGGATTTTAATCCATGACGGCGTAGTGTGTTACTAATGGTTTTCTTTGAGACTGTGGTCCCAGCTCTCTTCAGGTCATTGACCAGGTCCTGCCGTGTAGTTCTGGGCTGATCCCTCACCTTCCTCATGATCATTGATGCCCCACGAGGTGAGATCTTGCATGGTGCCCCAGACCGAGGGAGATTGACCGTCATCTTGAACTTCTTCCATTTTCTAATAATTGCGCCAACAGTTGTTGCCTTCTCACCAAGCTGCTTGCCTATTGTCCTGTAGCCCATCCCAGCCTTGTGCAGGTCTACAATTTTATCCCGGATGTCCTTACACAGCTCTCTGGTCTTGGCCATTGTGGAGAGGTTGGAGTCTGTTTGATTGAGTGTGTGGACAGGTGTCTTTTATACAGGTAACGAGTTCAAACAGGTGCAGTTAATACAGGTAATGAGTGGAGAACAGGAGGGCTTCTTAAAGAAAAACTAACAGGTCTGTGAGAGCCGGAATTCTTACTGGTTGGTAGGTGATCAAATACTTATGTCATGCAATAAAATGCAAATTAATTCTTTAAAAATCATACAATGTGATTTTCTGGATTTTTGTTTTAGATTCCGTATCTCACAGTTGAAGTGTACCTATGATAAAAATTACAGACCTCTACATGCTTTGTAAGTAGGAAAACCTGCAAAATCGGCAGTGTATCAAATACTTGTTCTCCCCACTGTACATGGTATCAAAGGGTTGGTATCAGTTCTCTTATAAATACATACATGTTATCAAAGGGCTGGTATCAGTTCTGTTATAAATACATACATGGTATCAAAGGGTTGGTATCAGTTCTGTTATAAATACATACATGGTATCAAAGGGTTGGTATCAGTTCTGTTATAAATACATACATGGTATAAAAGGGTTGGTATCAGTTCTGTTATAAATACATACATGGTATCAAAGGGTTGGTATCAGTTCTGTTATAAATACATACATGGAATCAAAGGGTTGGTATCAGTTCTGTTATAAATACATACATGGTATCAAAGGGTTGGTATCAGTTCTGTTATAAATACATACATGGTATGAAAGGGTTGGTATCAGTTCTGTTATAAATACATACATGGTATCAAAGGGTTGGTATCAGTTCTGTTATAAATACATACATGGTATCAAAGGGTTGGTATCAGTTCTGTTATAAATACATACATGGTATCAAAGGGTTGGTATCAGTTCTGTTATAAATACATACATGGTATCAAAGGGTTGGTATCAGTTCTGTTATAAATACATACATGGTATCAAAGGGTTGGTATCAGTTCTGTTATAAATACATACATGGTATCAAAGGGTTGGTATCAGTTCTGCCCTACATGCATTAGTTGGTGTATTTCTTTGGAATTGTAGAATGTTCTGACATAATTCTGCATGTAGGGCTTCAATTGGATGTTTGTCCCACATTTTAAAGTCCAGTTTATTGAGTGGTCCCCAGACCTCACTTCCGTAAAGAGCTATTGGTAGGATTACGCTGTCAAATATTTTGGTCCAAATTCTAATTGGTATGTTGATTTTGAATAATTTCATTTTTATTGCATACAATGCTCTGCGGGCTTTTTCTTTGAGCACATTCAATGCCATATTAAAGTTTCTCGATGCAGATATGTTCAGACCAAGGTATGAGTCATTTTGACTGTGTTCAGGGTGAATGTATATTTATATCCACCACCCCAGGTATGCGCTGCTTGGTCCTAGTTTGGTGGATCATTCTGTCACCAAGATGATGAGTGTCAGACCTGAAGTCTGATTATTTATTAATTCATATTAGGGACAAAACAACCAATTAGAATAAACATGAACGTAACAAAGGCAGGCTAAACAGCACTGAACCAAAACAATGATCCACTACAGACAGACAGGTGGAAACACAGGAACTAAATATGGCCCCCAGTTAGAGACAATGCAAAGCAGCTGCCTCTAATTGGGGACCAACACAAAACCAACATAGAAACATCAAACTAGATCTGTCAGGCTCTGACCACTAGAGGAGCAGAATCTGACATAAACAAACGTACAGACAATGACACTATAGAAGATCTATATACAGTGTGTGCAAATGTAGTAAGATTAGGAAGGTAGGACAATGAGCGAGCTGAGATAAGGCAGGGATTTACCTAATAAAGATTCCTAGATGCTCTTCCAGACTCCATCCACCTATCCAAGGATGTCGGAGTACAAAAATCAGTTAACAATCAAACTGAGGATCTAAATTTAACCTTGCGTAATACCCTAGATGTAGTCGTACCCCTAAAAGCAAAAAACATTTGCCAAAAGAAACTAGCTCCCTGGTACACAGAAAATACCCGAGCTCTGAAGCAAGCTTCCAGAAAACTGGAACAGAAATGGCGCTCCACCAAACTGGAAGTCTTCCTACTAGCTTGGAAAGAAAGTACAGTGCAATATGGAAGAGTCCTCACTGCTGCTCCATCATACTATTTTTACAACCTAATTGAGGAGAATAAGAATAATCCTACATTTCTATTTGATACTGTTGCAAAGCTAACTAAAAAGCAGCATTCCCCAAGAGAGGATGCCTTTCACTTCAGCAGCAATGAATTCATGAACTTCTTCAATGAAAAGATAATTATCATTAGAAAGCAAATTACGGACTCCTTTTTGAATCTGTGTATTTCCCCAAAGCTCAGCTGTCCTGAGTATGACAGAACTGCCAGGACCTCGGATCAATGGAGACACTCAAGTGTTTTAATCCTATATCTCTTGACATTTCATGAAAATTGTCATGGCCTCTAAACCTTCAACCTGCATACTGGACCCTATTCCAACTAAACTACTGAAAGAGCTACTTACTGTGCTCGGCTCCCTCTCCACCGGATGTGTACCAAACTCTCTAAAAGTGGCAGTAATAAAGCCGCTCTTGAAAAAGCCAAGCCTTGACCCAGAAAATGTAAAAAACTATAGGCCTATATCAAATCTCCCATTTCTCTCAAAACTCTTAGAAAAAGCTGTTGCGCTGCAACTCACTGCCTTCCTGAAGACAAATAATGTATACGAAACACTTCAGTCTGGTTTTAGACCCTATCATAGCACTGAGACTGCACTTGTGAAAGTGGTAAACAACCTTTTACTGGTGTCAGACCAAGGCTCTGCATCTGTCCTCGTGCTCTTAGACCTTAGTGCTGCTTTTGACACCATCGACCATCATATTCTTTTGGAGAGATTGGAAACCTTAATTGGTCTACACGGACAAGTTCTTGCCTGGTTTAGATCTTATCTGTCGGAGAGATATCAGTTTGTCTCTGTGGATGGTTTGTCCTCTGACAAATCAATTGGAAGTTTCGATGTTCCTCAAGGTTCCGTTTTAGGGCTTTTGTTTTCACTATATATTTTACCTCTTGGTGATGTCATTCGGAAACATAATGTTAACTTCCATTGCTATGCGGACGACACACAGCTGTACATTTCGATGAAACATGGTGATGCACCAAAATTGCCTGCCCTGGAAGCCTGTGTTTCAGACATAAGGAAGTGGATGGCGGCAAATGTTTTACTTTTAAATTCTGACAAAACAGAAATGCTAGTTCTAGGTCCCAAGAAACAAAGAGATCTGCTTTTGGATCTGACAATTAATCTTGATGTTTGTACAGTCGTCTCCCAAAAAACTGTGAAGGACCTTGGCGTTACTCTGGACCCTGATCTCTCTTTTAATGAACATATCAAGAATATTTCAAGGATAGTTTTTTTCCATCTTCGTAACATTGCAAAAATCAGACATTTTTTGTCCAAAAATGATGCGAAAAAGCTAATCCATGCTTTTGTCACTTCTAGATTAGATTACTGCAATGCTCTACTCTCCGGCTACCCGGATAAAGCACTAAATAAACTTCAATTAGTGCTAAACACGGCTGCTAGAATCCTGACTAGAACCAAAAGATTTGATCATATTACTCCCGTGCTAGCCTCTCTACACTGGCTTCCTGTTAAGGCTAGGGCTGATTTCAAGGTTTTACTGCTAACCTACAAAGCATTACATGAGCTTGCTCCTACTTATCTCTCAGATTTGGTCCTGCCGTACATACCTACACGTACGCTCCGGTCACAAGACGCAGGCCTCATTATTGTCCCTAGAATCTCTAAGCAAACAGCTGGAGGCAGGGCTTTCTCCTATAGAGCTCCATTTTTATGGAATGGTCTGCCTATCCATGTGAGAGACGCAGACTCTGTCTCAACATTTAAGTCTTTACTGAAGACTCACCTCTTTAGTATGTCCTATGATTGAGTGTAGTCTGGCCCAGGGGTGCAAGGGTGAACGGCAAGGCTCTGGAGCGACGAACCACCCTTGCTGTCTCTGCCTGGCCGGTTCCCGTCTCTCCATTGGGATTCTCTGCCTCTGACCCTATTACAGGGGCTGAGTCACTGGCTTACTGGTCCTTTCCATGCCATTCCTAGGAGGGGTGCGTCACTTCCTGTCCGGTTTGTCGCCCCCTCTGGCTTGTGCAGTGGAGGGGATCTTTCGTAGACTATACTCAGCCTTGTCTCAGGGTAGTAAGTTGGTGGTTGTTGATATTCCTCTATTGGTGTAGGGGCTGTGTTTGGCAGAGTGGGTGAGGTTATATCCTGCCTGGTTTGGCCCTGTCCGGGGGTATTGTCTGGGTATTGTCGGAGGGGGCCACAGTGTCTCCTGACCCCCCCTGTCTCAGCCTCCAGTATCTATGCTGCAATAGTCTATGTGCCGGGGGGCTAGGGTCAGTTTGTTAAATCTGATGTTATTATCCGGTGTCTTGTGTGAATTTAAATATGCTCCCTCTAATTCTCTCTCTCTCTCCCACTCTACCTCCTCTCCCGGAGGACCTGAGCCTACCCGGAGGACCATGCTTCAGGACCAACTGCCCTGATGACTCCTAGTTGTCCCCAGTCCACCTGGTCGTGCTGCTGCACCGGTTTCAACTCTTCTGCCTCCGGTTATGGAACCCTGACCTGTTCATTGGACGTGCCACCTTGTCCCAGACCTGCTGTTTTCACCTCGCTCTACCGCACCTGCGCTCTATTGCACTGACAAACCAACTGATATTCACTCCTGATGTATTTACCTGTTGCAACCTCCACAACTACTTTTATTATTATTTGACCCTGCTGGTCATCTATGAACATTTGAACATCTTGGAGAAAGAACTGGCCTTAATGGCCATGAATTGTTATAATCTCCACTTGGCACAGCCAGAAGAGGACTGGCCACCCCTCAGAGCCTGGTTCCTCTCTAGGTTTCTTCCTAGGTTTTTCCTTTCTAGGGAGTTTTTCCTAGCCACCGTGCTTCTACATCTGCATTGCTTGCTGTTTGGGGTTTTAGACTGGGTTTCTGTATAGCACTTTGTGACATCGGCTGATGTAAAAAGCGCTTTATAAATAAATTTGATTGATTGATTGATTATAGATGACGTGGAACCAGTGGGTTTGACGACGAATATGTAGTGAGGGCCAGCCAACGAGAGAATACAGGTCGCAGTGGTGGGTAGTATAGATAGATAGATAGATAGATAGATAGATAGATAGATAGATAGATAGATAGATAGATAGATAGATAGATAGATAGATAGATAGATAGATAGATAGATAGATAGATAGATAGATAGATAGATAGATAGATAGATAGATAGATAGATAGATAGATAGATAGATAGATAGATAGATAGATAGATAGATAGATAGATAGATAGATAGATAGATAGATAGATAGATGATAGATAGATAGGTACTTTATTTATCCCCCGGGGGGGAAATTTCATTGTCAAGCAGCTACAACAAAAACACAGGGCAGGTGCAAAATGCCACAACGAAAGTGCACAAAAGACAGATACACGGTACATGATACATAGAGCGGCAGTATGAAAAAGTATAGAAATACAAGATATCTGGAGTGCAAAAAAAAGCTATAAAAGGACATTGCATAGTATGAGTGGTTGGCTGAATATGTACACTATACATTGGTGGATGGTGCATGGTTAACTATACTATACAGGTCGATCGATGGCAGAGAAATACTTCAGTAGCTAAAAATGCGTATGATATGAGCGAGGGTAATAATAGTTTACTTAATAGACAGACTGTCTATTAAAATTTTGCATGGTTAAATTAGCTGTACAGTTAGGTATACAGTTATATTTACAGATAAGTGAATACTTGCATGTTTATGGGGCTTTGGTAACAAAACGGATGGCACTGTGATAGACTACATCCAATTTGCTGAGTAGAGTGTTGGAGGCTATTTTGTAAATGACATCGCCGAAGTCAAGGATCGGTAGGATAGTCAGTTTTACAAGGGCATGTTTGGCAGCATGAGTGAAGGAGGCTTTGTTTGATTTTATTTTATTAGTCCTCATTTGGACTAATCTTCCAAGAGTCCTTAAACATTAAAATACAATTTATAAAACGATCACATTTTTACATGTAACATACTGTTACAAACAAACATAATACACTGACATGTTGACCAGACAATACTCTGTGATGGCTTGGTTGTGGTAAGGCCTCTTACTCCCACCTAGGGGAGGAGAGAGGCACACAACCAAGTCATCACACCCTAACTAGGGAGATTATCATCCCCAATCAGAGACAGCTGTCTAGCGTTGTCTCTGATTGGGGATAGGATATAGGCTCCACACATTTCCACCTGTGTGTGGATCATTGTCTGTTGTGTTTGTCTGCACTGCCTGCAACACAAAGTAAGTCACCGTGTTTTTGTTTGTTATCGTGTTTTTGTTTTCACTCTCCTTTTTGATTGTAAATGCTTCGTGAGGACATCTCATTTTCAATAAAAAGGATGACACTGCACCAGCGCTCCGTATACCGTCCCATTAATACTACGCACCGTGACAGAATGATCCACCACCCTGGGACGCAGCGAGAGCAGACATTGGTAGACATCCTCTACGATATGGGGAAATTATCGAAAGAGGATGTCTACCATTATCATGCGGTGGAGGAAGGCTGGGTCCGGAGCAGCCGAGGCGCCGGAGACGGAGGACACGTCACCGGGCTAGTGTTGAGGACCAGCCTGGAGCCCAGAAAACCCCTCAAACTGATTTTGGGGGGGGGGCTATGGGGGTGGTCGGGGATCGAGGGAGAAGAGCCCCGACCACTGCACTCGTGGGGGTTCCAGGAGGAGCCCCTACAGCCGTGGGAGCAGGAGTACAGAGAGGAGTCGGAGGAAGACAACAGCGATGTGCTTCTGTTCCCTCACTCGTGGGGGTTCCCGGAGGAACCCTCACAGGATGGGGATTGGCGTTGGAGTAGGGACGACAGGCACAGTCGTGCTCCAGCGTCAGTTCCCAGTCCGGTGCCTCCAGCGCCGGTCCAGAGTCGGAGGAGGAGGAGACCGACTCAGCGCACCAAACCATCGGTGCGCAACAATAGCCCTGCTCCGCGCACCAGCTCTATGGTGCGTTTGCCCAGCCCGGCGCGACCCGTGCCAGCTCAACGCACCGACCCAACGGTGCGTTTCCCCAGCCAGGTACAGCCCGTTCCAGCTACTCGCACCAGACCAGTGGTGCGTTCCCCCAGCCCGGTACGGTCTGTGCCTGCTCCTCGCACCCAACCTATGGTGCGTTTCCCCAGCCCGGCGCGACCCGTGCCAGCTCAACGCACCGACCCAACGGTGCGTTTCCCCAGCCAGGTACAGCCCGTTCCAGCTACTCGCACCAGACCAGTGGTGCGTTCCCCCAGCCCGGTACGGTCTGTGCCTACTCCTCGCACCCAACCTATGGTGCGTATCTCCAGCCCGGTGCGACCCGTGCCAGCTCCTCGCACCAGACCTATGGTGCGTGTCCCCAGTCCAGTACGCCCCGTGCCTACCCCTCGCACGGAGGCTACCGCGAGGGTCGCCACC
Organism: Thymallus thymallus; assembly: GCA_023634145.1. NCBI lineage: Eukaryota > Metazoa > Chordata > Actinopteri > Salmoniformes > Salmonidae > Thymallus > Thymallus thymallus. The sequence goes on along the minus strand of CM042399.1, from coordinate 37,896,778 downwards.
ACAGGGCTGGAAACCCTCTCTGCGTCGGTGCCCAGGGTGGGCACGACGTTCAGCCCCGCTGTGGGGCAGGAGCTCCATAGCGTGTCGGTGCCCAGTCTGGGGCCGACAGCCAGCCCAACCACAGGGCTGGAAACCATCTCCGCGTCGGTGCCCAGGGTGGGCACGACGTTCAGTCCCGCTGTGGAGCAGGAGCTCCATAGCGTGTCGGTGCCCAGTCTGGGGCCGACAGCCAGCCCAACCACAGGGCTGGAAACCATCTCTGCGTCGGTGTCCAGGGTGGGCACGACGTTCAGCCCCGCTGTGGAGCAGGAGCTCCATAGCGCGTCGGTGCCCAGTCTGGGGCCGACAGCCAGCCCAACCACAGGGCTGGAAACCATCTCTGCGTCGGTGCCCAGGGTGGGCACGACGTTCAGTCCCGCTGTGGAGCAGGAGCTCCATAGCGTGTCGGCGCCCAGTCTGGGGTCGACAGCCAGACCTGCGACAGGGCTGAAAACCACCTCTACGTCGGTGCCCAGGGTGGGCACGGCGTCCAGCCCGAGGTCTTCGGTGAAGGTCAGCTGCCCGAGGCCTCCGGTGAAGGTCAGCTGCCCGAGGTCTCTGGAGAAGGTCAGCTGCCCGAAGCCTGCGTTGAAGGTCAGCTGCCAGAGACCTCCGGAGAAGGTCAGCTGCCAGAGACCTCCGGAGAAGGTCAGCTGCCCGAGGCCTTTGGTGAAGGTCAGCTGCCCGAGGTCCCCGGTGACAGTCAGCAGCCCGAGGTCCCCGGTGACGGTCAGCAGCCCGAGGTCCCCGGTGACGGTCAGCAGCCCGAGGTCCCCGGTGACGGTCAGCAGCCCGAGGTCCCCGGTGACGGTCAGCAGCCCGAGGTCTACCATAGTCCTGCACACCCTTCCTATTTGTTACATTTAAATGGTTCTAAGTATTGTTTGAATTTATATATTGGAAAACTTCTGGTTTGTTCAGATAAATTATTCAATTCCTTTATTGCTCTGAATCTAAATGTTCTTTGACCTATTTCTGATTTATGTCTGGATAACACATAGATGGTGGACAATCTATTCCTAGTATTTACTGAATGTTTGTCTTTTACCAACTGAATACCGTTGTGAATGGAGTTTGGCCGGTTTACCTGTACAGTTAAATAAAATAAGCATGTTTTTTTTCAATGATCTTGTTGATTGATGACCAACCAAGAGCATTGTGCATGACTACAACAGAAGAACCAGAACTCCACCTTAAAACAATCCTCGCTGCTTTGTCCTGTCCAATCTGCAGCCTCCTAATCTCACTTGCTGGTGCATTTCCCCAGACCACAGAACAGTAGTTCACCCGACTCCCTATTAATGTTTGGGTTGTTTGTTTAAGAATCTTTTCCGGTAAATATTTAGCTATCATTCTGATCATGCATGCAGTTTTATTTTATTTTTTTACATAGATTAGTTATTTGAGACGACCATGATAAGCAGTTGTCTAGTTTCTCTCCTAGTAGTTTGGTTTCTGCCACTTCCTCAATTTGTACTTCCTAATACTTAATTGTATCCCATGTTGTGTTGGCCATTTCCTGGTGGAAGAGATCAACATAACCTTGGTTTTCTTGGTGTTCAAAACAAGTTTGTTCCGGCAAACCCACTCCCTGATATTTCCCAGATCTATTTGTAGAGTTTGCTGTACCTGTTGAAAAAATTGTAGTTGTAGTAAATTGTAGTATCTTCTGCAAATATAGTAGCTTGAGTTTCAGATCAGGCATAAGGAAGGTCGTTGGTATATATTAAGTAAAGAAGTGGTCCAAGGCAGCTGCCCTGCGCTATTCCACAGTTTAAAGCATGAGGGGAAGAAAACAACCCATTAATATAGGTGGACTGTTTCCTGTCAGTTAGATATGACTGTACCCAGTTCAATGCTGCCTCCTTAAACACATAATGCAATAATTTTGTCAAGATTATTTCATGATCCACTAAATCAAATGCTGCACTAGAATCTAAAAATAGTCCCATATTTGTCTACTCACAATACCCTCTAATATCTTACTGAGTGAAGGGAGTAGACTGATTGGTCGACTATTGGCAGGAGTAATGGGTTCTTTGCTGTCTTTCGGGATTGGACACAGTTTAACATGCTTCCATACATTTGGAAATGTCACCTTTTCTAGTGACCAATTAAATATGTATTTCAGTGGAGCTGCAGTCTGGGGAGCAGCGTAGTGAAGTAAACACTTGTCCATAAGATCATAACCTGTATATGTACCATTGGGCAATGACTTCAATAAGGTTAACACCTCCTGTACCGACACCATTGGGTAATGACTTCAATAAGGTCAACACCTCCTGTACCGACACCATTGGGTAATGACTTCAATAAGGTTAACACCTCCTGTACTGACACCATTGGGTAATGACTTCAATAAGGTTAACACCTCCTCTACTGACACCATTGGGTAATGACTTCAATAAGGTTAACACCTCCTGTACTGACACCATTGGGTAATGACTTCAAAAAGGTTAACACCTCCTGTACTGACACCATTGGGTAATGACTTCAATAAGGTTAACACCTCCTGTACTGACACCATTGGGTAATGACTTCAATAAGGTTAACACCTCCTGTACCGACAACATTGGGTAATGACTTCAATAAGGTTAACACCTCCTGTACCGACACCATTGGGTAATGACTTCAATAAGGTTAACACCTCCTGTACTGACACCATTGGGTAATGACTTCAATAAGGTTAACACCTCCTGTACTGACACCATTGGGTAATGACTTCAATAAGGTTAACACCTCCTGTACTGACACCATTGGGTAATGACTTCAAAAAGGTTAACACCTCCTGTACTGACACCATTGGGTAATGACTTCAATAAGGTTAACACCTCCTGTACTGACACCATTGGGTAATGACTTCAATAAGGTTAACACCTCCTGTACTGACACCATTTGTAAATTAGAAGAGCAGGTTTTTTGCTCATAATGTGATTATCAATCCAATGAACAGTAATTTGTTAGGAATAATGGGTGTTTACATTATCACTCAGTAAGTTAGTTTTCTTTGTAAAAAAAATCATCAAAATGATTGGCAATATCGGCTGGTTTTGTTATCGTTCTCCCATCAACCTCCACACTAGATGGGCACGATGAGATAGATGAAGCAAGTAAGTATTCCATACCTTTTTTGAATCATTTTTACAATCAATAAAAGCATTTTTATAAAATATATACGATTTAATTTAACTGCATAATTATGTAGTGTTCAATAATTCTGTTAATCAATTTCTAGTTTAAATTTGGCTGCTAAGACTTTTGTTATATTTCTTTGACAAAATGCCTCACCCAGTTCATCATCAATCCATGGAGATGGACGAGCCCCAACTGTACTCTTTCTTACTGGGGCTTGATGGTCCATTACCTCAGTGAGCAAATCAATAAAACATTCTGTAATGTGATTTAAATCATCCTCTAGATAAATCAACTCCCAGGGTTCAGCAGCCAAACATTTTCAAATAGCTTATGATTAAATGTTTTAACATGTCTCTTGACCACAATCCTTTGGGGGTTTATTTGGAACCTTGGTGTTCATAGTTATGGTCCCAATATTATGGTCTGTCCAGCCCATTGGCATTGATCTGGCTTTCAAGCATCACAATGGTATCTTATAGAAGACCAGATCAATGTGTCCGAACGGTGACCCAACTTAGTTCATTAACCATTTGTTTCAAACCAATGGTTAATGAAATAGGAAACCAATTCTAGATTTAATTGTGGATTGGAGATGGTTAATGTGAGTCTGAAAGGATAGTTTACAATCTAACCAGACACCTAGGTATTTGTAGGTGCCACGGAAGGAGAGTTGTATGGCATTGAAGCTTGTTTGTAGGTTTGTTAACAAAGTGTCCAAAGAGGGGCCAGATGTATACAGAACGGTCTCATCTGCGAAGAGATGGATCAGTGAGTCACCAGCAGCAAGAGCGACATCGTTGATATATATAGAGAATAGAGTCGGCCCAAGAACTGAACCCTGTGGCACCCCCATAGAGACTGCCAGAGGTCCGGACAATAGGCCCTCCGATTTGACACACTGAACTCTATCTGAGAAGTAGTTGGTGAACCAGTCATTTGAGAAACCAAGGCTGTTGAGTCTGCCGATAAGAATGCGGTGATTGACAGAGTCGAAAGCCTCGGCCAGGTCGTTGAAGACGGCTGCACAGTACTGTCATTTATCGATGGCAGTTATGATGTTGTTTAGGACCTTGAGCGTGGCTGAGGTGCACCCATGACCAGCTCGGAAACCAGATTGCATAGCGGAGAAGGTACGGTGGGATTCTAAATGGTCGGTGATTTGTTTGTTAACTTGGCTTTCGAAGACTTTAGAAAGGCAGGGCAGGATGGATATAGGTCTGTAACAGTTTTGGTATAGAGTATCTCCCCCTTTGAAGGGGGGGATGACCGCGGCAGCTTTCCAATCCCTAGGGATCTCTGATGATACGAAAGAGAGGTTGAACAGGCTAGTAACAGGGATGGCAACAATAGCTGCAGATTATTTTAGAAAAAAAGGGTCCAGATTATCTAGTCCAGCTGATTTGTAGGGGTCCAGATTTTGCAGCTCTTTCAGAACATCAGCTATCTGGATTTGGGTGAAGGAGAAGCAGGGGGGGGCTTGGGCAGGTTGCTGCAGGGGATGCAGAGCTGTTGGCTGGGGTAGGGGTAGCCAGGTGGAAAGCATGGCCAGCCGTAGCAAAATGCTTATTGAAATTCTCCATTATCATAGATTTATCGGTGGTGACAGTGTTTCCTAGCCTCAGTGCAGTGGGCAGCTGGGAGGAGATGCTCTTATTCTCCATGGACTTTACAGTGTCCCAAAACTTTTTGGAATTAGTGCTACAGGATGCAAATTTCTGTATGAAAAAGCTTTCCTAACTGACTGTGTATATTGGTTCTTGGGGGCTGTTCGATGCTAATGCAGTACACCCCAGTATGTTTTTGTGCTGGTTGAGGGCAGTCAAGTCTGGGGTGAACCAAGGGCTAGGTAGGTAGGTAGGTAGGTAGGTAGGTAGGTAGGTAGGTAGGTAGGTAGGTAGGTAGGTAGGTAGGTAGGTAGGTAGGTAGGTAGGTAGGTAGGTAGGTAGGTAGGTAGGTAGGTAGGTAGGTAGGTAGGTAGGTAGGTAGGTAGGTAGATAGATAGATAGATAGATAGATAGATAGATAGATAGATAGATAGATAGATAGATAGATAGATAGATAGATAGATAGATAGATAGATAGATAGATAGATAGATAGATAGATAGATAGATAGATAGATAGATAGATAGATAGATAGATAGATAGATAGATAGATAGATAGATAGATAGATAGATAGATAGATTTATTGATCCCTGAGTGGAGATTTCTTTGTCAAGCAGCTACGAAAAAAACACAGGGCAGGTGCAAACTGCTAGAACGAAAATGCACAAAAGACAGATACATGATACATAGAGCGGCAGTACGAAAAAGTATAAAAATACAAGAAGTCTGGAGTGCAAAAAAGCTATAAAAAGACATTGCATAGTATGGGTGGATGGCTGAATATTTACACTATACATTGGTGGATGGTGCATGGTTAACTATACTATACAGGTCGATGTCAGAGAAATACTTCAGTAGCTAAATGTGCATATGATATAAGTGAGGGTAATAATAGTTTACGTAATATACAGACTAGTTAAATGAACAGGTGAGTGAATATTTGCATGGTTACATTAACTGTACAGGTAAATGACAGGAAGAGATACTTAAATAGCTAAATGTGTGTATGATATAATTTAGGGTAATAATAGTGATTCCCTTAAAATACAGTCCTTAGTGCGCAGGGTTTAATTACAGATAAATGCACGTATTGCATATTCAATATACTAAAAGCAATAAAAAAAGATACCACTGACAGGATACTAATATGCATTCCTGAGTGAATGACTACGTAAGTTAAGTCCAAGAATAACTTACAATATTGCACGTTGCATATCTGTTCTCAGTTCAACATTTTTTAAATGGGGCATGCTTATTAAGATGGTGAGGAAAGCACTTTTAAAGAACAACCAGGCATCCTCTACTGACGGTGTTAGAGCCAAATAGCCAATTTTTATTTGTATACAATAACCAGAGCATTATTAGTTGAATTATTAGTGTGAAGCCATATTGGATGGAAATAGTAGATTATTGGAGATGAATACCCCCCTTGCGGCCGGTGCGGTGGCTACGGGAGGAGGAAAGGTTATTTGAGGGAGGAAGTTGGGACTACCGGGAGGAGTCTTGGTTAGACAGGTTAGCGGTATAGTTTTTTGACCGCACTTGCTCGCACTTACTTACATGACATCTTGAATTTACCGCACACAATAGCCTTCATTTATTGCACTTATAAATTATTAGAATTAGAGGAATTATAAGGAACATTTTCGTTTTCCAATCTTTTATATTAGAAAGTCTAAGTTTTATATGCTTGAACGACGAAGCATCCTTTTGTTTGTAAACTTACCACACTGCCATCATCTCTACGGGTGTGCAGCAAAGGAGCTATCTGAGGCATGTTGAGCGGGAATGGTGGCTCTACAGTGAGCTAACAGAAACAGCAATAGATGAGGCATATTGACATAAGAGAGAGGCAAAAAGCAATCACAGGTGTTATATATTGGGACCCAATATTTTTGTCCTAAATGGATTTCCCTAGTTGTAGTTCCAATGCAAGGGAGCGGGAAGCACGGCGTTCAGAATACTGACGATTACGTCGGCAGACCAGTCGTGATGGATCCGTGTCGACAATAGATCCAGGCCAGTTGGCAAAGAGGTACTGTAGCCCAGGAATTAGCTAGTACACTTTGTCAGCTAGCCGGGAGATGGGCCTAGCTCGAGGCTAGCTCAAGGCTAACTGGTGCAAGCTTCGGGGACAATGATGTTAGCCAAACAACAGCCACTCGGTTGATAATCCGGTGTAATAATCCAGTGATTGCGGTAGAAATCCGGTGATGTGGAAAAGAAAGCAATCCGATATGCGCTGGGTTGGTAGCGCACTGTGCTGACTGGCCGATATTGTAGCTAGTTAGCTGGCAAGTTTCTTTCGAAGGGTCTGGTTATATGGCATGAAGAAATAGCAGATCCGATCCACATTGGGTGAGGCGGGTCGCAGGAAAGTATATTTAGTTCGCAGGGGAGATGTTTGATGGAAAAAGAGATGTAAAAATATATATGGAAAAAGACGAAAAGCAAAAAAAACATAGACTATTTACACGGGACAAGACAAACACGTCCGCACAGCTAAGCCATCTTGAGCTACATTGTTTTTTAATTCTTTGTGGATCTGTGTAATCTGAGGGAAATATGTGTCTCTAATATGGTCATACATTTGGCAGGAAGTTAGGAAGTGCAGCTCAGTTTCCACCTCTGCCTACAGTGGCCTCTCTCAATAGCAAGGCTATGCTCACTTCACCATAGGTTTCCTCCAGACGTGACGCTTGGCATTCAGGCCAAAGAGTTCAATCTTGGTTTCATCAGACCAGAAAATCATGTTTCTCATGGTCTGAGAGTCTTTAGGGGCCAACTCCAAATGGGCTGTCATGTGCCTTTTACTGAGGAGCGGCTTCCATCTGGCCACTCTACCATAAAGGCCTGATTGGTGGAGTGCTGCAGAGATGATTGTCCTTCTGGAAGGTTATCACATCTCCACAGTGGAGCTCTGTCAGAGTGACCATTGGGTTCTTGGTCACCTCCCTGACCAAGGCTCTTCTCCCCCAATTGCTCAATTTGGCCGGGCGGCCAGCTCTGGGAAGAGTCTTGGTGGTTCCAAACCTCTTCTATTTAAGAATGATGGAGGCCACTGTGTTCTTGGGGACCTTCAATGCTGCAGACATGTTTTGTTACCCTTTCCCATATCTGTGCCTCGACACAATCCTGCCTCAGAGCTTTACGGACAATTCCTTCAAACTCATGGCTTGGTTTTTGCTCTGACATGCACTGTCAACTGTGGGACCTTATATAGACAGGTGTGCTTTTCCATTTTAGAATAAGGCTGTAACGTAACAAAATGAGGAAAAAGTCAAGGGGTCTGAAAACTTTCCGAAGGCACTGTATGTTATATACGTTACTGACAACCAGACGGCCAATATAGAAACAACTGTGTTTGATCAACTAAAATAATCCCAAACCAGTTATAATGTTAATGGTGTGTCTTGGAGATAAAACAGAACGCAGTATAATCTGCTAGCAGAAACCCACTCATACGATCCACTCCATCCAACAAGACACTGGGGTGGATGGATCCTGTTGGACCTTAACGTTGATGAATTACATATAACCCTTCTTAACAGCTGTACTCTAAACTCTGACGATGCCTGTTTTTTTTGTATGGTTTCTGTAATGAATAATGTAACAGATGATCAATTCATAATTGATGGCGATTTTAATACTGTGCAGATACATTTGCATAAATATCATCCAAAAGCACCTAATGCAATCTCTGGATTATTGTCCTCTTAAGACCTGGTAGATGGTTAAAGAATAAGAAACCCTGATCTGACTAGATACACGTGGTGTCTGGGATCAGCCGTTCCCCAGGTTGTCTGGGACACTTTCAAATGTGTATTCAGATGCCATTCAATCAAGTGGTCATCATGGGGGAAATGTGTGTTCAGAAGCCATACAATCAAGGGGTTTTCATGGGGGAAATGTGTATTCAGAGGCCATACAATCAAGGGGTTTTCATGGAGAAAAGAACTATATCTTAGGAGGGAAAATGGATTAAGTGAAAAGATAAATGACTTGAATAAAGAAACTGATGCAGTAGTAGAACCTCTGATGCAGTAGTAGAACCTCTGATGCAGTAGTAGAACCTCCGATGCAGTAGTAGAACCTCCGATGCAGTAGTAGAACCTCCGATGCAGTAGTAGAACCTCCGATGCAGTAGTAGAACCTCCGATGCAGTAGTAGAACCTCCGATGCAGTAGTAGAACCTCTGATGCAGTAGTAGAACCTCTGATGCAGTAGTAGAACCTCTGATGCAGTAGTAGAACCTCTGATTGAAATGCTTCTTCTGATCAAGAGTAAAGAATATGAGCTGTAGAGCCTTTCATGCAGAAAGGCTTCTTGGTATTATTTACACACCAAGGGCAGCTTGGATGGAAAAAGGGGAAAAGTGTACAAGCTTTCTTCTTAGGTTGAACCAACGGAATCAACATAAGAAAACTGTCACAAAACTGCTTTTTTCTGAAGGGCTTCATATTATCACCTCCCAGATATTATAGGAGTTAGTACAATACTTCAGTAGAATTATTTATTTCAAGGAGCAGCTAACCCTGTTATCAGAACTTGACGGTAACATCTTCCCTGAAGACTATGAGAACCAGTTAACATAAATACAAAAAGCATCCTGTGAGGGGTTGATCACTGACGATGAACTACTTATGGCAATTAACTATTTCCAAACTGGTAACTCTCCTGGCTTTGGTGGTATACCAATTGAAGTATACAGGGTATTTTTTTAAGAAATCAAAGAAACTTTGCTCACCTGCTTAAATGTTTCATTTGAACAGGGGTATCAACAACCCAAAGAGAAGGACTGATTACATTACTATTGAAGCAGGAGGCAAACTGCCATTATAAAAACCCTGTACACTTTATGGTTCTGTGACACCTGTATTTTGGGTTTAGCACTTAGAATAAATAAAGTAATAAGCAAAATGACTCAAAGAGAGCAATCTGGCTTTAGTGTGGGTTTGCTACATTGGTGACAATATTCTTTATTTTCTGTAAACTATTGAATATTATGAAAAGGAAGAAAACACATGTTTGTTTGTTTTGATGACATGGGATTTAATTTATAGATGTTGTTTATTCAATGGTTTAGAGTCTTATATTAGAAACCGGTGAGTAATGTAGTGAATAATGGCTATTTAGAGGGCTCTGACAAGGGGATCCACTATCTCCTTATTAATTATTATTGGCTATCGAGATGCTGGCCATCAGAATCAGGAACAATTCCAATATAGTAGGACGTCTGAGTATCTATGGTCTGAAACCATCATTATATGCAGATGATCCAACATTTACCTGTCAGTCTCTACAATCATCACTAGATTAATTAATTTTTCAGGTCTGAAACCAAATTATGAGAAATGCACCAATTTGAGAGTGGGTTCCTTAAGAAAGTCCAACTATCATTTGGACTGTTGCTTACCAATTAAGTGGAGCAGTGGCCCAGTTGACATGCTTGTCATCCACATTCCAGAAAATAACGTAAAGGAGAACTTTAATTGAAACTAGCCAAGATTGACAAAATACTATTGCTGTAGAAAGGTATAGCTTTTTCTTTATACAGTAGAGTGACATTGATAAACACCTTACTTTTTCTATCTTCCTGTGACTTCCATCGCCAGATAAGGTTTTATTCAAACAGTTTGAAGCCAAGAACGTTCAGTTTATATGGAATGGTAAACCAGAAAAGGACAAACAGAAATATATCTATAATACATACAACAATGGAGGGCTGAATTGAAAGAATATTGAAGCCGATGTCACAAAGTGCTATACAGAAACCCAGCCTAAAACCCCAAACAGCAAGCAATGCAGATGTAGGATTACCTACACATACTGACCAGCTCAAATAGACAGAAGCGTGCTGCATGTCCAGCCCGCTCATTATCTCAGCCAATCATGGCTAGCTGGAAGGTTGCTGTCTTTTTCTGTGGCTAAACCATCTAGGCTCGTAATTTAACCATTTTATTCGTTTTTACAGATGGCATACAAGTTTGTTATTAACGCACATGAAAGTTCACATGTTCAAGGAAAATTTCTGACAAAAAACGCATTTAGATTTTTAAAAAAGGTTTACGTTCAAATGGCTCTCCTGTGAAGTAGTGCCATATGCCTAGTTTCCTGAAACGAGTCACATATGGTTGAATTCCAAAAAATGAAACAACTATTTTTTGGGAAGTTTCTGGAAAAGGGGATAATATGTTTAATAATATCGTTGATAGTACAGTAATGTGCTTTTATGTTATTTGAAACGCTGTGCAAATGTATAGGAACATATGTACAAATCTTAATTATAATCTGTTACTGGCAGCAATTCCAACAGAATGGAAAAAAAGTGGAACTGACAGTAATGTTGTCTGTTAGCAACATGACATCTGTTCACCCTTCCAGAGAAAATTATTTTTATTATTTATTTATTTTACCAGTGAGCACTTAGATGTGGTCATTTTAAAATGTTTGTACTTTTGTACTGTTTGTACTTTCGTAGCATGTTTGGGAATTACGTAGAATAAGGCAATTATGAAAATTCTACAGCAATATAGAGTGGGAAAGGTGATGCAACCTATTATATATTCAGCCATCCACCCATACTATGCAATGCCTTTTTATAGCTTTTTGCACTCCAGACTTCTTGTATTTTGATTATTTTTCATACTGCCGCACTATGTATCTACCTGGCTGACAATAAAGTTGTGCTGAAAAACTAAAGTCTCCACAACACCAGATGGGGATGCCTGAGCTGAGGCCTAAACAAGACCGCACTACAAGGTGGAATTCAACATTTTATATGTTGAAGCGGTTTCTTGAGTCAAAGGATGCCATCATCTCTACCCTGGCCATTGTCAATGCACCTGTTGATGCTCTGACCCAAGAGGAATGGGAGGTGGTGGAGGAGGTGTCCAGAGTCCTGGAGGAATGGGAGGTGGTGGAGGAGGTGTGCAGAGTCCTGGAGGAATGGGAGGTGGTGGAGGAGGTGTCCAGAGTCCTGGAGGAATGGGAGGTGGTGGAGGAGGTGTGCAGAGTCCTGGAGGAATGGGAGGTGGTAGAGGAGGTGAGCAGAGTCCTGGAGGAATGGGAGGTGGTGGAGGAGGTGAGTAGAGTCCTGGAGGAAAGGGAGGTGGTGGAGGAGGTGAGCAGAGTCCTGGAGGAATGGGAGGTGGTGGAGGAGGTGTGCAGAGTCCTGGAGGAATGGGAGGTGGTAGAGGAGGTGAGCAGAGTCCTGGAGGAATGGGAGGTGGTGGAGGAGGTGTGCAGAGTCCTGGAGGAATGGGAGGTGGTGAGCAGAGTCCTGGAGGAATGGGAGGTGGTGAGCAGAGTCCTGTAGGAATGGGAGGTGGTGGAGGAGGTGAGCAGATTCCTGGAGGAATGGGAGGTGGTGAGCAGAGTCCTGTAGGAATGGGAGGTGGTGGAGGAGGTGAGCAGATTCCTGGAGGAATGGGAGGTGGTGAGCAGAGTCCTGGAGTAATGGGAGGTGGTGAGCAGAGTCCTGGAGGAATGGGAGGTGGTGGAGGAGGTGAGCAGATTCCTGGAGGAATGGGAGGTGGTGAGCAGAGTCCTGGAGTAATGGGAGGTGGTGAGCAGAGTCCTGGAGGAATGGGAGGTGGTGGAGGAGGTGAGCAGAGTCCTGGAACCCTTTGAGCAGGTCACTGTGGAGATCAGTGGAGAGAGGTACAGTAAGCAGTTATTACTACATCATTATATAATCCAGTATTATATATGTATATGAGCAGTAGATGAGAATGTAGTATCAGCAGACAAAACATGAACCTGAACTAATAAGTCACTGTTCTCTCTTTCCAGCTATGTGACAGGTTCTGCAGCGAATCACAGCCAGCAGCCAGAGACATGTGACAGGGTCTGCAGCGAATCTGTCACAGGACATGTGACAGAGTTGATGGACACCCTATGTTCATCAATAGACAGAAAGTTCCACAGAATGGAATATAATCACTCGCTATCAGAAACAAATTAATAATTTAATTAGAATTGTTTTAACACCAATCATAGTCAAACTATTGCAAACTGTTTGACTTGAAAAAATACAAAACATATTTTTTTAAAGAGCCGTTTGGGAGCCAAAAGAGCCGGCTCTTCTGAACGAGTTGGCTCACTGAAAAGAGCCGGAATTCCCATCACTACAATATAGAGTGGGAAAGGTGAAGCAACCTGACCAGTTGCATCACCGCCTGGTATGGCAACTGCTCGGCCTCTGACCGCAAGGCACTACAGAGGGTAGTGCATACGGCCCAGTACATCACTGGGGCCAAGCTTCCTGCCATCCAGGACCTCTGTACCAGGTGGTGTCAGAGGAAAGCCCTAAAAACTGTCAAGACTCCAGTCACCCAAGTCATAGACTGTTCTCTCTGGTACCGCACGGCAAGCGGTACTGGAGCACCAAGTCTAGGTCCAAAAGGCTTCTTAACAGCTTATACCCCCAAGCCATAAGAATCCTGAACTACCAATCACATGTATTTCTTTACTTATCTATTGTTTACCTAATATTTATATTTTACTTAAAAACTGCACTGTTGGTTAAGGTTTGTTAGAAAGCATTTCACTGTAAGGTCTACACCTGTTGTATTGTTGGTTAAGGGCTTGTTAGTAAGCATTTCACTGTAAGGTCTACACCTGTTGTATTGTTGGTTAAGGGCTTGTTAGTAAGCATTTCACTGTAAGGTCTACACCTGTTGTATTGTTGGTTAGGGCTTGTTAGTAAGCATTTCACTGTAAGGTCTACACCTGTTGTATTGTTGGTTAAGGGCTTGTTAGTAAGCACTTCACTGTAAGGTCTACACCTGTTGTATTGTTGGTTAAGGGCTTGTTAGTAAGCATTTCACTGTAAGGTCTACACCTGTTGTATTGTTGGTTAAGGGCTTGTTAGTCAGCATTTCACTGTAAGGTCTACACCTGTTGTATTCGGTGCATGTGACAAATATACCTTGATTTGAAAGTGGCTGTGCGTTTGGACAATTAATAGACACTGCAGTAAATCTAACCTAATAAAAACATCTGTCTTGTCCAGGATCGGAGTCTACACCATAGCCAATCAGAGCTACAGTAGACCTATACAAACAAGCCTTTTACCACATGGGCCTGCCATCATTCACTTTGAACTGGACTGTGTGTTTACAGGCAGTAGCAACAGCGTGACATTAGATCATTAGAAAGCATTCTCCAAAAGCAACAAAATACACCTGAATGGATTCTGCAAATATGTAAATACCTTGGGAGTCCTCTAACATTTGGGAACTTCACAGTCCTATTGATCAAACAACCAACAGGTAGTCTCTCTCTCCCTCAGCTATGCACATCAACAACAACAAGATCAACAACTAATGTTAGCAAGAGCGAGATGAGCTAAAATCGAACAAGGAAACAGTAGATAAACCCTCTCAAAACGTTTCTGCAAAGTAGATAAAACGCTGTCAGTTCCACTTTAAGGGAAAGAAAATATCAACTGTTTGTAGACCTCATTAAATATCACAGATGGTTAATTTGAGATCAAATCAATGAAGACATGAAGCATTTGCCATCCCACACACGTTCCACTCTTACTGGGAAAGCAGTTTGATACTCCCATCCCTTGGAAACAGGTTGTTGGTTTGATTTATTAAACAACATTAGACTACACAATACGAATGTTTCAGTTAAATATATTGTAAAAATGTCTGGCTACTAACAAGCAGGGCTGTAAGGATTACAAAAAAACAGTAACTGTAATCCGTTACGTTACCAGCAAAAATATTGTGGCGAGCTCAGCCAGAAGAAGATGGCAAGAGACAGAGATTGATTTTACCGGAGAGTTCCCGTGCCCCATACACCGCACGACTCCAGGAACGTCACCCTTTATTTTCTTACCTCCTTCAACTATGAACAATGAACACATCCTCCGGCCATGCAAGGCTCGGTCACGGTAGGCATTTTAACATTCCCCCCTACCCCCATAACCTGAACCCAGACAACTTAAAGAAACATAAACACATAACATTAGCTTAACTACTAAAACGTAAAGACATAACACAACCATTTTAAAACCAAAACATGAGCTACCCACAATCCCCTTGCTCCCTACAGTTACAACTCAACGTGTGGCTAGCGTATGCTGGCCAGATCGCTACATAGCCCCCACCAGAGGGGTCAGTCGCCCCCGACGACCCCATCACTCAACATAAAGTCCCTCAAATGTCCAGGACGCCTCCTCTGTCGAGCCGGCCGCCTGGGGCTCGCCACAGGTGCACTTGGCGGAGAGTCACCCGGATCTGTACACCGGGAATTGTCATCGCTCCCCCCGCCAGCAACCAGCGATGCAAGGGGGCGGTAGGGCGACAGTCTGTCCCGGTGCAGTACCACCGTGCGCCCTCGGCCAGGCATGCGCACCCTATACACCACCTCCGACAGCCGGCCCAAGATCTCCCCGGGCCCCTGCCAATGGCTGCGGAGCTTGGGAGAAACACCCTTTTTGCGGACGGGGCAGTAGACCCAGACTTTGTCCCCTAGCATGAGTGCCTGTCCCTGGCCCCGGGTGTCGTAGGCCCGCTTCTGCCGCGCTCCGGAGTTGGCCTGGGCCCCACGAGTGTAGTCGTGGACCACCTGTATGCGATCCCTCAGTCGACGGTAATAGTCTATCTCCTTTCCCCCAGCAATCTCAGGCTCCGGCGGGGCCCCGAACACCAAGTCCACTGGGGTCCGGAGTTCTCGCCCGAACATGAGGGCAGCGGGTGTGCACTGGCTGGACTCCTGGACGGCGGTCCGGTATGACCACAGGACCAAAGGGAGGTGTCGGTCCCAGTCTCGTTGGTGTTGACTGGTGAGGATGGCAAGCTGGGTGGCCAGCGTACGGTTGAACCGCTCCACCAGCCCGTAG
Organism: Thymallus thymallus; assembly: GCA_023634145.1. Classification (NCBI taxonomy): domain Eukaryota; kingdom Metazoa; phylum Chordata; class Actinopteri; order Salmoniformes; family Salmonidae; genus Thymallus; species Thymallus thymallus. The sequence goes on along the minus strand of CM042399.1, from coordinate 37,881,142 downwards.
CTCTGTGGGTGGAGTGGCGTCGTCCTTGTTTTGTCCACCCCAAGCCGCCGGCAGACCTCACCGAAGACCTTGGACTCGAAGTTCCGCCCCTGGTCGCTGTGAAGCTCAGCGGGGACCCCGAAACGGGCGAACATCTCCTCTACCAGTCTCTCTGCGGTTGTGCTGGCACTCTGATCTGGCACTGCGTAGGCTTCGGGCCACTTTGTGAAGTAGTCCATGGCCACGAGAACGTAGCGGTTGCCAGAGTCAGTGACTGGAAAAGGCCCGAGAATGTCCACCCCTACCCGCTCCATCGGGGCCCCCACTAAGTACTGCTGCAGTGGGGCGTGAGAGCGGCGTGCCGGCCCTTTCTGGGCGGTGCAAGGGTCACAGCAGTGCACGTGTAGCTCCACGTCTTGTCGACAGCCGGGCCAGTAGAACCGCCTCCTGAGGCGGTGGAGGGTCTTTGCATTGCCATAGTGCCCCGCCCCCACCGAGCCATGGACAACCTGGAGGACCTGGGGACGCAGCACGCGGGGCACCAGCAACTGCAGGAGGTCATGCCCTCTCCCGGGGGCTTGCCACCTCCGGTATGCCACCCCGTCATGGAGCTCCAAGTTGCCCCATTGAGAGTAGTAAGCCTTTACCTCAGGCCCCAGTGCTGACACACTCGTCCACTCGGGGCGCTGCCGCTCCACCAACCAGCCTCTCACCAACACCAGGACCTCGTCTGATTCCTGCTGTTGCTCCAATTTCTGAGTGCTCAAAGGGAGCCACCCCTCCTCACCTCTGGCAGCCTGGACCCCCGCCACCATCGGCATTGACTGGTCCCGTTCCTCCTGCCGCTGGCAGTAACGGCACTCCACAGCCATACAGGAACGCCGGGAGAGTGCATCGGCATTGCCATGATGTCGCCCGGCCCGATGCTGGATTTCAAAGTCATATTCTTGGAGGGCCTCCAGCCACCAAGCCACCTGACCTTCTGGGTTTTTAAAGTTCAGGAGCCAGGTGAGCGAGGCATGGTCAGTGCGGATGAGGAACCGGCTGCCGTGCAGATATGGCCGGAAGTGCCGTAGCGCCTGGACCACCGCCAGCAGCTCTCGTCGGGTCACGCAGTAATTCCTTTCTGCCCGGTTCAAGGAGCGGCTGAAGTAGGCCACAGCACGTTCCCCCTCTTTTCCCTCCTGGGAAAGGACAGCCCCGACCCCCACATTGCTGGCGTCGGTGTCCACAATGAAGGACTGACGGGCGTCAGGGTAGGACAGGATTGGGGCTTCAGTCAGACTCACCTTGAGTTGGTTGAAGGCTGCAGCGCAGGCGTCGTCACAAACAAAGGGCTGGTCCTTGTTGGTCAGACGATGAAGGGGACTTGCAATCGTGGCAAAATCTCTGATGAAACGCCGGTAGTATGACCCCAGGACCAGGAAACTCTTCAGCTCGCTGGCGTTTGCAGGAGTCGGCCAGTCTTGTACGGCCGTCACCTTAGCGGGATCGGTGGCTACGCCGCGTGCACTGACCACATGCCCCAGAAATGTGGTCTCTCTCGCCAGCAATCGGCACTTAGCGGGGTTCAGCCGCAACCCTGCACGGCGGATGGCGGTGAAGACCTCTCGCAGGTTAGACAGGGCTCCGTTGAAGTCATTGGCGTGCACCAGCAGATCGTCGAGGTACAGGACGCAGCGGCTCCGGGGGACGTCGGCTAACACCTTTTCCATCAGCCGTTCGAACGTAGCCGGTGCGTTACAGAGTCCAAACGGCCACAGCCCTCGCCCAATGGTGAAGGCGGTCTTCGGTCTAGCGTTGGGGGCCAGTTCCACCTGCCAGTAGCCGCTGCGTAGATCTAGGGAGCTGAACCAGCTGGACCCCGCGATGCAGTCAAGGGCTTCGTCAATTCGCGGGAGAGGGTACGAGTCTTTCTTGGTTATGTCGTTCAGACGTCGATAATCCACACAGAACCGCCAGCTGCCGTCCTTTTTCTTCACCAAGACGGCCGGGGCCGCCCACGGGCTGTCAGAGGGCTCAATCACTCCAGCAGCAGCCATCTCACGAACCTTGTCCTCTGCAATCTGCGGTTTACTGAGGGCCAGACGATGGGGCCGCAGACGGATTGGCTGGGCGGGCCCGGTCTCGATGGAATGTTGAACCAATCCTGTCTGCGTGCAGTCTTCGTCCCTGGCTGCAAATATGTCTGAATATTCGCGGAGGAGACACTTCACTTCGTGCTGCTGCTGCGGGTTGAGGCCCCCGCTGCTGTGTTGGCCTAGGTCGCTTATGGCTTGGGTAGTCTCGGCGGAGGGAAGGGCAGCAGGTACGGTGGTCGGGGCTGAAGCGGGCTGATGCTGGGTGGGCCCATGGGCAGTGGGCAGCCCGGACGGTCGTTCGGTCCGTCTGGCCGCTGCGCGACGACTGGCTCGCCTGTCTTTGGGCCAGTCCTTCTCTTCACCAGACTGGAGCGCCACGGTCTCTGTGCCAAGGGTGATAGATGTCCCTGACACATTAACACAGGTGCCCCAGCGACTCAGCAGGTCCAGGCCAATGATGCATGCGTCTCGGATGTCGGCAAGCCAGAACCCGTGTACCAACTCCTGGTCTCCAACCTGGACTTTCAGTGGCTTCTTCCCTCTCATGCCAACTTGTTCTCCCGTCACCGTGACCATCTGGGTGGTGGTTGGCGCCCAAGCCTTAGAAGGTGGCCCGGTAGTGCCCGGAAGAACGCCAGGCCGCACCAAGGAAATGGTTGACCCCGTGTCCACCAGGGCTCGACAAGGTTGGCCGTCCAGTCGACATTGCAGGTATAGTCCCTTGGTGTGGCCGAGGCGTCCGACCACAGTGCATCGGCCCTGGAGGGGGGATGGAGACCGGAGTGGTGAACCCCTCATTAGACCACTTCCTCCGTCGTTTCCCCCAACCGGAGAAACTCTGGCTTTTGGCGCTGGTGCTGGGCAGTCGCGGGCTACGTGCCCAGGTTCGTCGCATCTGTAACACCGGTCTGTAGACCAGGGGGGAGGTCGCCTGGGTGGTGGAGTCTGGTGCTGGGATCGTTGTAGCGGAGGCCGAACCTGAAAGACCTCTTCCGTCGTTTCCCCCCCGTCGTAGTCTGCCACCCGGACACATGGTTGGCGTGATGTGACTCTCTGCTGGGTGGGCCACCTGGAGAATACCCCTTCGGCTTGTTCGGCCTCGTGGAGGGCCTCACCGACAGTCTTAGGCCTGGTGAGGCAGACATGTTGCCGCAGCTTTTCTGGTGCGAGCCCCCGCAGGAAAGCGTGGAGGGCCAGCTCCTCTTGTGCAGCTATTTGGAATTCAGGGTAGTCCTGTCGAGCTTGCAGCCGCACATCAGCAGCGAAGGTGCCCAGGTTCTCTTCTCCTTGGCGATGGCGGCTGGCCAGTTGTTCCCTGCTCTGGTCCGCGAAGAGTCTCTGCCCAAACCTCATTTCCAGCGCCCCGGTCAAGGCTTGGAGGTCCGGTTGTTCCGCTGGGGCTAGGTCGAGAAGCACCTGTACTGCGTTCCCCTCTAACGCTAGTGCCAGGTGAGTAGCGGCTTCCTCACTGCTCCAGCCGCTGTGTCGGACCGCCAGGTGGACTTGGGCGAGGTAGGGCTCTAGCTGCGTCGTCCCGTTGTACTTGGGCAGCTTGGCGGATGATCTTGGCACCCCTGCAGAACGTGGTAGGCTGGGCGTGCCGAGTAGGGGTTGTTGCAGCTCTGGACTGGTAGGTAGCCTGACGTTGCTGGTTGTAGCCACGGTTTGTGGGCGTGGTCTTGCAGTACCCTGCTGGGGTAGCCGTGGGACACTGGCACCGTCGGGGCATGAAATGTAGCCACCACCTCTGGCAGACTCCATCTTCTGCCGCAGTAGGCTCTTTAGGTGCCCCTGGGTCTGTGTGAGTGTCCTCTCCAGCTCATCAATCTCTCTCTCCATCCTCTTCTGCTCGCTAATCCCACTTCTGACACCAATGTGGCGAGCTCAGCCAGAAGAAGATGGCAAGAGACAGAGATTGATTTTACCGGAGAGTTCCCGTGCCCCATACACCGCACGACTCCAGGAACGTCACCCTTTATTTTCTTACCTCCTTCAACTATGAACAATGAACACATCCTCCGGCCATGCAAGGCTCGGTCACGGTAGGCATTTTAACATTCCCCCCTACCCCCATAACCTGAACCCAGACAACTTAAAGAAACATAAACACATAACATTAGCTTAACTACTAAAACGTAAAGACATAACACAACCATTTTAAAACCAAAACATGAGCTACCCACAATCCCCTTGCTCCCTACAGTTACCACTCAACGTGTGGCTAGCGTATGCTGGCCAGATCGCTACAATATTGTTATCAGATTACATATACTTTGAACAACTAGATTATTACTTTGAGGATTACTTTTAAATTCAGAAAGGATGTTTGCGGAAAATAATCTTTACACTTTGACATTCAAATCAGCATTGAAAAAAGGCACAAATGTTTTTTTTTTAAGTTTTCGTAAGGGATTTGATTATTCATGGAGCTGTCTATGGTGATTAATCTCCGCTACTTGGCCTGTTTTCTTGTCTGTCTGTTTAGCAAAGATGTTCCCTGTGACATTCCCCACGATATGCGGATTATCATAAAGTAAAAACGGCCACAATCTTCCGAAATGTCCCTGTTAGCCAGATGCAAGGGGAGAAAACGACCAACAAGCCGATCTTTCAGTCAAAGGTAAGTAAAACAAATCAATTTTCACTAGGATGCAGCGGCGCAATTTTAAATTAGTTCCACATGAGTGAGTCTGACCACAGTCTGACCACAGTCAGAAACCACTATGATGACACACCAAATGTGTTTGATGGATTGTGTGAAAAGAGCAGGAATAGGCTTTTGTAGACTACAGTCCAAGTTATGTCTTCCAATAGTGCGACTGCTGTCGGCATCCAAAGATTATCCAACTTGAATAAACGCTTTGAGGTAAGGATGACGGCGATACGGATATCACTTATTATTGATATCTATAGAGTATTAATGTGAATAACACTGCTGCTCTCCCATTTAGCTATTTGCGTCGTACGGATTGTGGTTGTTGTGGATGGCTGTTCACAAATCTAAATGTGTATTTGAACCCAATGGTTGAATTCAAGAAGTTTAAACTGCCTATTAATCATTGTTTTTGAAACCAGTGGACAGCCAGTGAAACATGCGCTCTTGCAACAGCTGCATAGTGTGGATCCAAGCATATGGAATAAAGTGGGGCTTTTATTACTCAAACTAATTAATGCTGATACAAAAATAAAATCCATAGGTCTAATGGACACGTGCTCAAACCTGCACACTTTTATTTCCCCTTTAAGTCTGTCTGTAGTTGCTACATACATTTCTGGACTGAAATGATATATACAGTACCAGCCAAAGGTTTGGACACCTACTCAATCAAGGGTTTTTCTTTATTTTTACTATTTTCTACATTGTAGAATAATAGTGAAGACATCAGAACTATGAAATAACACATATGGAATCATGTAGTAACCAAAAAAGTGTTAATATATAAAAAAGTGTTAATATATGTTATATTTGAGATTCTTCAAAGTAGCCACCCTTTGCTTTGATGACAGTTTAGCACACGCTTGGCAAAGCATGACATTCCATGAGCGCAGCATTTATTTTTCAACTCAACTCGGCCTCTCAAGTGGCGCAGTGGTCTAAGACACTACATTTCAGACACCCTTGTTTGAATCCAGTTTGTTTCACAACCGGCCGTGATTGGGAGTCCCATAGGATGACTGGCCCAGTCGTCTGAGTCTGAGTCTGGCCGGTGGAGGCCGTCATTGTAAATAACATTTGTTCTTAACTGACTTGCCTCGTTAAATAAAGGTTAAATAAATCAATGAGCCCATCAGTCTCCATGACAACAACATCATAAACACCAGAGTAGTGCTGGATAATAAGTCCTTAGTTTTGGGGTCATGCTCAGGTAAAATAATTTGGCTAATCTATACTTCCATAATTCCAAGTCCTATTTTTGAAGATCAAGGGGTATAACATTTATTAGAATGACTGGAATTCTGATAGACTTTGGTTTTTAATGTAAAGATATAATTTAATCATATTATTATATGTAGTAGAAAGTAATGGATTAGAAGAAGCCTACATAAAGTAAAAAGTAACATCTATTATATATATATATATATATAAATAATTGTATTTTTTTATTTCACCTTTATTTAACCAGGTAGGTCAGTTGAGAACAAGTTCTCTGTTACAACTGTGACCTGGCCAAGACAAAGCAAGGCAGTGCGACAAAAACAACACAGAGTTACACAGTAAACAAACGTACAGTCAATAACACAATAGAGAATCTATATACAGAGTGCAAATGTAGTAAGATTAGGAAGGTAGGACAATAAATAGGCCATAGTGGTGAAATAATTACAGATTAGCATTAACACTGGACTGATAGATGTACAGATGACGATGTGCAAATAGAGATACTGGAGTGCAAATGAGCTAAAATAATAAATATGAGGATGAGGTAGGGTGGGCTATTTACAGAAGGACTGTATACAGGTGCAGTGATCGGTAAGCAGCTTTGACAGCTGATGCTTAAAGTTATTGAGGGAGATGGAAGTCTTTTTGCAATTCGTTCCAGTCATTGGCAGCAGAGAACTGGAAGGAATGGTGGCCAAAGGAGGTGTTGGCTTTGGGGATGACCAGTGAAATATACCTGCTGGAGCGCATGCTACTGGTGGGTGTTGCTATGGTGACCAGGCTTCAAATCATCCCACAGATTCTCAATGATATTCAGGTCTGGGGACTGGGATGGCCATTCCAAAACATTGTACTTGTTCCTCTGCATAAATGCCCGGGTAGATTTTGAGCAGTGTTTTGGGTCGTTGTCTTGTTGAAATATCCAGCCCCGGTGTAACTTCAACTTTGTGACTGATTCTTCAACATTATTCCCAAGAATCTGCTGATATTGAGTTGAATCCATGCGACCCTCAACTTTAACAAGATTCCCAGTACCGGCACTGGCCACACAGCCCCACAGCATGATGGAACCCCCACCCAATTTTACTGTGGGTAGCAAGTGTTTTTTTTGGAACGCTGTGTTCTTTTGCCGCCATGCATAACGCCCCTTGTTATGACCAAATAACTCAATCTTTGTTTCATCAGTCCACAGCACCTTATTTCAAAATGAAGTTGTCTTGTCCAAATGTGCGTTTGCATACCTCAAGTGACTCTGTTTGTGGCGTGTGTGCAGAAAAGGCTTCTTCCGCATCACTCTCCCGTACAGCTTCTCCTTGTGCAAAGTGCGCTGAATTGTTGAACGATGCACAGTGACACCATCTGCAGCAAGATGATGTTGTAGGTCTTTGGAGGTGGTCTGTGGGCTGTTTTTGACCGTTCTCACCATCCTTCGCCTTTGCCTCTCCGATATTTTACTTGGCCTGCCACTTCTGGCCTTAACAAGAACTGTGCCCGTGGTTTTCCATTTCCTCACTATGTTCCTCACAGTGGACACTGACAGCTTACATCTCTGCGATAGCTTTTTGTAGCCTTCCCCTAAACCATAATGTTGAACAATTTTTGTTTTCAGGTCATTTGAGAGTTGTTTTGAGGCCCCCATGTTGCCACTCTTCAGAGGAGAGTCAAAGAGAACAACAACTTGCAATTGGCCACCTTAAATACCTTTTCTCATGATTGGATGGACTTGTCTATGAAGTTCAAGGCTTAATGAGCTCACCAAACCAATTGTGTGTTCCAATTAATCAGTGCTAATTAGTTACAGGTATTCAAATCAACAGAATGACAAGTGTGCCCAAATTTTTGCATAGCCTATTTTTCACATCTGATTTAATTTCATACAACTTAATATTGCTACACTAAAAATCTTTGTCTGGACAATACCCCAGTACTCAGCTTTTATTAGAAAATGAATGTCATGCCACTGGGATCATTTTCTGTGACGACAGAGTAAATGATTATGCAGCCTCAGAGGGGTGACACGCACACATATGTACACACACACATACACACATACACACACATACACACACACACACACATACACACACACACACACACACACACACAAACAAGAGTAGAAGAGAGACATGAGATTGAATGTATCAACGTTTACGGCATTTCCCAGTAATAGCCCCCCACCGTCATTGTCTGAGGAGGAGGGAGACAGGAGGGAGGAGACAGGAGGGAGGAGACAGGAGGGGGAGACAGGAGGGAGGAGACAGGAGGGAGGAGACAGGAGGGAGGAGACAGGAGGGAGGAGACAGGAGGGAGGAGACAGGAGAGGGGAGACAGGAGGGAGGAGACAGGAGAGGGGAGACAGGAGGGAGGAGACAGGAGGGAGGAGACAGGAGGGAGGAAACAGGAGGGAGGTTGTATGTCTGTAGCCAGACAGACCGCCTTAATCCATACACCTGTAGCCAGACAGACCACCTTAATCCATACACCTGTTGCCAGATTTACCGCCTTAATCCATACACCTGTAGCCAGACAGACCGCCTTAATCCATACACCTATAGCCAGACAGACAGCCTTAATCCATACACCTGTAGCCAGACAGACCACCTTAATCCACACACCTGTAGCCAGACAGACCACCATAATCCATACACTTGTAGCCAGACAGACCACCTTAATCCATACACCTGTAGCCAGACAGACCGCCTTAATCCTTACACCTGTAGCCAGACAGACCGCCTTAATGCATACACCTGTAGCCAGACAGACCACCTTAATCCATACACCTGTTGCCAGATTTACCGCCTTAATCCATACACCTGTAGCCAGACAGACCGCCTTAATCCATACACCTATAGCCAGACAGACAGCCTTAATCCATACACCTGTAGCCAGACAGACCACCTTAATCCATACACCTATAGCCAGACAGACAGCCTTAATCCATACACCTGTAGCCAGACAGACCACCTTAATCCATACACCTGTAGCCAGACAGACCACCTTAATCAATACACCTGTAGCCAGACAGACCGCCTTAATCCATACACCTGTGCCAGACAGACCACTTTAATCCATACACCTGTAGCCAGACAGACCACCTTAATCCATACACCTGTAGCCAGACAGACCGCCTTAATCCATACACCTGTGCCAGACAGACCACCTTAATCCATACACCTGTAGCCAGACAGACCACCTTAATCCGTAAACCTGTAGCCAGACACACCACCTTAATCCGTAAACCTGTAGCCAGACACACCACCTTAATCCGTAAACCTGTAGCCAGACACACCACCTTAATCCGTAAACCTGTAGCCAGACACACCAGCTTAATCCGTAAACCTGTAGCCAGACACACCACCTTAATCCGTACACCTGTAGCCAGACACACCACTTTAATCCGTACACCTGTAGCCAGACAGACCACCTTAATCCGTACACCTGTAGCCAGACACACCACTTTAATCCGTACACCTGTAGCCAGACACACCACCTTCATCCGTAAACCTGTAGCCAGACACACCACCTTAATCCGTAAACCTGTAGCCAGACACACCACCTTCATCCGTAAACCTGTAGCCAGACACACCACCTTAATCCGTACACCTGTAGCCAGACACACCACTTTAATCCGTACACCTGTAGCCAGACAGACCGCCTTAATCCGTACACCTGTAGCCAGACAGACCGCCTTAATCCATACAGAGTTTAGTGACACTATACACTCTCCTCTCCTCTCCTCTCCTCTCCTCTCCTCTCCTCTCCTCTCCTCTCCTGTCTAATCAAATCAAATTGTATTCGTCACCCACTTTACAGCAGGTATAAAGGTAACACTCCATCTGTAGATGCTCTATCATTTACATTTAAACTGACTGTCTACTAACCCTAGCTCTAACCTTAACCCTTATCCTAACCCTTGTTTAAAACCAAACCCTAACCGTAACTTTAGCAAGCAGTAGAGACCTACATAGGGAATAGGATGCCATTTGGGACATTGCCATAGATGTAGTACATTTCAAGTTCAACTGCAGCAGAATCATCTGGTCATTTCAAAATGCCTGCGTTGGCTCATACAGTCCATAACAACATGAGACAACATGATCTGTGATAACATGACTTACTGTGTTAGAGGCTACATTCCTATTTAATATATTTCCGATTGAATACGAATTTGCAACCTTGAAATAAATGAGTCATACAGAGCATTCAGAAAGTATTCAGACACCTTGACTTTTTACACATTTTGTTACATTACAGCCTTATTCTAAAATTGATTAAATAGTTTTTTCCCCCATAAATCTACACACAATACCCCATAATGACACAATACCCCATAATGACACAATACCCCATAATGACACAATACCCCATAATGACACAATACCCCATAATGACACAATACCCCATAATGACACAATACCCCATAATGACACAACACCCCATAATGACACAACACCCCATAATGACACAATACCCCATAATGACACAATACCCCATAATGACACAATACCCCATAATGACACAACACCCCATAATGACACAATACCCCATAATGACCCAATACCCCATAATGACACAACACCCCATAATGACACAACACCCCATAATGATACAATACCCCATAATGACACAATACCCCATAATGATACAATACCCCATAATGACACTATACCCCATAATGACACAATACCCCATAATGACACAATACCCCATAATGACACAATACCCCATAATGTTACAATACCCCATAATGACACAATACCCCATAATGATACAATACCCCATAATGATACAATACTCCATAATGACCCAATACCCTATAATGACCCAATACCCCATAATGACCCAATACCCCATAATGACCCAATACCCCATAATGACCCAATACCCCATAATGACACAATACCCCATAATGACACAATACCCCATAATGACACAATACCCCATAATGACACAATACCCCATAATGACACAATACCCCATAATGATACAATACTCCATAATGACCCAATACCCTATAATGACCCAATACCCCATATTGACCCAATACCCCATAATGACCCAATACCCCATAATGACCCAATACCCCATAATGACACAATACCCCATAATGACACAATACCCCATAATGACACAATACCCCATAATGACACAATACCCCATAATGACACCAATACCCCATAATGACACAACACCCCATAATGACACAACACCCCATAATGACACAATACCCCATAATGACACAATACCCCATAATGACACAATACCCCATAATGACACAATACCCCATAATGACACAACACCCCATAATGACACAATACCCCATAATGACACAATAACCCATAATGACACAACACCCCATAATGACACAATACCCCATAATGACACAATACCCCATAATGACACAATACCCCATAATGACACAATACCCCATAATGACACAATACCCCATAATGATACAATACCCCATAATGACCCAATACCCCATAATGACACAATACCCCATAATGACACAATACCCCATAATGACACAATACCCCATAATGACACAATACCCCATAATGACACAATACCCCATAATGACACAATACCCCATAATGACACAACACCCCATAATGACACAACACCCCATAATGACACAATACCCCATAATGACACAATACCCCATAATGATACAATACCCCATAATGACACAATACCCCATAATGACACAATACCCCATAATGATACAATACCCCATAATGACACAATACCCCATAATGACACAATACCCCATAATGACACAATACCCCATAATGACAACAATACCCCATAATGATACAATACCCCATAATGACATAATACCCCATAATGACACAATACCCCATAATGACACAATACCCCATAATGACACAATACCCCATAATGACAACAATACCCCATAATGACACAATACCCCATAATGATACAATACCCCATAATGACATAATACCCCATAATGCCACAATACCCCATAATGATACAATACCCCATAATGACACAATACCCCATAATGACACAATACCCCATAATGATACAATACCCCATAATGACACAATACCCCATAATGACACAACACCCCATAATGACACAATACCCCATAATGACACAATACCCCATTATGACAAAGCAAAAATAGCTTTTTAGAAAATCTCCCCAGTCTGAGGTCCTGAGCTCTCTGGAGCAGGTTTTTATCAAGGATATCTCTGTACTTTGCTCTTTTCATCTTTCCCTTGATCCTGACTAGTCTCCCAGTCCCTGATGCAGTATGATGCTGCCACCACCATGCTTCACCGTAGGGATGGTGCCAGGTTTACTCCAGACGTGACACTTGGCATTCAAGCCAAAGTAGTTTAATCTTGGCTTCATCAGACCAGAGAATTTTGTTTCTCATGGTCCGAGTCCTTTAGATGTATTTTGGCAAACTCCAAGCGGTCTGTCATGTGCCTTTTACTGAGGAGTGGCTTCTGTCTGACCACTGCCATAAAGGCCTGATTGGTGGAGTGCTGCAGAGACGGTTGTCCTTCTGGAAGATTCTCCCATCTCCACAGAGGAACTCTGGAGCTCTGTCAGAGTGACCATCATGTTCTTGGTCACCTCCCTGACCAAGGCCCTTCTCCCTGATTGGTCAGTTTGATGTCATCAAGCTCTAGGAAGAGTCTTGATGAGTTAATTATTACATGATTTAATTGAACTGAGTAACAATTAAACATAGTTAATTGATTTGATAAATAACAGTCATCACATTAATGTAAGTCACGTCACAACATAAATTATACATTTGCAAACATTTCTATGAACCTGTTTTCTCTTTGTCATTATGGGGTATTGTGTCATTATGGGGTATTGTGTCATTATGGGGTATTGTGTCATTATGGGGTATTGTGTGTAGATTGATGAGGATTTGTTTTGTTTAATCAATTTGAGAATAAGGCTGTAATGTGGAAAAAGTCAAGGGGTCTGAATACTCATTTATCAGACACTCTTATATTATTATAGGAGGAGTGAGTCATTTATCAGACACTCTTATATTATTATAGGAGGAGTGAGTCATTTATCAGACACTCTTATATTATTATAGGAGGAGTGAGTCATTTATCAGACACTCTTATATTATTATAGGAGGAGTGAGTCATTTATCAGACACTCTTATATTATTATAGGAGGAGTGAGTCATTTATCAGACACTCTTATATTATTATAGGAGGAGTGAGTCATTTATCAGACACTCTTATATTATTATAGGTATATAGAGACATCCCCACCTCCTCCTCTTCCTCCTCTTCCTCCTCCTCCTCCTCCTCATCCATTTGCTGTTTGTTTTAGTTGTTTCAGATTATTTTGTGCCCAATAGAAATTCATGGTAAATAATGTCTTGTGTCATTTTAGTCACTTTAATGTTTCTAAACACTTCTACATGAATGTGGATGATACCATGATTATGGATAGTCCTGAATGAATGGTGAATAATGATGAGTGAGGAAGTTACAGCAGTTGTTTCTGTATAATAATACAGTTGTTTCTGTATAATAATACAGTTGTTTCTGTATAATAACACAGTTATTTCTGTATAATAATACATTTTTTTCTGAATAATAATACATTTTCTTCTGTATAGTAATACAGTTGTTTCTGTATAATAATAGTTGTTTCTGTATAATAATACATTTTTTTCTGTATAATAATACAGTTGTTTCTGTATAATAATACAGTTGTTTCTGTATAATATGCCTAAAACGTCTTGAGCTCAGGAGGAAACTGTGTGCATTGTGGACGGGGGGTGATGGATGGGTATAATCTGTGAGCTCCGGCTCCAAGGGTTGTATTCAATCCCAGTGATAGGTACTTCATTTTTCAACTTCGATATTTGACGTTTCATCCAACTTCGACATTTGTCTAATTCGGTAGTGAGACTGTGAAAGCGAGCGTTTACCCTGGCACTTGACACTGACAACAAAAATATATTGGTTAATTCATAGTGTGCGTTCTCTGTTTATGCATAGTTTTTCGCTGTGCCTTCTGTCTCCGTCAGAGGAGAGCAGCAGCACCGTGCTCTTCTGTTACCATACATGGTCATGGGGCTTTGATTGTCTGTTCTTTGACACCAAACAGACCACAATGGGGAAAAACCACCTGACACCAAACAGACTGTAACGGGGAGGAATTACCTGACATCAAACAGACCACAATGGGGAAAAACTACCTGACACCAAACAGACCACAATGGGGAAAACCTACCTGACACCAAACAGACTGTAACGGGGAGGAATTACCTGACATCAAACAGACTGTAACGGGGAGGAATTACCTGACATCAAACAGACTGTAACGGGGAGGAATTACCTGACATCAAACAGACCGTAACAGGGAGGAATTACCTGACATCAAACAGACCGTAACAGGGAGGAATTACCTGACATCAAACAGACTGTAACAGGGTGGAATTACCTGACATCAAACAGACCGTAACGGGGAGGAATTACCTGACATCAAACAGACCACAATGGGGAAAAACTACCTGACACCAAACAGACTGTAACGGGGAGGAATTACCTGATACCAAACAGACTGTAACGGGGAGGAATTACCTGACATCAAACAGACCGTAACAGGGTGGAACCACCTGACACCAAACAGACTGTAACGGGGAAAAACTACCTGACATCAAACAGACCGTAATGGGGAGGAATTACCTGACATCAAACAGACCGTAATGGGGAAAAACTACCTGACACCAAACAGACTGTAACGGGGAAAAACTACCTGACACCAAACAGACCGTAACGGGGAGGAATTACCTGACATCAAACAGACCGTAACAGGGTGGAACTACCTGACACCAAACAGACCGTAACAGGGTGGAACTACCTGACATCAAACAGACCGTAACAGGGTGGAACCACCTGACACCAAACAGACCGTAACAGGGTGGAACTACCTGACACCAAACAGACCGTAACAGGGTGGAACTACCTGACACCAAACAGACCGTAACAGGGTGGAACTACCTGACACCAAACAGACCGTAACAGGGTGGAACTACCTGACACCAAACAGACCGTAACAGGGTGGAACTACCTGACACCAAACAGACCGTAACAGGGTGGAACTACCTGACACCAAACAGACCGTAACGGGGTGGAACTAACTCACCAAACAGACCGTAACAGGGTGGAACTACATGACACCAAACAGACCGTTTCCGAAAAGAACTACCTGACACCAAACAGACCGTAACGGGAAAGAAATACCTGACACCAAACAGACTGTAACGAGGTGGAACTACCTGACACCAAACAGACCGTAATGGGAAAGAACTAACTCACCAAACAGACCGTAACAGGGTGGAACTACATGACACCAAACAGACCGTTTCCGAAAAGAACTACCTGACACCAAACAGACCGTTTCCGAAAAGAACGACCTGACACCAAACAGACCGTTTCCGAAAAGAACGACCTGACACCAAACAGACCGTTTCCGAAAAGAATGACCTGACACCAAACAGACCGTTTTCGAAAAGAACTACCTTTCACCAAACTGACCTTTTCCGAAAAGAACTACCTGACACCAAACAGACCGTTTCCGAAAAGAACGACCTGACACCAAACAGACCGTTTCCAAAAAGAAATACCTGACACCAAACAGACTGTTTCCGAAAAGAACAACCTGACACCAAACAGACCGTTTCCGAAAGGAACTACCTGAATCCAAACAGACCGTTTCCGAAAAGAACAACCTGACACCAAACAGACCGTTTCCGAAAAGAACTACCTGAATCCAAACAGACCGTTTCCGAAAAGAACAACCTGACACCAAACAGACCGTTTCCGAAAAGAACTACCTGAATCCAAACAGACCGTTACAGGGAGGAAGAACCTGAACTTGTCCATTAAGAAACTGTCATTTTCTTTGCAAAACGTTTTCCTACAATTTGCTACGCTGTGCACTAATGAATAGGACTCTGAAGAGGGTTACTTTCTGTTCAGACTCTAACATCATTAGTCTCCTCTAAGGGGGTTTACATGACTCTCTTCTCCTGGTAAAGTGATGATGAACTGAAGAAACTAGATCCTGACATGAAAGCGTCCGAGCAGCCACAAGAGGTAGATGCCTCAGAAGGTTTTGGCATGCGACGGTCTGGATTTGGCAGAGATACAATATCTGACTGAACAGACTCAGTTAAAAGGGAAGCCTGGATGGAGACACTAAATGAAGCCACACACACACACACTCACACACACACATTAATTATTTATGTTCTTTGCTGGCTCAAAGGACTTGTGATGTCACTAATGTCACCATGGAGACATCATTATTCTCACTACTATGGAAGCCACTTTACAATGGCTCTGTCCCAAATGATGAACATTTTAAATGGCAGCATATCCCCTGTAAAGTGCACTTAATATGGAATAGGGTGCCATTTGGGACAGAGCCACTGACAAGGGGACGGCAATTAAAATAGCTACTTGTAGTCACGACAGCAGAACTGTGTGAGGAGGTTGGTTCAGAAAGAATGTCCTGGGGTCTTAACTGTTGTTCCTATCTTACCGTCTCAACAGTCAACGATAGGATTCAGTGTTTCTATAATACCCTCTCTGATCTTTCAGACTGTTTCATGACTATTTCATGTGTATTGGTGTGGTAGATTAGAATAACTTTAAGACATGTTTTGTCTTTTCGATCAGAGGTAAAAAGAAAAAAAGCAAAAAAAGTATAATAATATTTAACCTTTATTTAGCTAGGCAAGTCCGTTAAGGACAAAACACACATCACGACAAGAGAGACACCACATCGCTACATAAAGAGAGCCTAAGACAACCACAGAGCATGGTAGCAACACATGACAACACAGCATGGTAGCAACACAACATGGTAGCAACACAACATGGTACAAACATTATTGGGCACAGACAACAGCACAAAGGGCAAGAAGGTAGAGATGACAATACATCACGCAAAGCCAGATTGAAATAAAACTGTCCAGTTTGAGTGTTTGTTGCAGCTCATTCCAGTCGCTAGCTGCAGCGAACTGAAAGACGAGATAATACATTTTTGTATGGATGTGTGTGCTTTGGGGACCTAATAGAATGTGACTGGCTGAACGGGTGTTGTATGTGGAGGATGAGGGCTGCAGTAGATATCTCAGATAGGGGGGAGTGAGGCCTAAGAGGGTTTTAGAAATAAGCATCTCACAGTGGGTCTTGTGACGGGTATACAGAGATGACCAGTTTACAGAGGAGTATATGTGATGTGTCCTATAAGGAGCATTGGTGGCAAATCTGATGGCCGAATGCTGCTCGAGAACACCCTTACCTGCCAATTTATAAATGATGTCTCTGTAATCTAGCATGGGTAGGATAGTCATCTGAATCAGGGTTAGTTTGGTGGCTGGGGTGAAAGAGGAGCGATTATGATAGAGGAAACCAAGTCTAGATTTAACTTTAGCCTGCAGCTTTGATATCTGCTGAGAGAAGGACAGTGTACCGTCTAGGCATACTCCCAAGTACTTGTATGAGGTGACTACCTCAAGCTCTAAACCCTCAGAGGTAGTAATCACACCTGTGGGGAGAGGGGCATTCTTCTTACCAAACCACATGACCTTTGTTTTGGAGGTGTTTTCATAACAAGGTTACCGGCAGAGAAAGATTGTTGGACGTTAAGAAAGCTTTGTTGTAGAGCGTTTAAAATAAAATCCGGGGAGAGGCCAGCTGAGTATAAGACTGTATCATCTGCATATAAATGGATGAGAGAGCTTCCTACTGCCTGAGCTATGTTGTTGATGTAAATTGAGAAAAGCGTGTGGCCTAGGATCGAGCCTTGGGGTACACCCTTGCTGACAGGCAGTGGCTGAGACAGCAGATGTTCTGACTTTATACACTGCACTTTTTGAGAGAGGTAGTTAGCAAACCAGACCAAATACCCCTCAGAGACACCAATACTCCTTAGCCGGCCCATAAGAATGGAATGGTCTACTGTATAAAAAGCTTTGGCCAGTCAATAAAAATAGCAGCACAACATTGCTTAGAATCAAGGGCAGTGGTGACCGTATTGAGGACCTTTAAGGTTGCAGTGGCACATCCATAACCTGAGCGGAAACCAGATTGCATACAAGAGAGCATACTATAGACATCAAGAAAGCCAGTCAGTTGATTATTGACAAGTTTTTTACAGCACCTTCGATAAACAGGACAAAATAGAAATAGGCCTATAAAAGTTAGGATCAGCTTGATCTCCCCTTCAAATAAAGGACTAACCGTGGCTGCCTTCCAAACAATGGGAACCTCCCCAGAACGGAGAGACAGGTTAAAAAGGTCAGAGACAGGCGATGATAGGGGCAGCAACCTTAAAGAAGAAAGGGTCTAAACCATCTGACACAGAATTTTTTTAGGGGGGTCAAGTTTAAGGAGCTCCTTTAGCACCTCAGACTCAGTAACTGCCTCCAGGGAGAAACTTTGTAGCGGGGCAGGGGAAAAAGAGGGAGGAGCATCGGGGGTAGTCGCATTAGAAGGGGTGGCAGATGAGGAAATGTTGGACGGGCAAGGAGGCGTGGCTGAATCAAATAGGAATCCTGACTTAATGAAGTGGTGATTAAAGAGCTCAGCCATGTGCTTCTTGTCAGTAACAACCACATCATCAACTTTAAGGGACATGGGAAGCTGTGTGGAGAAGGGTTTATTCTCCAGGTCTTTAACTGTTTTCCATAACTTCTTGGGGTTAGACCCACAGAGAGAACTGCTCCTTAAGGTAACTAACTTTGGCCTTCAGGATTGCCTTAGTGCACTTATTTAAAAAAAAAATATCTGAACGAGAGCCAGTCAGCCTGAGTAAGCGTGTGCCGGGCCTTTCGCCAAATGGAATTCTTGAGGTGGAGTAACTCTGCCAGATCACAGTCGAACCAGGGGCTGAACCTGTTTTTAATTCTAATTTTCTTTATGGGGGAGTGTTTGCTAACAATACCACTGAAAATATAAAAAAAGAAGGTCCAAGCGTCTTCAACAGAGGGGATCAAGCTGATTCTATTCCATTTTACAGAAGCCAGTTCATGAAGGAAGGTTTGCTCATTAAAGTTTTTTAGCAAACTTCTATGACAAATCAGGACAGGTTGTTTCACTGAGCGGCCATTACGAACACAGGCTATAAAACAGTGATCACTAAGGTCATTACAAAAAACACCAGACTGATACCTATCAGGATTATTTGTGAGGATAACATCAAGAAGAGTAGCCTTTTCTGGGTGTTTAGTCTTACCTTGTTGAATTGGTAATAATCTGATAAATCTGAGTCCCATGGCTTCAGGTGGTTTAAGCATGTCCCAGTTTAGGTCACCTAGCAGGACAAATTCAGACTTAGTGTAAGGGGCCAAAAGAGAGCTTAGGGCAGGTAGGGTACAGGCCGGTGCTGATGGAGGACGATAGCACCCAGCAACAGCCAACAAAGAGTTATTTGAAAGTTTAATGCTTAAAACTAGCAAATCAAATTGTTTGGGGACAGACTTGGTGGAGACAACAGAGCACTGAAAGTGTTCTTTGTTAAAGATTGCCACTCCACCACCTTTGGAAGATCTGTCTTGCAGAAAAAGGTTATAACCAGAAAGGTTAACATCAGTGTTCAAAACAATCTTCCTTAAACACGTCTCAGTAATGACCAACACATCTGGATTGGAGCTGTGAACCCACACTTTCAATTGATATATTTTAGGTAATACACCTTTAGTGTTAACGTGCAGAAAACCCAGGCTTTTACGAGAGCAGAAATCAGTGAAGCCGATATCAGAGCACAAGTTAGAATTGGGGCTATCAACAGTAGATGGGCCAGGGTGTACATGCACATTACCAGATATCATCAACAAGGCAGGGCAGAGGACAGGGAGAGATCTGCACTGTTGATTTATGATGACATTTGAGTAAACAATAAAGTGTATAGTCCACAAAGAACGCTGGAGTCATGAGGCAAATAGCATAAAGCACAAGAAAAAAATATAATGACTTGGGTCTAGCCTTTGTAAGTTCAGGGTCCCTCTCCACAACAGTGCGTGTGTGAGGGGGGAGTGTGGCGGGGGTACCTGTACCAGATGGGGAGACAGCCAGGGCAGACGGTGAACAGATCGCCAGGTGGAATCCAAGCAGCGGTGCAGCAGGCAACGGGAGTGGGTGTCACACCCACTTGGGAGAAGCTTTTTCCGTGAGGCAGATTCCTTGTAGAAAATCCCAGCTAGCTAGCTAACGTAGCTAGCATGTCTCTGTCCATCGTTTTTTTCCATGTGGAAAAGGAGGTTGTTAACTAGCTACATCTCTTCAGTTTTGGCGAATGGTCCTTTAGGATTTCCAAATAAAGTTGTCCTGTGGCTGTTGTATTTTGGCCTCAGCATTTGGGTGGGGGTCTCCTGCCATTGTTGGGCTCAAGGGCTTTGACACCTGTCACTTCACACCTCAGTAATAATTGAATTTGCAGCCGGATCTGTGCTGTCCTAGCAAGCTTGGTAGCCTTAACTTAGCATTGCTTTCAAGACACTGCTTTCAAGACAACTGGGAACTCTGGGGGGAAAAAAGGATGAATCACGATGACGTTGATGATCTTCAGCTCGAAGCTAGAAGATAGAATCTCTAGAATGATTCCAAGTTGGATGACTGTTCAAATCATATATTCGTAGCTAGTTTTTTCCTGAGTTCCCATTTGTCTTGAACTCACTGAAGTCAGATTTCGCAGTTCTGAGTTAACAGCTCAGCACAAATCATGCTTCATTAACAGCATGACCAATGTTTATTTTTTTATCTTTATTTTACTAGGTAAGTCAGTTAAGAACAAATTCTTATTTTCAATGACGGCCTAGGAACAGTGGGTTAACTGCCTTGTTCAGGGGCAGAACGACAGATTTTTACCTTGTCAGCTCGGGGATTCGATCCAGCAACCTTTCGGTTACAGGCCCAACACTCTAACCACTGGGCTACCTGCCATTTTAAACTTGGAAAAGAGACACTTAATCCCAGATTTGGGACCAGACAGCCACTACATTGAATGGCCACTGATTCCTTCATTGTTGAACTTGTTGTGTAACGTTTATGTCCAATGGAGCACCAGTAGATTTTATCTATAATCACTCTTCATAATGTATATTAAAATGACAAGGATTAAAAGGATTTGCCAGTAGATTGTCAACTTGATTCATGATGATCACTGCTGGCTAAGAGTTTTTAAGTATGATGTTGACATGATCAGACCCCCTGCAGTTCGCATACCAGCACAACATCAGGGTGGATGATGCTATTCTCACCTGGACAATGCAGGTTGCACTGTGAGGGTTATGTTTCCAGTGCTTTCAACACCATTCAGCCCCTGCTACTGGGTGAGAAGATGAAGAGGCTGAAAGTAGAAGCACCCTTAGTCTCCTGGGTCACGGACTACCTGATCGGTAGGCCACAATTTGTGCGACTACAGAGCTGTGTGTCAGAACGTGCAGTTAGCAACACAGGGGCCCCCCAGGGTACGGTCCTGTCCCCCTTCCTGTTCACCCTCTACACCTCAGACTTCAGATATAACTCTGAGACATGCCACCTACAGAAGTTCTCGGATGACTCTGCTATTGTAGGGTGCATCAGGGGTGGGCAGGAGGAGGAGTACAGGAGCACAATCAATTACTTTGTGTTGTGGTGTGAGCAGAACCACCTTCAGCTCAACATCAACAAAACAAAAGAGATGGTGGTGGACTTCAGGAGAACCAAGGCACAACTGACTGCAGTCCCTATACAGGGGATGGATGTGGAAATGGTTGGGTCATACAAGTTCCTGGGAGTCCATATGGGCAACAGGCTGGAATGGGCTGGTAACACCGGGGCCCTGTACAAAAAGGGCCAGAGCTGACTCTACTTTCTGAGGAGGCTCAGGTCCTTCAACTTGTGCAGTAAACTACTGCATACCTTCTACCATTTTTTTTTTGCAGTGGTGTGCTGGGGAGCCAACATAAAAGCCGGTGATGCTTCTCGGGTAAATAAGCTGATCAGGAAGGCTAGCTCTATCCTGGGGATGAGCCTTGACACTCTAGAGGAGGTGGTGGAGAGACGGATCCTGGCCAAACTGCTGGCCATCATGGACAACGTCACCCACCCTCTGCATGCCATGGTTATGACGCAGAGGAGCACCTTCAGTCACAGACTGATCCCACCACGGTGTGCCAAAGAGCGCTACAGGAGGTCCTTCCTGCCGGCGGCTATTAGACTATTTAATGCCTCACCGGGGTGCCGTGCCGTCGACAACATAGATCTGGAACTGTTGGGGTGTTAGGACCTAGTTTAACAATTGGTCATCCATCCGTGAGTAACTCTGGTCTGTAATCACTCATTCACTCTATCTATCTATCTATCTATCTATCTATCTATCTATCTATCTATCTATCTATCTATCTATCTATCTATCTATCTATCTATCTATCTATCTATCTATCTATCTATCTATCTATCTATCTATCTATCTATCTATCTATCTATCTATCTATCTATCTATCTATCTATCTATCTATCTATCTATCTATCTATCTATCTATCTATCTATCTATCTATCTATCTATCTATCTATCTATCTATCATCTATCTATCTATCTATCTATCTATCTATCTATCTATCTATCTATCTATCTATCTATCTATCTATCTATCTATCTATCTATATGTCAATGAATCTGCTGATAGGAACATTGCTGAAAGACGTCCAATGGCTCTATCGAACAAGGGGAACCATATAGTCCTGTGTGGCTCAGTTAGTAGAGCATGGAGCAACGCCTGGGCTGTTTCTGCATTTTGATAGATAGATAGATAGATAGATAGATAGGTACTTTATTGATCCCCCGGGGGGGAAATTTCATTATCAAGCAGCTACAACAAAAACACAGGGCAGGTGCAAAATGCCACAACGAAAGTACACAAAAGACAGATACACGGTACATGATACATAGAGCGGCAGTATGAAAAAGTATAGAAATACAGGATATCTGGAGTGCAAAAAAAAAGCTATAAAAGGACATTGCGTAGTATGAGTGGTTGGCTGAATATGTACACTATACATTGGTGGATGTTGGATGGTTAACTATACTATACAGGTTGATGGCAGAGAAATACTTCAGTAGCTAATGCGTATGATATGAGCGAGGGTAATAATAGTTTACTTAATAGACAGAATGGGTAAATGAACAGGTAAGTGAAAATTTTGCATGGTTAAATTAGCTGTACAGTTAGGTATACCGTTATATTTACAGATAAGTGAATACTTGCATGTTTACACAAACTGTACAGGTAAATGACAGGAAGAGATACTTTAATAGCTAAATGTGTGTATGATATCATTGGGGTAATAATAGTAATTCCCTTAAAATACAGTCCTTAATGCGCAGGGTTTAATTACAGACAACTGCACTTATTGCACATTTGATATACTAAAAGCAGTGAGAAAAGGTGCAACTGGCAGGATACTAATATGCATTCCTGAGTGAATGCCTAGGTCCAATAATTACTTACAATATTGCATGTGATATAATATAACAACTGTACATGGGTATGTATATACAGACCTGTATGAATAAGTAGGTCCTGAGTGGATGAGTGCTGACGGAACAGAGTTACTCACGGATGGATGCATAATTGTTAAACTAGGTCCTAGCACCCCAACAGTTCCAGATCTATGATTGCCGACGGCACGGCACCCCGGTGAGGCATTATATAGTCTCATAGCCGCCGGCAAGAAGGACCTCCTGTGGCGCTCTCTGGCACACCGTGGTGGGATCAGTCTGTGACTGATCCCACTCTGTATATAGATTTTACACTCTGTATATAGATTTTCTATTGTGTTATTGACTGTACGTTTGTTTACTGTGTAACTCTGTGTTGTTTTTGTCACACTGCTTTGCTTTGTCTTGTCCAGGTCACAGTTATAACAGAGAACTTGTTCTCAACTGGCCTACCTGGTTAAATAAAGGTGGAATAAAACCTACCTGGTTAAATAAAGGTGGAATAAAACCTACCTGGTTAAATAAAGGTGGAATAAAACCTACCTGGTTAAATAAAGGTGGAATAAAACCTACCTGGTTAAATAAAGGTGGAATAAAACCTACCTGGTTAAATAAAGGTGGAATAAAACCTACCTGGTTAAATAAAGGTGGAATAAAACCTACCTGGTTAAATAAAGGTGAAATAAAATAAATAAATATAGTGCCCTATACTGGTACTACCTCTACTAGAGGAGAGGAGAGGAGAGGAGAGGAGAGGAGAGGAGAGGAGAGGAGAGGAGAGGAGAGGAGAGGAGAGGAGAGGAGAGGAGAGGAGAGGAGAGGAGAGGGAACATGTGAGAGGGGTAGAGGTTTTGGGGTTAGGTTAAGGTTAGGGTTAAGGTTAAGGTAAGGGTTAGGGAAGTATGATTTTGAATGGTGCTGTATTGTGTGTCACCACAAGGTTAGTTATACAAGACTGTTTGTGTGTGTGTGTGTAGTGTGAAGGAGATAGAGGAGAGAAGATGTCTGAGCACACACCAGACCTATTTCATTTAGCTTTCACACTGCAAGCTAACCCTCACACCTCATAGTCACAGGCCAGTTACACAGAATATGTGTTTTCCTGTGTGTGTGTGTGTGTGAGAGAGAGAGAGAGAGAGAGAGAGAGAGAGAGAGAGAGAGAGAGAGAGAGAGAGAGAGAGAGAGAGAGAGAGAGAGAGAGAGAGAGAGAGAGAGATGAAAAATATATGAAATCCCTTGGCTCCTCTGTTACAGACAGGGTCATCTCTATCCTCTGCCTCCCACTGCTTCCATCCCCCTCCTCACTACCCCCGCCCCCCCTCCACTCCGTCTTCCAGACACTTATCTGCTCTTTAAGTCAACACCATGTCTCAGGGAGCAGACAGTGGGGAGTAGGGCTATGTTGACATTACCTAATGGAACCTAGTCTGGGGAGAGAGAGAGAGAGAGAGAGAGAGAGAGAGAGAGAGAGAGAGAGGGAAGAGAGTGGGGGAGAGAGCACTTTATGGAACACAAAGACTTTACTATCTCATCCTGGAATATCCAAGGCCTGAGGTCATCTGCCTTTGGCCTAAAGAGTAGGAACATGGACTTCACCAAAGAAATCGGAAATACAGACATTGTCATCCTACAAGAAACATGGTATAGAGGAGACGGACCCACTGTTTGCCCTCTAGGTTACAGAGAGCTGGTAGTCCCATCCACCAAACTACCAGGTGTGAAACAGGGAAGAGACTCAGAGGGTATGTTAATTTGGTAAAGAGCAGACCTAATCCACTCTATTAAATTAGTCAATACAGGAACATTTTACATCTGGCTAGAAATTAATAAGGAAATAATCTCAACAGAGAAAAATGTCCTCCTGTGTGCTGCCTATATCCCCCCACTAGAATCCCCATACTTTAATGAAGACAGCTTCTCCATCTTAGAGGGGGATATCAACCATTTCCAGGACCAGGGACATGTACTAGTCTGTGGCGACCTAAATGCCAGAACTGGACAAGAACCTGACACCCTCGGCACACATGGGGACATAGAGACCCAGAAAGTCCGAGTCTACTTCTCACGACTCCCTCCGAAGTCGGCCTAGCTCCTGGTTCCTGGTTCGGCGATCGACGTCAGCCGCCGCTCCCCATGTCATTTTCCATCAGTCTTGTCTTGTCGTTGTTCACACCTGGTTTAGATTCCATCATCATTATGTGTATATAAACCCTCTGCTCCCCCATGTCCTTTGTGCGTTATTGTTGTTTGTCAGATCTTGATTGGATTCTCGTTCTCTCCAGGCATTGTGCGACCGTGTTTGTTTCCGGGCCTTGTCGTGCGTATGTATTGTAATTGAAGATAGATGCTGTTTCTCTGTCTGCTCTCATGTGACTATTAAACTACATTCCATTTGGATATTCTCTCCTGCGCCTGACTTCCTCACACTCACTACATCTTGACACTACGCCTTCACTTTAAGGAACATCACGTCAGAAACCAGCTCAATGTAACTGAAGAATCCATAGACTCTAAACACTTCTGGGAAAATTGGAAAACACTAAACAAACAACAACATGAATAGTTTTCTATCCAAAACAGAGATGTCTGGGTAAACCACTTCTCCAATCTGTGTGGCTCTATAACAAAGAACAAAGAGCAAATAAATATACATGATCAAATACAAATCCTAGTAATTGCAAGAGTGTTTCTAACAGAGTTTAGACCTAGAAAGAGACTCCTGTAGGATCTTAAAATCGGACTCCAACTGCATTAATGTTTGTTCGTCTGTTGGAGCAATAGAATAAATCCCAGTGTCATCTGCATATAAATGGAATTTACAATATTTAAAATCATCACCAATGCTGTTAATAAACAGTGAGAACAATAAAGGGCCAATTATTGAACCCTGAGGGACCCCTTTAAGTAACTGTAACGGTTCGGACTTGACCCCATCGACCAAGACGGCCTGAGTTCTATCTTTAAGATAATCATAGAACCATCGGCAGGCATCAGAACCCAGTCCAATAGCTGACAGCTTATGTAAAAGGATAGCATGGTCTACAGTGTCAAAGGCTTCAGACAAGTCAACAAATAACACAGCACAGTGCCTTCTATTATCTAAGGCATTTGCGATATCATTTACAACAAGCATAGTGGCCGATGTGGTACTGTGTTTTTATCTAAACCCAGATTGATGGATGCTAAGAATACTGTTTGCAGAAAGAAAAAATAGTAACTGTTTACTGACTAAGGATTCTAAGATCTTTGCCAGACAGGGGAGCCTAGAAATGGGTCGGTAATTATCCAGATCACTACAGTCACCTCCTTTATGTAATGGCAGAACAAAAGCTGATTTCCACACCTTAGGGATAGTTCCTGTGCTTAAAGTTAGATTAAAAATGTGTGTCACTGAACCAGCAATGAGAGGTGCAGCACACTTAAGTAAGAGCGGGTCTAAATGGTCAGCGCCTATGGATGTCTTCGTATCAACGGCACATAAGGCAGCTAGGACTTCCTGCTTCAGATCATTTCTGGAAACTAAAGACAGCAAGAAGAGAAATCACCTGACTGACTAGAACCACATTGGCCACTTTTCTTTTCAAATAAAAAACCAGCAGTGATAAAATGCTTATTAAAAGCATCACAGATATGTTTTTTTACTTATAATACAGGAGTCTGAGATCATTTTCTTAGGAAGAGGAAGAGCAGAATTTCCCCTTTTCAATGAGGTAACGGTTTTCCAGAATTTTGCTGGATCACCGGCAGAGTCTGTCATAGAAGTGTTTTGATTTGGCCTTTTTGACAGCTAAAGTACATTTGTTTCTCAGTTGCCTAAAAGACAGCCAGTCAGCTGGGGCACCTGTTTTCCTCGCCAAGGCCCATGCTTGATTATTTTGCAGAAAAATATTTGCTAATTCAGGAGTGAACCAAGGATTAGTACTTAAATGAGCATGTTTATCTGAGGTAGAGGTGAAGATAGAAGAGAAAAGGGCAAGGGCTAAAACTGGGTCCGAAAAGCAGCAAGTGGATAAAAGGGATATAAATCATGGATAAAGGCTTGCTGCGAGAAATGTTTATATTTTCTCTTTGAGATTATACGGGGACCGGAGTGTTTCAGGCTGGTGTCTCTAATACAAGCAATAGGGCAGTGGTCACTAATATCATTTGCAAAGACCCCACAGGCTGTGTATTTCTGAATAATATCTAGTAGAGCAGATTTGTTTGGGTTCTTAGAGTTTGGACGCGTTGGCTTAGTTATCAGCTGGGACAGATTTAGCTCAGTACAAATGCCTTTTAATTTATCAGATACTGGTGACAGCCAATCCAGATTAAAATCTCCCAAAATCAGTTATTCAGAGTTTGCATAATTAGACAATATTTCAGAGAGTTTGCTTAGAGTACGAGGAGCTGAGGGGGGCGATATACCCCAGTTAAATAAGCGTTATTTCCAAGTACCACATTTAAAACCAGGCAATCATATTGCTTTGGACACAGAGACATTTAAGCAACATTTTACATGAATCGCAATTCCACCACCCCTACCAACTCTATCAGCTCTAAAAATATTGTACCCAAGCAGCTGAACATCTGAGTCAGGCATAGAAACACACAACCACGTTTCAGATACAACCAGTACGTCAACATTTGATTGTATGACCATTTCAATAAAGTCCAGCTTTTGGATCAGGCTTCTAGCATTCAAATGAATTATTCCAATGCCATTTTTGAGGGAGTTCATATCAGATGGAGCAGCCAGAGTTGGCCTTATAGCATCGCTGGAAGAGCGATAAGCTATTGACGGGCTCAATTTTAACAATACCTCTCTGTATGCGAGTAGTAGGCCTACTCGCAATACGATAATTGGACAATAATCTAGGAATTGCACAAAGGTTGTTTATAGTAGGTTGTTCCAGACTTGAAATTAAGGAACTAATTAATTAAACTTGGGGAGGAGCAGTGAACATGGACTGACAGGGCAGCATACAATCCCGGAAATCAGCCCTGGAAAACAGTGCACATCAGGCAAAGGCCCTACATGAGGCTAGAGTTAGAGACATGTTTGTCGAGAGGAAGCTGGAGCCATACCTGTTCGGATGTAGCTTGTCACGAAAAAAATAGTTCTGGTCGGTCCGTGAAGGCCGCAAAGTTATCCATAAACTAAATTCCCATCGAACAGCAATAACCCTTGAGCCAGGTGTGTAGTTGGCGTATACGACTGAAGACTATATCCGTGTAGCTGGGGGAAGGAAATGGGCCAGAGATGGCACACACCTTTCCCAATTCCAGTAGAATATTGATCAGTGTTTTAAAATCCTCTCTCATTTTGAATTCATGTTGGTAATCCTGGCTCCCGGGTAACAAATGTTCTCAGCATTCTGGATACACACATTTCGGACCATGGATGAACCCACTACGAGAACCGGACTACAGATGGGTTTTTGGGGAAAATGGCGGTGCCTCTCCCGGGTGATCTGCTTCCTAGGTTGAGTGGTGCTAACAGCTGAGCCTGATGGCCTAGCAGTGGGCATGGAGCGAAGATGAGTGTGGTTACATACTGCCACTTGGGAGTGAGACGACAGCAGTGGAGATATCACGGAGGAGCGACCCTGCACAGATTTAGTGGAGTGCACTTCTAGGTCTCCCAGGACGTTGAATCTGTTCTCCAATTGAAGCACCTCCAGAGCATTTGATGGATTCCGTTTCCTGGAGTGCTTTTTTCCTTGGACAGAAATCCAGGCCTCCCGAGGGGTGGAACAGACCAGGCCTTTCGGTTTAGCTCCTAGCCTGGGCCATGGCTCATCTAATGGTGCAGAATGGGGGTTTCTCCATCACAGACTTCCCTGAAGTGGAGGTACTGATCCAGGGGCAGGTGATGTCTTCAACTCTCGATGTGGTTTGTCCCGTCATGGAGTCCAGAAATTCTTCACCCTCCTTTATTTGGCTCAAAACAGACACTCTCCCCTCCAGTTCGGCGACTCTCTGGCTCAGGTAATGGCAGGTGATACATCCAGGAGTGTGTGAAGCCATGAGGGACCGGTGGGGGTTTTTTACGCCCGGGGGCTAGCAGCTAGCAGTTTCTTTTATCGTCTAACCAGGCTTCAAGGTGAGTAACCTTTTTAAATAAATAGATCCGCTAACTACAGTATAAAAGGGAAAAAGTACTGAGTGCGACACACAAAATAAATAATAATATACTAAGTGCGACACACAGAAGACTCTATTTGCAGGAACAACTGCTACCAATTAACCTCAATATGAGTATAAAAGTGAAGTTGACTCACACTCTTTCCTTAATCAACCCGGTTTGTTATCTATCGGCTTTGAGAAGTTCAGACTTCTGCTTGCTTTAGAGAAGCAACAGTGGGCAAGGACTGCTGAATGTATACAGACCACAAATTCCAATTGGCTATACTTAAACTCTTTAACATCATCCTTATCTCTGGCATCTTCTCCAATATTTGGAACCAAGGACTGATCACCCCAATCCACAAAAGTGGAGACAAATTTGACCCGAAATACTACCGTGGTATATGCGTCAACAGCAACCTTGGGAAAATCCTTTGCATTATCATTAACAGCAGACTAGTTCATTTCCTCAGTGAAAACAATGTACTGAGCAAATATCAAATCGGCTTTTTGCCAAATTATCGTACGACAGACCACGTATTCACCCTGCACACCCTAATTGACAAACAAACAAACCAAAACAAAGGCAAAGTCTTCTCATGCTTTGTTGATTTCAAAAAAGCCTTTTACTCAATTAGGCTTGAGGGTCTGCTATACAAATTTATGGAAAGTGGTGTTGGGGGAAAAACATATGACATTATAAAATCCATGTACACAAACAACAAATGTGGGGTTAGAATTGGATTAAAACACACACATTTCTTTCCACACGGCTGTGGGGTGAGACAGGCATGCAGCTTAAGCCCCACCCTCTTCAACATATATATCAACAAATTGGCGAGGGCACTAGAACAGTCTGCAGCACCCAGCCTCATCCTACTAGAATCTGAAGTCAAATGTCTACTGTTTGCTGATGATCTGGTGCTTCTGTCACCAACCAAGGATGGCCTACAGCAGCACCTAGATCTTCTGCACAGATTCTGTCAGACCTGGGCCCTGACAGTAATTGTCAGTAAGACAAAAATAATGGTGTTCCAAAAAAGGTCCAGTTGCCAGGACAACAAATACAAATTCCATCTAAACACCGTTGCCCTAGAGCACACAAAAAACTATACGTACCTTGACCTAAACATCAGCGCCCCAGGTACAGTGGGGAGAACAAGTATTTGATACACTGCCGATTTTGCAGGTTTTCCTACTTACAAAGCATGTAGAAGTCTGTCATTTTTATCATAGGTACTCTTCAACTGTGAGTGACGGAATCTAAAACAAAAATCCAGAAAATCACATTGTATGATTTTTAAGTAATTAATTTGCATTTTATTGCATGACATAAGTATTTGATACATCAGAAAATCAGAACTTACTATTTGGTACAGAAACCTTTGTTTGCAATTACAGAGATCATACGTTTCCTGTAGTTCTTGACCAGGTTTGCACACACTCCTCCATACAGACCTTCTCCAGATCCTTCAGGTTTCGGTGCTGTCGCTGGGCAATACAGACTTTCAGCTCCCTCCAAAGATTTTCTATTGGGTTCAGGTCTGGAGACTGGCTAGGCCACTCCAGGACCTTGAGATGCTTCTTACGGAGCCACTCCTTATTTGCCCTGGCTGTGTGTTTCGGGTCGTTGTCATGCTGGAAGACCCAGCCACGACCCATCTTCAATGCTCTTACTGAGGGAAGGAGGTTGTTGGCCAAGATCTCGCGATACATGGCCCCATCCATCCTCCCCTCAATACGGTGCAGTCGTCCTGTCCCCTTTGCAGAAAAGCATCCCCAAAGAATGATGTTTCCACCTCCATGCTTCACGGTTGGGATGGTGTTCTTGGGGTTGTACTCATCCTTCTTCTTCCTCCAAACACGGCGAGTGGAGTTTAGACCAAAAAGCTACATTTTTGTCTCATCAGACCATATGACCTTCTCCCATTCCTCCTCTGGATCATCCAGATGGTCATTGGCAAACTTCAGACGGGCCTGGACATGCACTGGCTTGAGCAGGGGGACCTTGCGTGCGTTGCAGGATTTTAATCCATGACGGCGTAGTGTGTTACTAATGGTTTTCTTTGAGACTGTGGTCCCAGCTCTCTTCAGGTCATTGACCAGGTCCTGCCGTGTAGTTCTGGGCTGATCCCTCACCTTCTTCATGATCATTGATTTCCACGAGGTGAGATCTTGCATGGTGCCCCAGACCGAGGGAGATTGACCGTCATCTTGAACTTCTTCCATTTTCTAATAATTGCGCCAACAGTTGTTGCCTTCTCACCAAGCTGCTTGCCTATTGTCCTGTAGCCCATCCCAGTCTTGTGCAGGTCTAACATTTTATCCCTGATGTCCTTACACAGCTCTCTGGTCTTGGCCATTGTGGAGAGGTTGGAGTCTGTTTGATTGAGTGTGTGGACAGGTGTCTTTTATACAGGTAACGAGTTCAAACAGGTGCAGTTAATACAGGTAATGAGTGGAGAACAGGAGGGCTTCTTAAAGAAAAACTAACAGGTCTGTGAGAGCCGGAATTCTTACTGGTTGGTAGGTGATCAAAAACTTATGTCATGCAATAAAATGCAAATTCATTATTTAAAAATCATACAATGTGATTTTCTGGATTTTTGTTTTAGATTCCGTCACTCACAGTTGAAGAGTACCTATGATAAAAATTACAGACTTCTAAATGCTTTGTAAGTAGGATAACCTGCAAAATCGGCAGTGTATCAAATACTTGTTCTCCCCACTGTATATTCCAGTATGTATGAAAGCAATACCTTAGATGTTCCTTGAGACATCTCTGCTGTATGTCTTCTGACATGATGTGTTAGTGGAAATGTTTCAGCTTTCAGGCAGAGATAGAGGTGCATGTGTGGTGTGGCAGCCAGGTCGCTCAGGGATTCGTTTCGAAATTGGGTGTCTGTCCATGTCCCGAGGACGTTGGGAGATGCCTTGAAAACCTGTGACTAGGGGCAACGGTTAACTGTTAACCTTTGAGTCCCTTCACTTGGGACTCTTGTTGAATGTTCCCAACACTACTTTCAACGTATTACCAGTTGTTTGTGTCTGAATATGTGATGGATTGTTATGATTATAGCTGGTCTGTTCAGACACACTGTGTTTGTGTGTGTGTGTGTGTGTGTGTGTGTGTGTGTGTGTGTGTGTGTGTGTGTGTGTGTGTATTCATAGTGCACTACTTCTTGCCAGGGCTCATAGAGAAAAGATTTAGATGGATAGATGTGGGGGAGGACAAGGCCAGTGGTTATATTGGAGAGATGGAGATGGATAGATGTGGGGGAGGACAAGGCCAGTGGTTATATTGGAGAGATGGAGATGGATAGATGTGGGGGAGGACAAGGCCAGTGGTTATATTGGAGAGATGGAGATGGATAGATGTGGGGGAGGACAAGGCCAGTGGTTATATTGGAGAGATGGAGATGGATAGATGTGGGGGAGGACAAGGCCAGTGGTTATATTGGAGAGATGGAGATGGATAGATGTGGGGGAGGACAAGGCCAGTGGTTATATTGGAGAGATGGAGATGGATAGATGTGGGGGAGGACAAGGCCAGTGGTTATATTGGAGAGATGGAGATGGATAGATGTGGGGGAGGACAAGGCCAGTGGTTATATTGGAGAGATGGAGATGGATAGATGTGGGGGAGGACAAGGCCAGTGGTTATATTGGAGAGATGGAGATGGATAGATGTGGGGGAGGACAAGGCCAGTGGTTATATTGGAGAGATGGAGATGGATAGATGTGGGGGAGGACAAGGCCAGTGGTTATATTGGAGAGATGGAGATGGATAGATGTGGGGGAGGACAAGGCCAGTGGTTATATTGGAGAGATGGAGATGGATAAATGTGGGGGAGGACAAGGCCAGTGGTTATATTGGAGAGATGGAGATGGATAGATGTGGGGGAGGACAAGGCCAGTGGTTATATTGGAGAGATGGAGATGGATAGATGTGGGGGAGGACAAGGCCAGTGGTTATATTGGAGAGATGGATCCCTCGTCACTGGAGATGGAGAGAGAGAGCAGTAGTCAGAGGACATAGATAGGAGGAAGATGGAGAGGGGGAGAGAGGGGGGGAGCCAGGATTCCCCCACTTACCCCTTCCTCTCTCCAGGTATCAGTCCAATATACTGAAACACTCAGTCATATCCACCTCTCTTTCTTTCTATCTCTCTCTCTCTCTCTCTCTCACTCTTTGTGTGTTCGATCGGTTCTGTTTGGAACTGCTTGTCAGTTGGACCATCTCCTATGGGATTATCTGTGATATGAAAGGAAAGGTAACACATAGATTTATTTGTCAAGCCTGACAATATGTGTGTCTTACATTTCTCACCAAGACCTTCTGGGCTCAACATTGCAGCATTAAAGTCTATGGGTACAACATTGCAGCATTAAACTACTTTTCAACTGGGACACTTGTTGAATGTTCCTAACACTACTTTTCAACTGGGACACTTGTTGAATGTTCCCAACACTACTTTTCAACTGGGACACTTGTTGAATGTTCCCAACACTACTTTTCAACTGGGACACTTGTTGAATGTTCCCAACACTACTTTTCAACTGGGACACTTGTTGAATGTTCCCAACACTACTTTTCAACTGGGACACTTGTTGAATGTTCCCAACACTACTTTTCAACTGGGACACTTGTTGAATGTTCCCAACACAACTTTTCAACTGGGACACTTGTTGAATGTTCCCAACACTACTTTTCAACTGGGACACTTGTTGAATGTTCCCAACACTACTTTTCAACTGGGACACTTGTTGAATGTTCCCAACACAACTTTTCAACTGGGACACTTGTTGAATGTTCCCAACACTACTTTTCAACATATTACCAGTTGTTTGTGTCTGTCTGAGCAGGGCCAGGGCCTGGGGGCTGGTTGACTGATGGATACTGCCTGTAATGTGTCTGAATATGTGATGGATGGCTTGTTTTTATTATAGCTGGTCTAGACACACTGAGGGTGTGTGTGTGTGTGTGTGTGTGTGTGTGTGTGTGTGTGTGTGTGTGTGTGTGTGTGTGTGTGTGTGTGTGTGTGTGTGTGTGTGTGTGTGTGTGTGTGTGTGTGTGTGTGTGTGTTTGTGTTTGTGTGTGTGTTTGTGTGTGGACTCAGAGGCCCCTGCTCCTCAGGGCTCGGGGGTAAATTCAGTTCACACAGTGTGATTAAGTCTCTCAAGTGTGGTGAGAACTTGTTAGACACACACACACACACACTGTGGTGTCTTGTTAGTCTGTGTGTGTGTCATGTCTTGTTGTCTTCAGAGGCGATGCGAGGAGGCCGTCATTGTAAATAAGAATTTGTTCTTAACTGACTTGCCAAGTTAAATAAATAAATAAAATACATGTTAATCCACCAAATGACCAGTGATGGTCAACATGAAACAATTTCAAAGATTTTACTGAGTTACAGTTCATATAAGGAAATCAGTCAATTTAAATAAATTCATTAGGCCCTAATCTATGGATTTCACATGACTGGGCAGGGGCACAGCCATGGGTTGGACTGGGAGGGCATAGGCCCACCCCCTGGAGAGCCAGCCAATCAGAATTTGTTTACTTTTTCCACAGAAGGGCTTTATTTCAGACAGAAATAGTTATCTGTTTCATCAGCTGTCCGGGTGACTGGTCTCAGACGATCCCACAGGTGAAGAAGCCAGATGTGGAGGTCCTGGACTGGCGTGGTTACACGTGATCAGCGGTTGGACGTACTGCCAAATTTTCTAAAAAAACGTTGGAGGTGGCTTATGGTAGAGAAATTAACATTGAATACTCTGGCAACAGCTATGTTGGTTAGATATTCCTGTAGTCAGCATGCCAATTGCACGCTCCCTCAAAACTTGACATATCTGTGGTATTGTGTGACAAAACTGCATATTTTAGAGTAGTCTTTTATTGTCCCCAGTGCAAGGTTCTTGATATGCCACACCTGTCAGGTCGATGGATTATCTTGGCAAAGGAGAAATGCTCACTAACAGAGATGTAAACAACTTTGTGCACAAAGATTTGAGAGAAATAAGCTTTTTGTGCGTATGGAATATTTCTGGTATATTTTATTTCAGCTCATAAAACATGGGACCAACACTTTACATGTTGCATTTATATTTGTATTCTGTGTATATATATATATATACAGTGGGGAGAACAAGTATTTGATACACTGCCGATTTTGCAGGTTTTCCTACTTACAAAGTATTTAGAGGTCTGTAATTTTTATCATAGGTACACTTCAACTGTGAGAGACGGAATCTAAAACAAAAATCACATTGTATGATTTTTTAATAATTAATTTGCATTTTATTGCATGACATAAGTATTTGATCACCTACCAACCAGTAAGAATTCCGGCTCTCACAGACCTGTTCGTTTTTCTTTAAGAAGCCCTCCTGTTCTCCACTCATTACCTGTATTAACTGCACCTGTTTGAACTCGTTACCTGTTTAAAAGACACCTGTCCATACACTCAATCAAACAGACTCCAACCTCTCCACAATGGCCAAGACCAGAGAGCTGTGTAAGGACATCAGGGATAAAATTGTAGACCTGCACAAGGCTGGGATGGGCTACAGGACAATAGGCAAGCAGCTTGGTGAGAAGGCAACAACTGTTGGCGCAATTATTAGAAAATGGAAGAACTTCAAGATGACGGTCAATCTCCCTCGGTCTGGGGCACCATGCAAGATCTCACCTCGTGGGGCATCAATGATCATGAGGAAGGTGAGGGATCAGCCCAGAACTACACGGCAGGACCTGGTCAATGACCTGAAGAGAGCTGGGACCACAGTCTCAAAGAAAACCATTAGTAACACACTATGCCGTCATGGATTAAAATCCTGCAGCGCAGCAAGGTCCCCCTGCTCAAGCCAGCGCATGTCCAGGCCCGTCTGAAGTTTGCCAATGACCATCTGGATGATCCAGAGGAGGAATGGGAGAAGGTCATGTGGTCTGATGAGACAAAAATAGAGCTTTTTGGTCTAAACTCCACTCGTCGTGTTTGGAGGAAGAAGAAGGATGAGTACAACCCCAAGAACACCATCCCAAACGTGAAGCATGGAGGTGGAAACATCATTCTTTGGGTATGCTTTTCTGCAAAGGGGACAGGACGACTGCACCGTATTGAGGGGAGGATGGGGCCATGTATCGCGAGATCTTGGCCAACAACCTCATTCCCTCAGTAAGAGCATTGAAGATGGGTCGTGGCCCAACGACCCGAAACACACAGCCAGGGTAACTAAGGAGTGGCTCAGTAAGAAGCATCTCAAGGTCCTGGAGTGGCCTAGCCAGTCTCCAGACCTGAACCCAATAGAAAATCTTTGGAGGGAGCTGAAAGTCCGTATTGCCCAGCGACAGCCCCGAAACCTGAAGGATCTGTATGGAGGAGTGGGCCAAAATCCCTATGATAACAATTACAGACTTCTACATGCTTTGTAAGTGGGAAAAACAGCAAAATCGGCAGTGTATCAAATACTTGTTCTCCCCACTGTATATATATATATATATACACACATATCAGTATATATAACATTTAATATTTATATATGTCCTCTCATGACCTGTCATACCCATACAATATATTTCCACAGGAAGGACATGTTTCACAGCAAGTCGACAGATCAACCGGGGAGGTCTTCATGGAGCTCACTGTCTTCACAAGCTGTGGCGTTTTTCATCATGGCTTTTATTGTTCATATCAAGAAACAGACAAGCATGGGTGTTGCATGGGCTTTACTTTAAAGAGCGACTGCCTCTAAAAACCAACTAATCCCTTTGAAAACAGATTACTATAATAATAGTCAGAAACATTGTAGTATCTGAGAGGGTCTTTCTTTAAACTAGGGTACCAGTGATGATTTCCTACACTGGACAACTTGTTACAGCTGTTAATAAGTAATTGAAAATAATCTGTCATTACATTAAGATATAAGGGGGATCATAGTTATATTCAATAACATTCACGAGATGATTTTAAACTTTTTTTTAAGTGTTCGTCGTCACAGGACTTCTTGGCGATCCCTTCTATATTCCATTAGTCTTGTCTTGTCGTTGCACACACCTGGTTCCCATCCCATCATCAGTCATTATGTGTATAAATACCCTCTGTTCCCCCATGTCTTTGTGCGTTATTGTTTTGTGTGAGAGGTTCTCGTCACTTTCTCTGGCTTTTATACCCGTGTTTATTTCTCCTGGCTTTTATACCCGTGTTTATTTCACGGGTGGTTACCTGTTGTAACTCACTGTTCCTGTATATGTTGGATCTCGTTCATTTTGTGTCCTGCTTGTATGGAATTCGCTTGATGTTAATAAATACATATTCGCTAGAAACTCTCTCCTGCGCCTGGCTCAACTTTATATACATAATCATCACAGAATTGTCATTATATCATTTATTAAGCATTAATCAGTTCAATAAGAGTCCTGGATCTACGGTAGATCTACGGTAGCTGTCGGTTTTGTATCTCAGAAATGCAGTGTAACTTTTTGTACAGGGCCCCGGTGTTACCAGCCCATTCCAGCCTGTTGTCCATATGGACTCCCAGGAACTTGTATGACCCAACCATTTCCACATCCATCCTCCGTATAGGGACTGCAGTCAGTTGTGCCTTGGTTCTCCTGAAGTCCACCACCATCTCCTTTGTTTTGCTGATGTTGAGCTGAAGGTGGTTCTGCTCACACCACAACACAAAGTCACTGATTGTGCTCCTGTACTCCTCCTCCTGCCCACCCCTGATGCACCCTACAATAGCAGAGTCATCCGAGAACTTCTGTAGGTGGCATATTTCAGAGTTATATCTGAAGTCCGAGGTGTAGAGGGTGAACAGGAAGGGGGACAGGACTGTTCCCTGGGGAGCCCCTGTGTTGCTAACTGCCCGTTCTGACACACAGCTCTGTAGTCGCACAAATTGTGGCCTACCGGTCAGGTAGTCCGTGACCCAGGAGACTAAGGGTTCTTCCACTTTCATCCTCTTCATCTTCTCACCCAGTAGCAGGGGCTGAATGGTATTGAAGGCACTGGAGAAGTCAAAAAACATAACCCTCACAGTGCAACCTGCGTTGTCCAGGTGAGAGTAGGCCCTCTGCAGAAGGTAGATGATTGCATCATCCACCCCGATGTTGCGCTGGTATGCAAACTGCAGGGGGTCCAGTGATGTACACACCAGGGGTCTGAGGTGAGCGAGGACTAACCTTTCCAGGGTCTTCATGATGTGGGGTGTTAGCGCTACAGGTCTGAAGTCATTCAGGACAGTGGGGTGTCCCTTCTTGGGCACTGGTACGAGGCATGATGTTTTCCACAGCACAGGTACCCTTTCTAGGCTCAGGCTAAGGTTGAAGGGACCCTGGAGTATTCCACATAGTTGGTCAGCACAGACCCTTGGGCTGATGCCATCAGGGCCCGCCGCTTTCCACTGATGTAGTCTCTCCAGCTCTCTCTTCACTTGGTTGGTGGTGAAAGCCAACCCAGGTGGGGGGGGGTGGGGGGAAAGGGATGTTGAGGATCAGTCCAGGGGGAGCAGGGGCGGAGGTGGGGTCACTGATTGTCTCAGCAGAGGTGTTGTGAGCAAAATGGGGGTGGGACAGCCGTGAGGGTGTGTGGTCTGGGGAGCTGGAAGGGAGGTGGACAGGGCCAGTATCAAACCTGTTAAAAATTGGTTCAGCTCATTGGCTCTGTCCTGGGTCCCCTCCGTCTGCCCACTGTTTGACTTTTTGAAGCCAGTGATATTTCTCATACCCTTCCACACCTCTCTCACCTGGCTCTGCCTCAGCTTGTCCTCCATCTTCTCCTTATACACTCTCTTCCCCTCAGCAATCCGCAACTTCAGCTCCCTCTGGATGCATTTCAATTTGTCCTTGTCCTTGTCCCTCTCCTTGAAGGCCCTCTTCTTCTCATTCAGCATGGCCTTCAGGTCGCTGGTGACCCAGGGTTTATTGTTTGGGAAACAGCGTACCTTCCTGGTGGGTACAGTGTTGTCTACACAAAAATGAATATAGTCTGTTATGCAGTCAGTAAGTCCATCGATGTCCTCCCCATGAGCCTCACAGAGCACATCCCAGTCTGTTGTTTCAAAGCAGTCCTGTAGGGCCTCATTCGCCTCCAGGGACCATCTCCTAATGGTCCTGGTGGTCGCAGGCTGCTGTTGGACCAAAGGCCTGTAGAGTGGGGTGAGGTGGACAAGGTTGTGATCCGATCTACCGAGGGGAGGGAGTGCAGTGGAGTTGTATGCGTCCTTTACATTAGCATATAACAAGTCCAGAGTTTTATTATTCCTGGTTGGGCACTTCACGAACTGTTTGAACGTGGGCAGCGTTGCAGAGAGAGAAGCATGGTTAAAATCCCCCAAAATGGCAAAGAAAGCACTGTGATGCGCTGTCTGTAACCTCACGATAACAGAGTGGATGACGTCAAGCTGTGTTTGCGTCCGCGGAGGGCGGGATGTAAACAATAACAGCAATGGCCGCTGTGAATTCCCTCTGCAAATAGTAGGGTCTCAGGCTAACGGCTAACAACTCAATGTCTGGGCTACAAAACTCTTCCTTAAGAGTAATATGTCTTGGATGACACCATCTGTTGTTAACTAATAAAGCCAGCCCACTACCCTTGCTCTTACCGGAAGAGACGCGATCCCTGTCCACTCTGATGTTCTGGAAACCGTCGATAGTGATGTTCTCTATGGAGATGTTATCGTTCAGCCAAGTCTCCGTGAAAAACATTAGGCTCGTTTCTCGATAGACCCTTTGTCCACGGACAAGTCCCTCGAGCTCGTCCATTTTGTTATGTAGTGACCTCACGTTGCCCATAATAATAGACGGTATAGTCGGCTTGTACTTATACTTCCTCCGCTTTGCCTTACATTTCAATCCCGCCCTGCATCCACGGCGTCGCCTTTTCAACTCGTCCGGAATATCAAACTTTTCCCTGGGGAGCAGCAGCGCTGCATGGGCTAACTCCAGGAGCTGGGCTCTGTTGTAAACAGCCTTTAAATGCTTTTATGATCTAAATGTTTAAAGTGCATGTGGGCGACGGAGAGAAACAACACCGTCAGTCCACATCTGGTCTGTGATATTGAGTTATAAATGTAATGTAAAACCTTGGATTGACATTGTAGCAATTTACTATGTAGCTGAGATGTACACTAGTTGATAGCGGTAGTTTATAGTGAGCTGGCTTCGGGCCCGACAGTTGGTTGGGGGGGATTGTTTTTTCACACCTACATTAGCCAGGCTAGGTTGTGCTCTGCACACGTCGTCAACAGTAACCCTTGAAGCATCGTTACCCGTCGCTCCACTAAAGCCACGGCCCTTGTAAGCTGCCAGTTGAGGACTTGTGAGGCATCTGTTTCTCAAACTAGACACTCTAATGTACTTGTCTTCTTACTCAGTTGTGCACCGGGGCCTCCCACTCCTCTTTCTATTCTGGTTAGAGACAGTTTGCGCTGTTCTGTGAAGGGAGTAGTACACAGCGTTGTACGAGATCTTCAGTTTCTTGGCAATTTCTCACATGGAATAGCCTTCATTTCTCAGAACAAGAACAGACTGACGAGTTTCAGAAGAATGGTCTCTGGCCATTTTGAGCCTGTAATCGAACCCACAAATGCTGATGTTCCAAATACTCAACTAGTCTAAAGAAGGCCAGTTTTATTGCTTCTTTAATCAGCACAACATTTTTCAGCTGTGCTAACATAATTGCAAAAGGGTTTTCTAATGATCAATTAGCCTTTTAAAATGATAAACTTGGATTAGCTAACACAACATGCCATTGGAACACAGGAGTGATGGTTGCTGATAATGGGCCTCTGTATACCTATGTAGATATTCCATGAAAAATCTGCCATTTCCAGCTACAATAGTAATTTACAACATTAACAATGTCTACACTGTATTTCTGATCAATTTTATGTTATTTTAATGGACAGAAAATTTGCTTTTCTTTCAAAAACAAGGATATTTCTAAGTGACCCCAAACCTTTTAACGGTAGTGTAATAGTATAGGAAAGGATATAATACTATAGAACATAAGAGAATAGAATATGATATAATAGGATAGAAAAGGATAGGATAGGATAGAATAGAATAGAATAGATTAGGATAGGAAATAACAATATAAAATAGGATAGAATAGGATAGAATAGGATAGAATAGGATAGGATAGAATAGGATAGGATAGAATAGGACAGAACAGGATAAAACAAGATATAATAGCGTAGAATAGGGTAGGATATAATAAGATAGAACAGGATAGAATAGGATAGAACAGGATATAATAGGATACAATAGGATATAATAGGATGTAATAGGATAGAATAGGATGTAATAGGATATAATAGGATAGAATATGATAGAATAGGATATAATAGGATAGAACAGGTTATAATAGGATACAATAGGATATAATAGGATGTAATAGGATATAATAGGATGTAATAGGATATAATAGGATAGAATATGATAGAATAGGATGTAATAGGATATAATAGGATAGAATAGGATACAATAGGATAGGATAGGATAGGATAGAAAATAATAGGATGTAATAGTTTGAATAGGATAGAATAGGATAGGATAGGATAGAATATGACAGGATAGTATAGATTAGGATAGGATATAACAGTATAAAATAGGATAGAATAGGATACAATAGAATAGAACAGGATAAAACAAGATATAATAGGGTAGAATAGGATAGGATATAATAGGATATAATAAGATAGAACAGGATAGGATAGGATAGAATAGGATAGAATATGATATAATAGGATAGAACAGGATATAATAATATAGAATATGATATAATATGATATAATAGGATAGAACAGGATATAATAGGATATAATATAATAGGATAGAATAGGATATAATAGGATAGGATAGGATATAATAGGATAGAATAGGATATAATAGGATAGAATAGGATATAATAGGATAGGATAGGATATAATAGGATAGGATAGGATATAATAGGATAGAATAGGATAGAATATAATAGGATATAATAGGATAGGATAGAATATAATAGGATATAATAGGATAGGATATAATAGGATAGGATAGAATAGAATAGGATAGAATATAACAGGATATAATAGGATAGGATATAATAGGATAGGATAGAATAGGATAGAATATAATAGGATATAATAGGATAGGATATAATAGGATAGGATATAATATAATAGGATAGAATAGGATAGAATATAATAGGATATAATAGGATAGGATATAATAGGATAGGATAGAATAGGATAGAATATAATAGGATAGGATATAATAGGATATAATAGGATAGGATACAATAGGATAGAATAGGATATAATAGGATAGGATAGGATAGGATAGAATATAATAGGATATAATAGGATAGGACATAATAGGATAGGATAGAATATAATATAATAGGATATAATAGGATATAATAGGATATAATAGGACATAATAGGACATAATAGGATAGAATATAATAGGATAGAATAGGATATAATAGGATAGATAAAGCTGGATGCGTGTTAACACAATGTGGTAGATCAAATAAATTATATTAATAATAAACATTTACATTTGGAAATTCATAACATGTAAAAGACAATATCTAAATGTAAATGTTTATTACTAATATAATTTATTTGGCTTACTTTTTATAGGACTATTTACAATAGCCTACAGCGCCTGAGAGCAAGCCACACAGGACAGACAGACAGGCTGTCTGTGCCTATCTACTTTATCTGGGAATGTCACCGGAGGGTTGTTGTGAACGTGCATGGCACTCACTGACGCACATTATCCTAGACTTTGAGATAAGGGTGCCTGACTTCATGTACCTAGTACCACCTCTAAGTCTACCTCACACCTATTAGTGAGTACAATGTATTTAGTGGAGACTACACATAGCCTTTGTGGGTACATATGTAGTAGTAGACTGTTGTAGTAAGAATGTATAGATCAAACACTTTTGGAGTCTTGCTAATGGAGACATTCAAACGTTTCTCGTAAGAGACATAGTAGACACATAATTTCGCTACAACAATACAAACAGCTGCATATCTCCAGACACGCAGGTCCCGCGTACTGTGCGTGATCTGATAGAGAGAGGACGCGCGTAGAGGGATCGAGGTAAGAAGGAGAGGAGAGAGGAGAGAGGGGGAGAAAGAGAGGATGAGGACACCGAGATCTATTTTTTTTCTGCCTGATGAACGAACCTATTCGAAAGTATGTACGGAACTGGCTAGATTTACACCACTCGTCACTCTACAGTTCGTCTGTTGTTAAGGGGGGGAATAATTCTCCCGCCCTAGACCTACACCATCGGAAATCTGTATCACTGCGCTGGCAACTATGGAAAACAGGACAACGAGCAGAGACTGAGATAAAAAAACACATACAATATAGGAAAACAGCAAACTACCTAAAACCAAATAAGCAACTTCTGGGAGGCACCAGAGGCCAGCGCGAGAAGGGCACATAACAGACTGCTGGAATAGCATCGTGAATAACGGTATGGCGCTGGCGATGCTGCTGTTTGGTACTGTCCGTGTGTGATAATGCTGCTTTCTGCCAATAAATGTAGCCTATATTTGGGCTCCTTACATTCCCCAGTCTGGCCGGTGTGAACATGTATGTTGATGTTAAAGTAGCTGTATGTATCCTCTCCTATGATCACACATATGCATACATTGGATATTGGAACTGTTGCGGGTAAACCTCATTGATTTATTATAGGCACTAGTCAGCCCACGTTTGCGCAGAGCCTCCATATGATGGCACAAATATTTAGTAGGAGTGTTGGCTTGCAATCCGCGGTCTGTGTCCCCTGGCCTGTCTGCGTGCTGTCTTTATCCACAGACATACAGACCAGACCTGTCTGTACTGAATATAATATATAAAAGCACACTTCTGTCTGTTATGTCTCCCCACCTGATTAAGACTTCGGTACAGTCTAAACGTTGTTGATTTGGGTGCAGGGAAATAGCACTGGGAAGCAGCATTATTCCGTGTGCGGGCCTTTCCATAATTTGACACGTCACACACCAGTATTTTCTCATCTCATGTCTGTCTGTTACTATGCTCTCTCTATCATCAGGTGTGATATCACATCAGGCAGGAAGGACATTGTCATGGAGTTCCTAAATGACTCGTTGGTCGGTGGAT
This sequence comes from Thymallus thymallus, assembly GCA_023634145.1. Classification (NCBI taxonomy): domain Eukaryota; kingdom Metazoa; phylum Chordata; class Actinopteri; order Salmoniformes; family Salmonidae; genus Thymallus; species Thymallus thymallus. Next base: position 37,836,440 of record CM042399.1, on the reverse strand, counting down.
CAGACCTGGACCTGGGAGCCTTTCACTTCTACAACGACTCTCTGCTTTTCCAGAACAACTTCAGCGTTGGGTACAACGAGACCTACGCCTTCCTCCCCACCGGTATCAAGATCACCATAGTTGTAGTCTACATGATTGTCTGCGTGGTGGGTCTGGTGGGCAACTGTCTGGTCATGTACGTCATCATCAGGTAAGGGCACATGGCGGCCTCTTGTCTCTACCTGGTCGGATTGCACAGACCTGCAATTTAGAGACTATTTCACCAGAGAGACTATATGCACCTTAGAAATTATTTGCACTTACAACCCATTTTAAATTTAGTAATTTAGCAGACACTCTTATTGAGAGCGACTTAAACATAGTTACATAAATTATAGCTAGCACATCAGCATTTCACTTCACCTTGTATACCTGTACTGTACTCTAATTGTATATTTTATTTTTATTTAACCTTTATTTAAGTCAGTTAAGAACAAATTCCTATTTACAATGACGACCTACAGGGTCAGCCTCTGGAGCGAATTAGGGTTAAGTGCCTTGATCAAGAACACATTGACAGGTTTTCGAACAAGCAACCTTTCGGTTACTGGCACCACTCTCTAACGGCTAGGCTACCTGCCGCCCTTGTGAGGGAGCTAGCACATCAGCTGCATTTCACTGCACCTTGTATACCTGCTGTAAACTGTGTATGTGACAAATACAATTGATTTGAATTTGATTGGACACCTCACCTGTGTTGATTGGTGACACTAATAATGCAACAGAATGCCTATAGGCTACCGAGAGGTTCAGAGGTCAGAGGTCAAAGGCACTGCATCTCAGTGTAAGAGGCGTCACTACAGACACCCTGGTTTGAATCCAGACTGTATCACATCCAGCCGTGATTGGGAGTCCCATAGGGAGGCGCACAATTGGCCCAGCGTCGTCCGGGTTTGGCCGGTGTAGGCCGTCATTGTAAATAAGAATTTGTTCTTCACTGACTTGCCTGGTTAAATAAAGGTAAAATAAATACAAAAATGTAAGAATATTGACGTAATGAGGATATGTGTGTGTATATACATGTATGAGTGTGTGTCTGTCTTCTTGTCTGCATTGAGTTGTTGATAATGGTTGTCTGTGCTGCTACTGTTTCAGAGTGACTGTTCTCTGGTGATGATTTCAAACCAACACAAGCTGCTGCCTCCATCTAGACAACATCTATTGTTAGCATAACGGTTGGGTCTCACTCAGACAAACCTAAGATTAAATACAAGAAAGACAACTGGAAAATGCAGCGCTGCTTTCTTACTGTAGGGCTGTAAGCTGTGTGTGTGTGTGTGTGTGTGTGTGAGTGTGTGTGTGTGTGTGTGTGTGTGTGTGTGTGTGTGGGCAAGGCAATACACTTCAGTTTATCCTTTTCTAATATGAAAACCTGTTGCTATTCCTTAAATTATTTTGCAGCTGTGGTATCCTTTGTAGCTGTGGGAACCTTTGCAGCTGTGGTAACCTTTGCAGCGTAGTAACCTTTGCATCTGTGGTAACCTTTGCAGCGTAGTAACCTTTGCATCTGTGGTAACCTTTGCAGCGTAGTAACCTTTGCATCTGTGGTAACCTTTGCAGCGTAGTAACCTTTGCAGCTGTGGTAACCTTTGCAATGTAGTAACCTTTGCAGCTGTGGTAACCTTTGCAGCTGTGGTAACCTGCCGCTTCACCTCACCTTACAAGTTTTCAAACCTTAGTTTGAACAAAAGCACATTTTTATTAATGTATTCTGTAGGCTAGAGTAAGGCTCCAATGTCAGACAGTGCAATATAGTTTCCCAAACAACCTATGTCATCCACTCTTCACAATGGTCGATATTGCCAGTAGATAATTTAACAACATAGATGGAAAGAGTCTGGAAGACAAGAGCAAAAGATTGGCACACACTTCATTCACCCACGTTAATATATTGTATGTGCTGCAGATCTGTATATCCAATATCTACAGAAAGAACCAGCTGAGCCCAAAGGTCCTGGCCTTCTCTCTCCGCAGACACAACTCAATCACGTCCATTGTGTGGCTCCTAAATGGCACCCTATTCCTGTTAGCAAATAGGGCTCTGTTCAAAGTTGTTCACAATTTAGGGAATATATTTCACTATGACACTTCAATATATTACTTTAAACGTAGGTTCTGTAGCTACATATGTAACCAGGTGTTGTTTTAATGTCATGTGTTAAACAATGTTGAACATCCTTTTACTGTCCATAAGTTTAAATTGCCAAAGCAAGTGGAGTAAATAATAAACCCAGGACCAGCTTGCTTTGGAGCCTCTTCTCCAGGTTCATCTCTCTGTAGGTGATGGCTTTGTTATGGAAGGTTTGGGAATCACTTCCTTTTAGGTGGTTGTAGAATTTAACAGCTTTTTTCTGGATTTTGATCATTAGCGGGTATCGGCCTAATTCTGCTCTGCATCCATTATTTGGTGTTTTACGTTGGACACTGAGGATATTTTTGCAGATTTCTGCATGCAGAGTCTCAATTTGGTGTTTGTCCCATTTTGTGAATTCTTGGTTGGTGAACGGAACCCCAGACCTCACAACCAAAAAGGGCAATGGGTTCTAGAACTGATTAAAGTATTTTTAGCCAGATCCTAATTGGTATGTCGAATGTTATGTTCCTTTTGATGGCATAGAAGACCCTTCTTGCCTTGTCTCTCAGATCGTTCACAGCTTTGTGGAAGTTACCTGTGGTGCTGATGTTTAGGCCAAGGTATGTATAGTTTTTCGTGTGCTCTAGGGCAATGGTGTCTAGATGGAATTTGTATTTGTGGTCCTGGCATCTGGACCTTTTTTGGAACACCATTATTTTTTTATTTTTTTATATTTACTGTCAGGGCCCAGGTCTGACAGAATCTGTGCAGAAGATCTAGGTGCTGCTGTAGGCCCTCCTTGGTTGGTGACAGAAGCACCAGATCATCAGCAAACAGTAGACATTTGACTTCAGATTCTAGTAGGGTGAGGCCGGGTGCTGCAGACTGTTCTAGTGCCCTCGGCAATTCATTGATATATATGTTGAAGAGGGTGGGGCTTAAACTGCATCCCTGTCTCACCCCACGGCCCTGTGGAATGAAATGTCATTTTTTTAATAATGTTTTTACCCCAACACCACTTTCCATCAATCTGTATAGCAGACCCTCATGCCAAATTGAAATCAACAAAGCATGAGAAGACTTTAGCTTTGTTTTGGTTGGTTTGTTTGTCAATTAGGGTGTGCAGGGTGAATACGTGGTCTGTCGTACAGTAATTGAGCAAAAGGCCAATTTGGCATTTGTTCAGTACATTGTTTTCACTGAGGAAATGAACTAGTCTGCTGTTAATTCTTATTATTGTTTTAACCTTTATTTAACTAGGCAAGTCAGTTAAGAATAAATTCGTATTTACAATGACGGCCTACACCGGCCAAACTCGGACGACACTGAGCCAATCGGGTGCCCCCAATCAAGGTTGGTTGCGATACAGACTGGATTTGAACCAGGTTGTCTGTAGTGACACCTCTAGCACTGAGATGTAGTGTCTTAGACCACTGCGCCTCTTTGGTGCCCACATGAAGCAGTGACGGTGCCTGCTACTGTATTTAGACATTTTATTTTATTGGAATTTGATTCAAATTATTCACTGTCTTTTTAGGTCTTATCAACATGAATGTTTGACATGGCTCAGACATAATGGATTTTACAGTAGGCATACAGTGCTTTCGGAATGTATTCAAACCCCTTGACTTTTTCCACATTTTGTTACGTTACAACCTTATTCTAAAATTGATTAAATAATTTTGCCAGTTGAAGACTTGTGAGGCGTCTGTTTCTCAAACTAGACACTCTAATGTACTTGTCCTCTTGCTCAGTTGTGCACTGGGGCCTCCCACTCCTCTTTCTATTCTGGTTAGAGACAGTTTGCGAAGGGAATAGTACACAGCGTTGTACGAGATCTTCAGTTTCTTGGCAATTTCTCGCATGGAATAGCCTTCATTTCTCAGAACAAGAATAGATGAAGAAAGGTCTTTGTTTCTGGACATTTTGAGCCTATAATCGAACCCACAAATGCTGATGGTCCAGATACTCAACTAGTCTAAAGAAGAACAGTTTTATTGCTTCTTTAATCAGCACAACATTTTTCATCTGTGCTAACATAATTGCAAAAGGGTTTTCTAATGATCAATTAGCTTTTTAAAATTATAAACTTGGATTAGCTAACACAACGTGCCATTGGAACACAGGAGTGATGGTTGCTGATAATGGGCCTCTGTACGCCTATGTAGATATTATTTTCTTTCAAAAACAAGGACATTTCTAAGTCACCCCAAACTCTTGAACGGTAGTGTAAGTATTCAGACCTTCTTCTTGGGTATGACGCTACAAGCTTGGGACACCTGCATTTGCAGAGCTTCCCCCATTCTTCTCTGTAGATCCTCTCAAGCTCTGTCAGGTTGGATGGGGAGCATTGCTGCACATTTTTAGGTCTCTCCAAACATGTTCAATCAGGTTCAAGTTCGGGCTCTGACTGGGCCACTCAACGACATTCAGAGACTTGTCCCGAAGCCACTCCTGCGTTGTCTTGGCTGTGTGCTTAGGGTCATTGTCCTGTTGGAAGGTGAACCTTCACCCCAGTCTGAGGTCCTGAGTGCTCTGGGCCTCATTTTCATCAATGATCTCTCTGTACTTTGCTCTGTTCATCTTTCCCTCGATCCTGACTAGTCTCCCAGTCCCTACCGCTGAAAAACATCCCCACAGCATGATGCTGCCACCACCATGCTTCACCGTAGGGATGGTGCCAGGTTTCCTTCAGAGGTGACGCTTGGCAGTCAGGCCAAAGAGTTCAATCTTGGTTTCAACAGACCAGAGAATCTTGTTTCTTATGGTCTTAGAGTCTTTAGGGGCATTTTGGCAAACTCCAAGCCGGCTGTCATGTGCCTTTTACTGAGGAGTGACTTCCATCTGGCCATTCTACCATAAAGTCCTGATTGGTGGAGTGCTGCAGAGATGGTTGTACTTCTGGATGGTTCTCCCATCTCCACAGAGGAACTCTAGGAGCTCTGGAGGTGGGTTCTTTGTCACCTCCCTGACCAAGGCCCTTCTCCCCCAATTGCTCAGTTTGGCCGTGCGGCAAGCTCTAGGAAGAGTCTTGGTGGTTCCAAACTTCTTCCATTTGAGAATGATGACAGGCCACAGTGTATTTGGGGACCTTCACTGCTGCGGAAATGATTTGGTATCCTTCCCCAGATCTGTGCCTCGACACAATCCTTTCTCGGAGCTCAACGGCTTGGTTTTTGCTCTCACATTCAGTGTCAACTGTGGGACCTTATATAGACGGGCGATGGCCTTCCCAAATCATGCCCAATCAACTGAATTCACTACAGATGGACTCCAGTCAAGGTATTTCTGTTTTACATTTTATAATAAGGCTGTAACGTAACAAATAGTGAAAGAAATCAAGGGGTCTGAATACTTTCCAAAGTCACTGTATATCAGTGTGAATGCTATGTTAACAATATATTTCCATATTGCTATGCAATTAATGTTCAAAACAAAGTCCCACATGTTTATCAAATATGGGATAGTCCTGCATTTTGTTATTTAGTTTCTGTAGGCTATTTAACAAACTAGGCTATACCAGACTAACATTCAAATTGGAATTGATGACAATGCAGTACATAAATGACTGAATACACAACTTGAACAACCCCATATTTAGCCCTGGAGCACATTCTGATTGGCCAGTGAGGTGTCAATTCTCAACACACCTTCAACCTGTTTATTCATCAAAACCCAGCCCTTTTGCATCAGCTCCTGCGCCCATAATTCTGGTTGTAAAAATAGCAAAAATATTTCTGACACACTTCCGAATATATAGCGGAAATGGTTGGGTCATACAAGTTCCTGGGAGTCCATATGGACAACAGGC
>CM042399.1:37818016-37825516 GCA_023634145.1 Thymallus thymallus | reverse complement strand
TAAGGGAAGGAAGGAAGGAAAGTGGCAGCTCTGAAGGGAGAGAGGGAAAGAGGGAGGGAAGGAGGTAAGTGGAGGGAGGAAGTCCTTGGAAAACGTTATTGATTTCTGCTGACAGACACAATGGACTCTATTTGTGGCTGGCATTAATAAACCAGCACAATTGTCAAATACATGCTTGTTTGCAATTTCGACCTGTTAAAGCCAGCGTTCTTCTAATTTCAAACCCTAGCGCCAGGATTTGTAATTTACCTGTCTTATATGCTCTCTGCAAGGTCTTGGTTCCAATAGTTAAAAATACATTTCTAAGAGATTGTCAGTGTGATCTGCTCTGCAAGGTTCTGTATATCTTCCCCATCATATGAACATCCTTTTCTGACTCAAATAAGATTCCCTCCAGGTTGCACTGATGTCCAAAAGATTTCAAATCAACATTTAGTGATATGTAAATTAAAATCTATTTGAAATGATCTACATTGGTCAGTTTAAAATAACGTTTTAACTCTGTAATGGAAGTACATATATTTCCTGTTACAAGTCATTTACGGTTTCTATGCCTTTCATTTTATTAAATATGAAGTTGTTAATGTTCTTAGCTTTATCCTTTGAGTATAGACACGTACAAAGAAACTTGACCATATTACCGGACAGTAATCAAGATGGGACAAGACCAGATCCTGAACAATGATCTTTTTTTAACATATATACAGTACCAGTCAAAAGTTTGGAAACACCTACTTATTAAAGGGTTTTTCTTTATATTTACTATTTTCTTCAATGTAGAATAATAGTGAAGACATCAAAACTATGTCATGTAGAATCATGTAGTAACCAAAAAAGTGTTTACAAATCAAATATGTTTTATATTTTCAGATTCTTCAACCTTTGACTTGATGACAGCTTTGCACACTCTTGGCATTCTCTCAACTAGCTTCATGAGGAATTATTTTCCAACAGTCTTGAAGGAGTTCCCACGTATGCTGAGCACTTGTTGGCTGCTTTTCCTTCACTCTGCGGTCCAACTCATCCCAAACCATCTCAATTTGGTTGAGGTCGGATGATTGTGGAGGCCAGGTCATCTGATGCAGCACTCCATCACTCTCCTTATTGGTCAAATAGCCCTTACACAGCCTGGAGGTGTGTTGTGTCATTGTCCTGTTGAAAAACAAATGCTAGTCCCACAAAGCGCAAACTTTGGTAGCCATGCTGGTTAAGTGTGCCTTGAATTCTAAATAAATCACAGACATTGTCACCAGTGAAGCACCATCACACCTCCTCTCCCATGCTTCACGGTGGGAACCACACATGCAAAGATCATCCTACACAGTAAGTTGGAACCAAAAATCTCAAATTTGGACTCATCAGCGGCGGCAGGTAGTGGTTAGAGTGTTGGGCCCGTAACCGAAAGGTTCCGAGCTGACAAGGTAAAAAATCTGTCGTTCTGCCCCTGAACAAGGCAGTTAACCCATTGTTCCTAGGCTGTCATTGTAAATAAGAATTTGTTCTTAACTGACTTAACTAGTAAAATACAATTAAAAAAGACCAAACGATTGTCCATTGCTCGTGTTTCTTGGCCCAAGCAAGTCTCTTCTTCTTATTGGTGTCCTTTAGTAGTGGTTTCTTTGAAGCGATTCGACCATGAAGGCCTGATTTATGCAGTCTCCTCTGAACAGTTGATGTTGAGATGTCTGTTACTTGAACTCTGTGAATTATTTATTTGGGCTGCAATTTCTGAGGCTGGTAACTCGAATAAACTTATCCTCTGCAGCAGAGGTAATTCTGTGTCTTCTTTTCCTGTGGCGGTCCTCAGTTTCATCATAGCGCTTGGTGGTTTTTGCGACTGATTCACAACACAATTGATTGGCTCCAACGCGTTAAGAAGGAAAGAAATTCCACAAATTAACTTTTAACAAGGCACACCTGAATCTCAAATATAAAATATATTTTGATTTGTTTAACACTATGAGACAGGACCGAGGAGCAGAGCTGTAGTGTGAAGACATTCCTTTATTCCGTAACTTAATCCACAAAACAAAAAAGGAGAGACAGCGACCATGACCCTTTACTCAGTACTTTATTAAGTATTCAGACCCTTTACTCAGTACTTTGTTGAAGCACCTTTGGCAGTGATTACAGCCTTGAGTCTTCTCCCATTCTTCTCTGCAGATCCTCTCATGCTCTGTCAGGTTGGATGGGGAGCGTTGCTGCACAGCTATTTTCAGGTCTCTCCAGAGATGTTCGATCGGGTTCAAATCCGGGCTCTGGATGGGCAACTCAAGGACTTTCAGACTTGTCCCGAAGCCACTCCTGCGTTGTAATGGCTGTGTGCTTAGGGTCGTTGTCCTGTTGGATGGTGAACCTTCGCCCCAGTCTGAGGTCTTGAGTTCTCTGGAGCAGGTTTTCATCAAGGATCTCTCTGTACTTTGCTCCGTTTATCTTTCCCTCGATCCTCACTAGTCTCCCAGTCCCTGCCGCTGAAAAACATCCCTACAGCATGAAGCTGTCACCACCATGCTTCACCGTAGGGATGGTGCCAGGTTTCCTCCAGACGTGATGCTTGGCATTCAGGCCAAAGAGTTCAATCTTGGTTTCATCAGACCAGAGAATCTTGTTTCAATAGTTTGTCCACGTTTTCCACACAAATTTGACCAAATTCAAAGCAGAAATCCTTCTCTTTCATTATTAGATCTTCAATACACAAATATGATGTTTCACTGTTAAATGTTGTCATCTCACTTCTGTTTTGTTTACCAGTGATATAGTCTTTGAAATAATTAGCTATATCAAAAGGTTTTGTTATAAATTACCCATCAACGGAGATGAATGATGGAGATAAATTGGAATTGGGTTTTTTTGCCCATAATATTTTTTAGAGTTCATAAACAGTCAAAATAATGCAAATATACTTATGTTTCCCCTTTCATCTGTGTCTGGTGTTAGCTAGTTACTGGCTAGTTGGTCTTCATCTGTGTCTGGTGTTAGCTAGTTACTGGCTAGTTGGTCTTCATCTGTGTCTGGTGTTAGCTAGTTACTGGCTAGTTGGTCTTCATCTGTGTCTGGTGTTAGCTAGTTACTGGCTAGTTAGGTATTCAGCCAGCAAAAGAGGGGAAGGGTTGTTCAAAACTTAGTTGTCCAGTCAACAAATCCGTCAGTGCTGCTGTGAACCGCATCACAAGACGGGAGATGTATGATTTTATTTTTCATCTTTGATACAATTTCAATGTTGTTTGAGTTGCTTGGTGTTTCGCCAAATTAGCTTGAGATGATTTTACTGCAACACTGCTCACTGCATCCAGGAACCAGGAGAGAGGGTGACTTCGGAGGTCTCTATGTCCCCATGTGTGCTGAGGGTGTCAGGTTCTTGTCCAGTTCTGGCATTTAGGTCGCCACAGACTAGTACATGTCCCTGGTCCTGGAAATGGTTGATATCCCCCTCTAAGATGGAGAAGCTGTCTTCATTAAAGTATGGGGATTCTACTGGGGGGATATAGGCAGCACACAGGAGGACATTTTTCTCTGTTGAGATCATTTTCTTCTTAATTTCTAGCCAGATGTAAAATGTTCCTGTTTTGATTAATTTAATGGGTTAGGTCTGCTCTATACCAAATTAACAAACCCTCTGAGTCTCTTCTCTGTTTCACACCTGGTAGTTTGGTGGATGGGACTACCAGCTCTCTGTAACCTAGAGGGCAACCAGTGGGTCCGTCTCCTCTATACCATGTTTCTTGTAGGATGACAATGTCTGTACTTTTGCCAAAGGCAGATTACCTCAGGCCTTGGATATTCCAGGATGAGATAGCAAAGGCTTTGTGTTCCATAAAGTGTCCAATGTTGTTGGTCTCTCTCTCTCTCTCTCTCTCTCTCTCTCTCTCTCTCTCTCTCTCTCTCTCTTCTCTCTCAATCCAATTCAATTCACTTTATTGGCATGATGCAACAGTGTACATATTGCCAACGTATCATACATAATACATGTTTTTTATATATACATATATACACACACATACATACATACATATATACATATATATATATATATATATACAGTGGGGGGAACAAGTATTTGATATCATAGGTACACTTCAACTGTGAGAGACGGAATCTAAAACAAAAATCCAGAAAATCACATTGTATGATTTTTAAATAATTGATTTGCATTTTATTGCATGACATAAGTATTTGATCACCTACCAACCAGTAAGAATTCCGGCTCTCACAGACCTGTTAGTTTTTCTTTAAGAAGCCCTCCTGTTTTCCACTCATTACCTGTATTAACTGCACCTGTTTGAACTCGTTACCTGTATAAAAGACACCTGTCCACACACTCAATCAAACAGACTCCAACCTCTCCACAATGGCCAAGACCAGAGAGCTGTGTAAGGACATCAGGGATAAAATTGTAGACCTGCACAAGGCTGGGATGGGCTACAGGACAATAGGCAAGCAGCTTGGTGAGAAGGCAACAACTGTTGGCGCAATTATTAGAAAATGGAAGAAGTTCAAGATGACGGTCAATCTCCCTCGGTCTGGCGCATGATGCAAGATCTCACCTCGTGGGGCATCAATGATCATGAGGAAGGTGAGGGATCAGCCCAGAACTACACGGCAGGACCTGGTCAATGACCTGAAGAGAGCTGGGACCACAGTCTCAAAGAAAACCATTAGTAACACACTATGCCGTCATGGATTAAAATCCTGCAGCGCACGCAAGGTCCTCCTGCTCAAGCCAGAGCATGTCCAGGCCCGTCTGAAGTTTGCCAATGACCATCTGGATGATCCAGAGGAGGAATGGGAGAAGGTCATGTGGTCTGATGAGACAAAAATAGAGCTTTTTGGTGTAAACTCCACTCGCCGTGTTTGGAAGAAGAAGAAGGATGAGTACAACCCCAAGAACACCATCCCAACCGTGAAGCATGGAGGTGGAAACATCATTCTTTGGGGATGCTTTTCTGCAAAGGGGACAGGACGACTGCACCGTATTGAGGGGGAGGATAGATGGGGCCATGTATCGCGAGATCTTGGCCAACAACCTCCTTCCCTCAGTAAGAGCATTGAAGATGGGTCGTGGCTGGGTCTTCCAGCATGACAACGACCCGAAACACACAGCCAGGGCAACTAAGGAGCATCTCAAGGTCCTGGAGTGGCCTAGCCAGTCTCCAGACCTGAACCCAATAGGAAATCTTTGGAGGGAGCTGAAAGTCCGTATTGCCCAGCAACAGCCCCGAAACCTGAAGGATCTGGAGAAGGTCTGTATGGAGGAGTGGGCCAAAATCCCTGCTGCAGTGTGTGCAAACCTGGTCAAGAACTACAGGAAATGTATGATCTCTGTAATTGCAAACAAAGGTTTCTGTACCAAATATTAAGTTCTGCTTTTCTGATTTATCAAATACTTATGTCATGCAATAAAATGCAAATTAATTATTAAAAAATCATACAATGTGATTTTCTGTATTTTTGTTGAAGAGCTGAAGAGTACCTATGATAAAAATTACAGACTTCTACATGCTTTGTAAGTGGGAAAAACTGCAAAATTGGCAGTGTACCAAATACTTGTTCTCTCCACGGTATATATACATATCTATACAGTACATATATAAATACATACACAATTTTTTTTTTTATTTAAAAAAATTCAAAGAACAAAATAACAACATAGGGGAAAAAAAGCCATTAAATATGTCAGGCACTGTCCCTCAACTTGTGGCAGGCATCTCTCTCTCTCTCTCTCTCTCTCTCGCTCTCTCTCTCTCTCTCTCTCTCTCTCTCTCTCTCTCTCTCTCTCTCTCTCTCACTCTCTCGCTCTCTAACCTTCCAGCACTGTTCAGCTGTCACTCTGTGAATAAGTCTGCATGCTAACTGGTTCTGGCACATTTTGAGCAGAGATGAGCATCTCTCAAAAACACCTTAAGGATTTCCATTGACTTGTTATTGACATGAGATGGCTTGTTGACTTGAGGTACTCTTGTGCAGAGGCCCAAATCGTCCTCCAACAGCCCAAATTTAGAATAAATATTATGTGATTATAGATGTATTCTTAGAATTCGCAACTCACCTCTCACATGCCCAGGGCATACTTTGGGTCCCGGCTCCCGACCCATACAGTGCTTTCAGAATGTGTTCATAACACTTGACTTATTCCAAATGTTGTTGTGTTAAAGCTTGAATTCAAAATGGATAAAAACAAATCACCCATCTACACACAATACCCCATAATGACAAAGTGAAAACATGAAATGTTTGGTAATACAGAAATATCTAATGTTCTCCCATTTGCAGATTTTCTCAAGCTCTGTTAAATTAGATGGGGAGCAGCGGTGAACAGCAATCTTCTCCACAGATTTTCAATGGGTTTCAAGTCTGGACTTTGGCTGGGACTTTCACATCATTCTTGTCCAGAAGCCATTCCAGCATTGCTTTGGCTGTATGCTTGGGCTCATTGTTCTGTTGGAATGTAAATATTTACCCCCCCCCCCAGTCTAATGCCGTTTGCACTCTGAAGCTGGTTCTCATTATGGATTTTCCTGTATTTGGATCCATTCATTGTTCCCTCTATCCTTACCAGATTCTCAGTCCCTGCTGCTGAAAAGCATCCCCATAGCACGATGCTGCCACCACAATGCTTCATATCCTCCAGACATAGCGCTTTGCATTCAGGCCAAATAGTTCAATGTTTATCTCATCAGAACACAGAATCTTTTGCCTTATGCTCTCATATTTCACATGCCTTTTTGCAAACTCCAGGCGGGCTGTCATGTGCCTTTTTCTCAGGAGTGGCTTCAGTCTGGCCACTCCCATAAAGGCCTGATTGGTGGAGTGCTGTAGAGACTGTTGTCTTTCTAAAGGCCTGATTGGTGGAGTGCTGTAGAGACTGTTGTCTTTCTAAAGGCCTGATTGGTGGAGTGCTGTAGAGACTGTTGTCTTTCTAAAGGCCTGATTGGTGGAGTGCTATATGCACCTGAGCTCAGTTTGTCATATTTATTTAAATGAGATATTTCTGTATTTAATTTTGCTAAAATGTCTAAAAATATATTTTCACTCTGTCATTATGAGGTATTGTGTGCAGATGGGTGAACAACCATTTAATCCATTTTGAATTCAGGCTGTAACACAACAGTAGTGTAATAAGTAAAGGGGTCTGAATACTTAAGAAATCCTGCTCTAGTGGTTTTCTCTAGTTGTGCTGCAAAACATTTTTAAATTCATCTGGGTTCTGTATTATATTCGGATTAGTGTTACAGTGCTATTTGGGTTGTTAATTGGATTTATTGCAAAATGTCTTGATTTTTTATTTATGATGATGTTGGTGGATTATTTGTTTGACATTCTTCTTCGTTGTTAGGACCTAGTTGTCACGGTGAGTGTGCAGGGAACGAGGCCCAGAGGGAGAGGACTGTGCGAACATGTTTTATTTTCAAAAACAAAACACTAACAAAACAAGAAATGCACGTTGTAGTGAACTCACTAGCACTAACAAACAAGAACAAGCAATGATCCACACACAGGTGG
>CM042399.1:37765516-37813016 GCA_023634145.1 Thymallus thymallus | reverse complement strand
CACAATCCCCAGACCTCAACCCAATTGAGATGGTTTGGGATGAGTTGGACCGCAGAGTGAAGGAAAAGCAGCCAACAAGTGCTACATGATTCCATATGTGTTATTTCAAAGTGTTGATGTCTTCACTACAATGTAGAAAATATAAAAAATTATAATAATAATAATTACAAATTAATGAGTGTCTGTGGATATGTGTTGGGGCGTTATGCTAATTGGAGTGGGTCTTGGGTTTCTGGGATGATGGTATTGATGTGAGCCATGACCAGCCTTTCAAAGCACTTCATGGCTACAGACATGAGTTCTACGGGGCGGTAATCATTTAGGCAGGTTACCTTCACTTCCTTGGGCACAGAGACTATGGGGGTCTGCTTGAAACATGTAGGTATTACAGACTCCATAAGGCAGAGGTTGAAAATGTCAGTGAGGACACTTGCTAGTTGGTCCACGCATACTCTGGCCCCGCTGCCTTGTGAATGTTGACCTGTTTTAAGGTCTATGGAGAGCATGACCACACAGTAGTCCAGAACAGCTGGTGCTCTCATGCATGCTTCAGTGTGGCTTGCCTCGAAGCGAGCATAAAAGGCATTTAGCTCGTCTGGTAGGCTTGAGTCACTGGGCAGCTTTGTAATCCGTAATAGTTTGCAAGCACTGCCACATCCGACGAGCGTAAGAGCCAGTGTAGTAGAATTCAATCTTAGTCCTGTATTGACACTTTGCCTGTTTGATGGTTCGTCTGAGGGCATAGCTGGATTTCTTATAAACTTCTGGATTAGTGTCCTGCTCCTTGAAAGCGGTAGCTCTAGCCTTTAGCTCGGTGCGGATGTTGCCTGTAATCCATGGCTTCTGGTTGGGATATGTACGCACGGTCACTGTGGGGACGACGTAGTCGATGCACTTATTGATGAAGCCGGTGACTGAGGTGGTATAATCCTCAATGCCATAGGATGAATCCCAGAACATATTCCAGTCTGTGCTAGCAAAACAGTCCTGTAGTGTAGCATCTGCTTTATCTGACCACTTCCGTATTGAGCGAATCACTGGTTCTTCCTGCTTTAGTTTTTGCTTGTAAGCTGGAATCAAGAGGATAGAATTATGGTCAGATTTGCCAAATGTTGGGCGAGGGAGAGCTTTGTACGAGAGCTCTCTGTGTGGAGTAAAGGTGGTCTAGAGTTTTTTTTCCCTCTGGTTGCACATGTGACATGCTGGTGGAAATTAGGCAAAACTGATTCAAGTTAGCCTGCATTAAAGTCCCCAACCACTAGGAGCGCCACGTCTGGATGAGCATTTTCTTGTTTTCTTATGGCCTTATAAAGCTCATTGAGTGCAGTCTTAGTGCCAGCATCGATTTGTGGTGGTAAATAGACGGCTACGAATAATATAGATGAAAACTCTCTTGGTAGATAGTGTGGTCTACAGCTTATCATGAGATACTCTACCTCAGGCGAGTAAAACCTGAAGACTTTTTTATTATTAGACATTGCGCACCAGCTGTTTTTGACAAATAGACACACACCCCCACCCCTTGTCTTACCAGACGTAGCTTCTCTGTCCTGCCGATGCACGGAAAACAAAGCCAGCTCTATACAGTGGGGAGAACAAGTATTTGATACACTGCCGATTTTGATGGTTTTCCTACTTACAAAGCATGTAGAGGTCTGTAATTTTTATCATAGGTACACTTCAACTGTGAGAGACGGAATCTAAAACAAAAATCCAGAAAATCACATTGTATGTGATTTTTAAATAATTAATTTGCATTTTATTGCATGACATAAGTATTTGATCACCTACCAACCAGTAAGAATTCCGGCTCTCACAGACCTGTTAGTTTTTCTTTAAGAAGCCCTCCTGTTCTCCACTCATTACCTGTATTAACTGCACCTGTTTGAACTCGTTACCTGTATAAAAGACACCTGTCCACACACTCAATCAAACAAACTCCAACCTCTCCACAATGGCCAAGACCAGAGAGCTGTGTAAGGACATCAGGGATAAAATTGTAGACCTGCACAAGGCTGGGATGTGCTACAGGACAATAGGCAAGCATCTTGGTGAGAAGGCAACAACTGTTGGCGCAATTATTAGAAAATGGAAGAAGTTCAAGATGACGGTCAATCTCCCTCGGTCTGGGGCACCATGCAAGATCTCACCTCGTGGGGCATCAATGATCATGAGGAAGGTGAGGGATCAGCCCAGAACTACACGGCAGGACCTGGTCAATGACCTGAAGAGAGCTGGGACCACAGTCTCAAGGAAAACCATTAGTAACACACTACGCCGTGATGGATTAAAATCCTGCAGCGCACGCAAGGTCCCCCTGCTCAAGCCAGCGCATGTCCAGGCCCGTCTGAAGTTTGCCAATGACCATCTGGATGATCCAGAGGAGGAATGGGAGAAGGTCATGTGGTCTGATGAGACAAAAATTTAGCTTTTTGGTCTAAACTCCACTCGCCGTGTTTGGAGGAAGAAGAAGGATGAGTACAACCCCAAGAACACCATCCCAA
Organism: Thymallus thymallus; assembly: GCA_023634145.1. Classification (NCBI taxonomy): domain Eukaryota; kingdom Metazoa; phylum Chordata; class Actinopteri; order Salmoniformes; family Salmonidae; genus Thymallus; species Thymallus thymallus. The sequence goes on along the minus strand of CM042399.1, from coordinate 37,810,512 downwards.
CCGTGAAGCATGGAGGTGGAAACATCATTCTTTGGGGATGCTTTTCTGCAAAGGGGACAGGACGACTGCACCGTATTGAGGGGAGGATGGATGGGGCCATGTATAGCGAGATCTTGGCCAACAACCTCCTTCCCTCAGTAAGAGCATTGAAGATGGGTCATGGCTGGGTCTTCCAGCATGACAATGACCCGAAACACACAGCCAGGGCAACTAAGGAGTGGCTCCGTAAGAAGCATCTCAAGGTCCTGGAGTGGCCTAGCCAGTCTCCAGACCTGAACCCAATAGAAAATCTTTGGAGGGAGCTGAAAGTCCGTATTGCCCAGCGACAGCCCTGAAACCTGAAGGATCTGGAGAAGGTCTGTATGGAGGAGTGGGCCAAAATCCCTGCTGCAGTGTGTGCAAACCTGGTCAAGAACTACAGGAAACGTATGATCTCTGTAATTGCAAACAAAGGTTTCTGTACCAAATATTAAGTTCTGCTTTTCTGATGTATCAAATACTTATGTCATGCAATAAAATGCTAATTAATTACTTAAAAATCATACAATGTGATTTTCTGGATTTTTGTTTTAGATTCCGTCACTCACAGTTGAAGAGTACCTATGATAAAAATTACAGACTTCTACATGCTTTGTAAGTGGGAAAACCTGCAAAATCGGCAGTGTATCAAATACTTGTTTTCCCCACTGTATGTCGTCATTCAGCCACGACTTTGTGAAACATAAGATATTACAGTTTTTAATGTCCCGTTGGTAGGATAATCTCGGAGATCATCCAATTTAATTTCCAGTGAATGCATGGTGATCTTAGGCTTGTGTGCGGCTGCTTGGCCATGGAAACCCATTTCATGAAGCTCCCAACTAACAGTTCTTGTGCTGTCGTTGCTTCTGGAGGCAGTTTGGAACTCAGTAGTGAGTGTTGCAGTCGAGGACAGTGTTGCTCCTAGACATTTCCACTTCACAATAACAGCACTTACAGTTGACCAGGGCAGCTCTAGCAGAGCAGAAATTTGATGAACTGACTTGTTGGAAAATTAGCATCTTATGACGATGCCATGTTAAAAGTCACTGAGCTCTTCAGTAAGGCCATTCTACTGCCAATGTTTGTCTATGGAGATTGAATGGCTGTGTGCTCAATTGTATACACCTGTCAGCAACGGGTGTGGCTGAAATAGCCGAATCCACTCATTTAAAGGGGTGTCCACACACTTTTGGCCTGTAGTGTATGTATGGAGACTGTTTAATGCCAAAAAAATGCCAAAAAGTACCTGAAGGATTCTCAGACCATTAGTAACAAGATTCTCTGGTCTGATGAAACCAAGATTGAAATCTTTGGCCTGAATGCCAAGCACCATCCTGGGAGACTAGTCAGGATCGAGAGAAAGATCAACTGAGTAAAGTACAGAGAGGTCTTTGATGAAAAGCTGCTCCAGAGCACTCAGGACCTCAGACTGGGGCGAAGGTTCACCTTCCAACAGGACAACAAAATGTGGAATAAGTCAAGGGGTATGAATACTTTCTGAAGGCACTGTAGTTACAGTATGTACAACAGGTAGGGTCTATTCTCCATGGCGAGAGAAATAAGTCTCTGCAATGACAAACTAGAAGGAAATGAGATTGAATTGCCATGTTGGTGAACTGTCATTTACAGAGAGTGAGTTCTGTTTTCTCATTACTCCTGTGAATGGGCAAATGACTCATTACTCCTGTGAATAGGCAAATGACACATTACTCCTGTGAATGGGCAAATGACTCATTACTCCTGTGAATGGATAAATTACTAATTACTCCTGTGATTGGATAAATTACTAATTACTCCTGTGAATGGATAAATTACTAATTACTCCTGTGAATGGGCAAATTACTCATTACTCCTGTGAATGGATAAATTACTAATTACTCCTGTGATTGGATAAATTACTAATTACTCCTGTGAATGGATAAATTACTAATTACTCCTGTGAATGGGCAAATTACTCATTACTCCTGTGATTGGATAAACTACTAATTACTCCTGTGATTGGATAAATTACTCATTACTCCTGTGATTGGATACATTACTAATTACTCCTGTGATTGGATACATTACTAATTACTCCTGTGAATGGGCAAATTACTCATTACTCCTGTGATTGGATAAATTACTAATTACTCCTGTGATTGGATAAATTACTAATTACTCCTGTGATTGGATAAATGACTCATTACTCCTGTGATTGGATAAATTACTAATTACTCCTGTGATTGGATAAATGACTCATTACTCCTGTGAATGGGCAAATGACACATTACTCCTGTGAATGGGCAAATGACTCATTACTCCTGTGAATGGGCAAATGACTCATTACTCCTGTGAATGGATAAATGACTCATTACTCCTGTGAATGGATAAATTACTAATTACTCCTGTGATTGGATAAATGACTCATTACTCCTGTGAATGGGCAAATGACACATTACTCCTGTGAATGGGCAAATGACTCATTACTCCTGTGAATGGGCAAATGACTCATTACTCCTGTGAATGGATAAATGACTCATTACTCCTGTGAATGGATAAATTACTCATTACTCCTGTGATTGGATAAATTACTAATTACTCCTGTGATTGGATAAATGACTCATTACTCCTGTGAATGGGCAAATGACACATTACTCCTGTGAATGGGCAAATGACTCATTACTCCTGTGAATGGGCAAATGACTCATTACTCCTGTGAATGGATAAATGACTCATTACTCCTGTGAATGGATAAATTACTCATTACTCCTGTGATTGGATAAATTACTAATTACTCCTGTGATTGGATAAATGACTCATTACTCCTGTGAATGGGCAAATGACACATTACTCCTGTGAATGGATAAATTACTAATTACTCCTGTGATTGGATAAATTACTAATTACTCCTGTGATTGGATAAATGACTCATTACTCCTGTGAATGGGCAAATGACACATTACTCCTGTGAATGGGCAAATGACTCATTACTCCTGTGATTGGATAAACTACTAATTACTCCTGTGATTGGATAAACTACTAATTACTCCTGTGATTGGATAAACTACTAATTACTCCTGTGATTGGATAAACTACTAATTACTCCTGTGATTGGATAAACTACTAATTACTCCTGTGATTGGATAAATTACTCATTACTCCTGTGATTGGATAAATGACTCATTTGACAAGAAAGATGATGGGAATCATTTAAATTGATGCAATTAACTACGTTTGATGACTGCTTTTCATTTCCTCTTCTTTTCACATCTGTTGTGAAGCTGAAGGGACTGCAATCCCAATGACAGTGAATAGTGAATAGGGTGTCATTTGGGATACAGTTAGATATCTTTAAAAACAGCCTTTATTCAGCTTCTCACCCTCTCTGTTGGGGATCTATGTTGAAGTGGATCGGATGTGTCTTTATGAAAAGGAATTTTCTCTCTGAATCGTTATCTTAAAGACACTATTATCCATTGCAGTGCTCTCTAAGCAATGGCTGCCTTCCTGCTTCATAATGCAGCATTCATTCATCTTGCTTTTCCAATTATATTTTACAGAGTGGCTGATGGATGGTTTGTTTTTCAGCATAATGGATTGGATGTATGATGACAGTCGAGCACTGGCTAGATGCATTCACAGATGTTGGGGTATATTGGTGTCTGTTGCTGTCCATGTATTAGTACCCCTGCCTTGGCTGGCATGGTGCTGTGTGTGTGTGTTTGTTTTTTATTTTTAAAATCTAATTAATCCTTTCCAGCACGTCCATAAAAAAATCTCATGGTTGTCTCACCTATATCTCTGTGCTACTTTTTGAATAAAACCACTTTTGATAGGTTACAATGTCTGCATAAATTATATATGATTGGTTTAGGGATTAAGGAGCGGGAATTAGGAATTCTCTCAAAAGGAAAAACTCAACATGAAAATTGCTAATTTGACGCTGCTGCTACAGGGAGGCGCCTCTCCCCAACTCAATCTGACAGGTTATAACCAACTTTAACCAACTCAATCTGACAGGTTATAACCAACTTTAACCAACTCAATCTGACAGGTTATAACCAACTTTAACCAACTCAATCTGACAGGTTATAACCAACTTTAACCAACTCAATCTGACAGTTTATAACCAACTTTAACCAACTCAATCTGACAGGTTATAACCAACTTTAACCAACTCAATCTGACAGGTTATAACCAACTTTAACCAACTCAATCAGACAGGTTATAACCAACTTTAGCAGCACCATCATTCAGATTTGGACAACACTATTAAGGTAAGAGAATGTATATAATTTGTTTTTATGTTGCTAATGATAATATTTACATTTTAGAGTATGTTTCCGATTGATAAGATGAGTCTGTAGCACGAGGACTGTTATCTCCAGGAGTGATAAGTATACAGTACCAGTCAAAGGTTTGGACAGACCTACTCATTCAAGGGTTTTTCTTTATTTGTACTATTTTCTACATTGTAGAATAATAGTGAAGACATCAAAACTATGAAATAACACATATGGAATCATGTAGTAACCAAAAAAGTGTTAAACAAATATATATATAATTTCTATTTGAGTAGCCATCCTTTGCCTTGATGACAGCTTTGCACACTCTTGGCATTCTCTCAACCAGCTTCATCTGGAATGCTTTTCCAACAGTCTTGAAGGAGTTCCCACATATGCTGAGCACTTGTTGTCTGTTTTTCCTTTACTCATAGTTTTGATGTGTTTACTACATATATATATTTTGATTTGTTTAACACGTTTTTGGTTACTACATGATTATTTATGTGTTATTTCATAGTTTTGATGTCTTCACTATTATTCTACAATGTAGAAAATAGTAAAAATAAAGAAAAACCCTTGAATGAGTAGGTGTGTCCAAACATTTGACTGGTACTGTATATATCATTTATATGTCCAAAAATGGATGTAGCAACTACAGATTGCGCCTTTAAGTCTATCAAAGGTTTGAGTAATAAAAGCCCCACTTTATTCCATATGCTTGGATCCACACTATGCAGCTGTTGCAAGAGCGCATGTTTCACTGGCTGTCCACTGGTTTCAAAAACAATGATTAATAGGCAGTTTAAACTTCTTGAATTCAACCATTGGGTTCAAATACACATTTAGATTTGTGAACAGCCATCCACAACAACCACAATCCGTACGACGCAAATAGCTTAAATGGGAGAGCAGCAGTGTTATTCACATTAATACTCTATAGATATCAATAATAAGTGATATCCGTATCGCCGTCATCCTTACCTCGAAGCGTTTATTCAAGTTGGATAATCTTTGGATGCCGACAGCAGTCGCACTATTGGAAGACATAACTTGGACTGTAGTCTACAAAAGCCTATTCCTGCTCTTTTCACATAATCCATCAAACACATTTGGTGTGTCATCATAGTGGTTTCTGACTGTGGTCAGACTGTGGTCAGACTCACTCAGGTGACCACAAACATACTTTCTGAATTTAAAATGAATCCTCCAAGTAATCATCTAGTTTTTCGAAAGTATCTTTAATCTGATTACAATATTTTTGCTGGTAATGTAACAGATTACAGTTACCGTTTTTTTGTAATTCCTTACATGTAACGGACTACATGTAATCAGTTAATCCCCAACCCTGATTATATGTAAGACTAAATGCTAATTTGTTTTGGTGCAGATTTGTGTTTTAATATACTATCCAGATAAATTGTCTGGTCACAGAACATTCCATAGAATTTGGGAAAAAATACCATTGGTCACTAAAAGGTCTAACTCATTCACAGTAAAAGGTAAATGGCAGTTTGGGAGAAAAACATAGATATTTGTATAAGATACACATTTTCACAAGTGTTTTTCTTGACTGATTACAATTAGATTGGGGTGCTATTGTATGTCATATAATTTTGATTTCTCAGCTTTTAAATTATGTGACACAACGACAGGTATACGGGACCCAAAAGCGGACACGGAGGCAGGGATATGATTGACTGTTTAATAGGAAATATGGGGCAAGACAGGTTCGTAGTCAATGACAGGCAATGTTCGTAACAGGGAATCTGAATGGCAGTCGTCCAATAAGGGGAGTCAGGCTCGTAGTCGTAGTTCAGGCAGCGTTCAGTACCGGGAATCAGAAGACTGGCAGTGCAGAGGAGTAGACAGGCTCGTAATCCGTAATGCAAGCAGGGTTCGTTTGGTCACCATAAAAAAACACAACAACACAGAGTTACACATTAAACAAACAGTCAAAAACACAATAGAAAATCTATAAACAGAGTGCAAAATGTAGTGCAAAAATGCAGTAAGGTTGGGAGGTAGGACAATAAATAGACTATAGAGTAGAAATAAATTACAGAATTATCATCATTAACACAGGAATGAAGGATGTGCAAATTATGATGTGCAAATAGAGATACTGGAGTGCAAGATTAGTGAAAAATAAACAAAAATAAATATGGGGATGAGGTAGTAGTGTGGGCTATTTACAGAAGGGCTATATACAGGTGCAGTGATCGATAAGCAGCTTTGACAGCTGATGCTTAAAGTTATTGAGGGAGATAGGAACCTCTAGCTTCAATGATTTTTGCAATTCGTTCCAGTCATTGGCAGCAGCGAACTGGAAGGAATGGCGGCCAAAGGAGGTGTTGGCTTTGGGGGTGACCAGTGAGATATACCTGCTGGAGCGCATGCTACGGGTGGGTGTTGCTATGGTGACCAGTGAGCTGAGATAGGGCGGGGATTTACCTAATAAAGACTTATAGATGACCTGGAGCCAGTGGGTTTGGGGACGAATATATAGTGAAGGCCAGCCAACGAGAGCATACAGGTCGCAGTGGTGGGTAGTGTAAGGGGCTTTGGTGACAAAACGGATGGCACTATGATAGACTACATCCAATTTGCTAAGTAGAGTGTTGGAGGCTAGTTTGTAAATGACATCGCCGAAATCAAGGATCGGTAGGATAGTCAGTTTTACAAGGGCATGTTTGGCAGCATGAGTGAAGGAGGCTCTGTTGCGAAATAGGAAGCCAATTCTGGATTTAATTTTGGATTGGAGATGGTTGATGTGAGTCTGGAAGTTGAGTTTATAGTCTAACCAGATGCCTAGGTATTTGTAGGTGTCCACGTATTCTAATTCGGATCCGTCGAGAGTAGTGATGATAGTCCGGTGGGCGGGTGCTAGCATCGTTCGATAGAAAAGCATGCACTTAGTTTTACTAGCGTTTAAGAGCAGTTGTAGGCCACGGAAGGAGTGTTGTATGGCATTGAAGCTTGATTGAAGGTTAGTAAACACAGTATCCAAAGAGGGGCCAGATGTATACAGAATGGTGTCATCTGCGTAGAGATGGATCAGAGAGTCACCAGCAGCGAGAGCGACATCGTTGATGTATATAGAGAAAAGGGTTGGCCCAAGAATTGAACCCTGTGGCACCCCCATAGAGACTGCCAGAGGATCGGACAATAGGCCCTCCGATTTGACACACTGAACTCTGTCTGCAAAGTAGTTAGAGAACCAAGCAAGGCAGTCACTTGAGAAACCAAGGCTGTTGAGTCTGCCAATAAGAATGCGGTGATTGACAGAGTCGAAAGCCTTGGCCAGGTCGATGAAAACGGCTGCACAGTACTGTCTTTTATCGATGGCGGTTATGATATCGTTCAGTACCTTGAGCGTAGCTGAGGTGCACCCATGACCAGCTCGGAAACCAGATTGCATAGCAGAGAAGGTACGGTGGGATTCGAAGTGGTCAGTTATCTGTTTGTTAACTTGGCTTTCGAAAACTTTAGAAAGGCAGGGCAGGATGGATATTGGTCTATAACAGTTTGGGTCTAGAGTGTCTCCTCCTTTGAAGAGGGGGATGACCGCGGCAGCTTTCCAATCTCTAGGGATCTCAGACGATACGAAAGAGAGGTTGAACAAGCTAGTGATAGGTGTTGCAACAATTTTGGCTGATAATTTCAGAAAGAGAGGGTCCAGATTATCTAGCCCAGCAGATTTGTAGGGGTCCAGACTTAGCAGCTCTTTCAGAACATCAGCTGTCAGGATTTGGGTGAAGGAGAAGCGGGGAGGGCTTGGGCAAGTAGCTGCCGGGGGTGCAGAGCTGTTGACCGGGGTAGGGGTAGTCAGATGGAAAGCATGGCCAGCCGTAGCAAAATGCTTATTGAAATTTTCAATAATCGTGGATTTATCGGTGGTAACAGTGTTTCCGAGCCTCAGTGCAGTGGGCAACTGGGAGGAGGTGCTCTTATTCTCCATGGACTTTACAGTGTCCCAGAACTTTTTGGAGTTAGAACTACAGGAAGCAAATTTCTGTTTGAAAAAGCTGGCCTTTGCTTTTCTAACTGACTGGGTGTACTTGTTCCTGACTTCCCTGAATAGCTGCATATCGCGGGGGCTATTCGATGCTAATGCAGTGCGCCACAGGATGTTTTTGTGTTGGTCTAGTGCAGTCAAGTCTGGGGTGAACCAAGGGCTATATCTATTCTTAGTTCTACGTTTTTTGAAAGGGGCATGCTTATTTAGGATGGTGAGGAAAGCACTTTTAAAGAACAACCAGGCGTCCTCTACTGACGGGATGAGGTCAATATCCTTCCAGGATACCTGGGCCAGATCGAATAGAAAGGCCTGCTCGCAAAAGTGTTTTAGGGAGCGTTTGACAGTGATAAGGGGTGGTCGTTTGGCCGCTGACCCATTGCGAACACAGGCGATGAGGCAGTGATCGCTGAGATCCTGGTTGAAAACAGAGGAGGTGTATTTGGAGGGCAAGTTAGTCAGGATGATATCAATAATGGTACCCATGTTTACGGATTTTGGGTTGTACCTGGTGGGTTCCTTGATAATTTGTGTGAGATTGAGGGCATCTATCTTAGATTGAAAGACAGCCGGGGTGTTAAGCATATCCCAGTTTAAGTCACCTAACAGTACAAACTCTGAAGATAGATGGGGGGCAATCAATTCACATATGGAGTCCAGGGCACAGCTGGGGGCTGAGGGGGGTCTGTAACAGGCGGCAACAGTGAGAGACTTATTTCTGGATAGGTGGATTTTTAAAAGTAGAAGCTCAAACTGTTTGGGCACAGACCTGGACAGTATGACAGAACTCTGCAGGTTATCTCTGCAGTAGATTGCAACTCCACCTCCTTTGGCAGTTCTATCTTGACGGGAAATGTTGTAGTTGGGGATGGAAATTTCCGAATTTTTGGTGGCCTTCCTAAGCCAGGATTCAGACACAGCTAGGACATCCGGGTTGGCGGAGTGTGCTAATGCTGTGAATAAATCAAACTTAGGGAGGAGGCTTCTGATGTTAACATGCATGAAACCAAGGCTTTTACGGTTACAGAAATCAACAAATGAGAGCGCATTTATAGAGGACCGAGTTTTGAAATCAGTGGAATTAGAGTATGATACCACAGATTACATCTCCAAAATAAGGTCAACCATGGCACCCGTGACAGAGAGGGAGAAGCGTCCATCCATGTATACGGGTAAGAGCGTCTAGCTAGCTACCTTTTCAGATATTACAATTTTGTCAGAAAGTCATTTTCATTTCAAGTTAGTGTACTGTTAGCTAGTTAGCTAACGTTAGCTGGCTGGCTGGCTAGCTAGCTAACGTTAAGTGTAAGATCTATGTATTAATATTATTCATATCTCAGAGCCATTTGCATTGCTAGTTATAGGCTAATGTTAGCTACCTGCAGATTCATGCAGGGTAGTAACATTATGAGTTGGGATTATGGTTCATTGTTTAGCTAGCTAGCTACATGTCTAATCAAAAGACTCCAATATGCAAGTAACTATTTCAATAGAATGATGTATCTGCGAAAACTGTCGATAGACGTAGTTGGTCAATTCGCTCTGGCTATCTACTCCGATTTCAGAGCATTTCTCTCGTCTGAGTGAGCCAGAGCGCAGAATAATAATTTATGAATGCTCCGATTTACGAATGTCCTACAGCACATTGTCTAGGCGGATTAAGTTAGGAATAGGTGGGATTGTTTTTGTAAAAAGGCTCTAAATACTTTTCTGTTTGTGATTTCAAAATTCTGACAAATGAGCAGTGTAAAATACAAACCTTTAGGAACACTCAGGGAAGGATAGCTTTTTAAAAGTTATTTACAAAATCAAACGTCAGTGGGCGTTGGCCCTATGGAGGATCTAGTGTTAAAGGATTTCACTCCACAATATAATAGCCACTGTACTACTGTACTGTACTACTGTACTGTACTACTGTATGGTACTACTGTACTACTGTACTGTACTACTGTACTATATTACTATACTACTGTACTACTGTATGGTACTACTGTACTACTGTACTATATTACTATACTACTGTACTACTGTACTGTACTATATTACTATACTACTGTACTACTGTACTGTACTATATTACTATACTACTGTACTATATTACTATACTACTGTACTATACTACTGTACTGTACTACTGTACTGTACTACTGTACTATATTACTACTGTACTATATTACTATACTACTGTACTGTACTACTGTACTGTACTACTGTACTATATTACTACTGTACTATATTACTATACTACTGTACTGTACTACTGTACTGTACTACTGTACTATATTACTACTGTACTATATTACTATACTACTGTACTGTACTACTGTACTGTACTACTGTACTGTACTACTGTACTATATTACTACTGTACTATATTACTATACTACTGTACTGTACTACTGTACTATATTACTACTGTACTATATTACTATACTACTGTACTATACTACTGTACTGTACTACTGTACTGTACTACTGTACTATATTACTACTGTACTATATTACTATACTACTGTACTGTACTACTGTACTGTACTACTGTACTATATTACTACTGTACTATATTACTATACTACTGTACTATACTACTGTACTGTACTACTGTACTGTACTACTGTACTACTGTACTGTACTACTATACTACTGTACTACTGTACTGTACTACTGTACTACTGTACTACTATACTACTGTACTACTGTACTATATTACTACTGTACTACTGTACTATACTACTGTACTGTACTACTGTACTGTACTGTACTACTGTACTACTGTACTGTACTACTGTACTACTGTACTGTACTACTGTTTACCATCTGCCAAGGTGGGGGTTATAATGCCTGTATATAAACAACACATTACCACATAACATTGTTCATTGGGTCTATATTCATTATTTTAAATAAATAATAGACCTGTCAGTTCTTTCAACATTTGTAATCCCATGACTCCAATCCCAGTGGTAAACTTGTTTTTTATTGGTTTTAACCCTATCCCAAACCTTAACTCTTAACTTGAAATGTGATGTTTGGAACAAATTGGACCTTTGTAGAAACGTGGATAAACGTCAGAAGTCAAACTGGTAAAACAGTCAGCTCTTCTTGGGGAGAGAAGATGCAGTGGCTCTAACTATTATAACTCTAACTCTAACTCCAACATTTTCAAACTATGGCAAAAATGAGGAAAGTATGGCGTTCTTCCAATGCACTGCACGCCGCACGCGCCGCAAACACAAGCATAGTAATATTACCTGCATATAAAGAATAAATAAGATTGTAAGGAAATGTCCGTATGAACCAGTGGCGACCTGTCATTCAGGGCAGCAAAAACATTCAATATATATATTGTTTGGGGGGTCTGGCCTGTTTTTCATGTTATTTGTCATTAATACGTGTCACATATCAGTTTGCAAACAATGTGAAAACAAAATAAATATATATATATATATATATATAATTGAGTTAATAAAGCCACATACAAACATACAAACATGGCCACATACAAACATGGTCTCTTTTTTGCTTTCTTGAGTAAGGCAGCTCCAAAATGCAAGTGTTTCAGCCTAGCTCAGTGCTTTCTGTGGTGGTGGGGCAGCCAATGGAAAATATGGAGCGTTGCGCCGTGATTGGCTCAGTGTTCTGTCACTCATGGGGACACTACGTCACCGCCAAGTCTAAGGGTAGAGCTAGAAAATTCAAGCCCCTTAGGTGCTGCCATAGAGTTACATTAGAAGTGCCCATCCAAGAAGGCTCAAGGTCATTGGCCACAGATAAAATGACGTCAAATCATGTTATATCTACAGTAGATTTGATAGGACTGATCATGTCAACATCATACTTTCAAAATCTTAGCTAGCAGTCATCATCATTAAATATGAACTACCTGGGGCGGCAGGTAGCCTAGTGGTTAGAGTAACTTAAAGGTTGCCGGATCGAATCCCCGAGCTGACAAGGTAAAAATCTGTGGTTCTGCCCTTGAACAAGGCAGTTAACCCACTGTTCCCCAGTAGGCCGTCATTGTAAATAAGAATTTGTTCTTAACTGACTTGCCTGGTTAAATAAAGTTTTTTTTAAATCAAGTCGACAATCTACTGGCAAATCCTTTTTAATCCTTGTCATATAAAGAGAAATAATGAGAGAAATTATAGATCAAATGTATCGGTGTTCATCAGCCATTGGACATAAACATTACACAACAAGTTGGAAATTTCAAATTCAACAATGAGTGTTTTTTAAGGAATCAGTGGCTAACTGCAGGCATTGCAAAACAATCACTAGCCTGCTATTCAGTGGAGCGGCTGTGTGGTCCTTTTCCAAGTTTAAAATGATAAACATTCAACATTGGCCATGCTCTTAATTAAGCATGATTTGTGCCGCACTCAAAACAACTGTTAACTCAGAACTGCAAAATCTTGAGTTCAAGACAACTGGGAAGACGGGAATAAACAAGCTCCGACTGGGAAAATAGGTTTTGAATGGTCATCCAACTCGAAATTGTAAATAATACTAAGTGTATGTTGTGTAGTAAGCTGTTAGTCGCCCATGTGTCTCACCCTAATAATTTGGTCTATTTTCACCTTTTAATGTCACCTACTGTTCTGACTTGGCGGTAGCATGTAGCCTATAACCTGTTTTAGAGGAATGTCATCATTTAATATTTTAAGAGCTTTCATTGTCTGTTTATATGCCCCCTTTATTTATCCTACAGTTCTGACTTGGTGTTCAGGGAGAATACAAATCGCACAAATCTGATGATCCCACTTTATAGCTTATTTAATAGCCTAACATGAAAAAATTGACAGTTCAGTTAACCTTTTTATATTTAAAAGATTTTATGTAGACCCAATGAACAATATTATAATGGGGTAATGTGTTGTGTTTATATACAGGCATTATAAGCCAAACTGTGAAAGATGGTAAACAGTGCAGTTCTCAATGTTACAGCTAAAACCCAGATGCAGACAACGTCGGAGTAACAACAGTTTATTAAATCAACAGGGGCAGGCAAAAGACAGGTCAGCGGCAAGCAGAGGTCAGTAATCCAGATAGACGGGGCAAAGGTACAGGACGGCAGAAATGTGGAATTGCCAAGAAACTGAAGATCTCGTACAATGCTGTGTACTACTGCCTTCACAGAATAGTGCAAACTGGCTCTAACCAGAATAGAAAGAGGAGTGGGAGGCCCCGGTGCACAACTGAGCAAGAGGACAAGAACATTAGAGTGTCTAGTCAAAGAAACAGACGCCTCACAAGTCCTCAACTGGCAGGACTTGGCAGGACTTGATATAACTTGATATTATAACTATTACAGATACAGATACATCATTATAAATCATTAGAGATTGTAATTATTGCAGATACACTACCGTTCAAAAGTTTGGGGTCACTTAGAAATGTCCTTGTTTTTGAAAGAAAAGCACATTTTTGTCCTTTAAAATAACATAAAATTGATCAGAAATACAGTGTAGACATTGTTAATGTTGTAAATGACTATTGTAGCTGGAAACATCTGATTTGTTATTGAATATCTACATAGGCGTACAGAGGCCCATTATCACTCAACCATCACTCCTGTGTTCCAATGGCACGTTGTGTTAGCTAATTAAAGTCTATCATTTTAAAAGGCTAATTGATCATTAGAAAACCCTTTTGCAATTATGTTAGCACAGCTGAAAACTGTTGTGCTGATTAAAGATGCAATTAAACTGGCCTTCTTTAGACTAGTTGAGTATCAGCCAATGGTTTACATGTCACGTCATCGACTGTGTCATCGACTGAAAGATTGCTATAACATATGACGTGGTTAGCTGATACTTAAAATACCTGTCCAGGCGTTGTAAGATCTGGCATGCAACAGCAACATCTGGGCAGAAGAACGCTCCCATCATCTCATCTCTGCTTTAGTCAGACAGCTCTGCTGCATACGTAGGATGCTACTAGCAGCCAGCCAGACAACCATCTAACATTATTGCTGTGCTCCCCATAATGTACTGTCTTTGAGTTATCTTATTAAACTAGGCTAGTAGCTAGCTGGCTGCTAGTAGCATCCTAAGTATGCTGCAGAGCTGTCTGACTAAATAATAACTGTAGAGAGAGAGAGAGTGAGAGAGAGAGTGTGGAAAGACGAGAGATAGAGAGAGAGAGAGAGATAGAGGAGAGAGAGAGAGAGAGATAGAGAGAGAGAGAGAGAGAGAGAGAGAGATAGATAGAGGAGAGACAGGAGAGAGAGAGAGAGAGAGAGAGAGAGAGAGAGAGAGAGAGGAGAGACAGGAGAGAGAGAGAGAGAGAGAGAGAGAGAGAGAGAGAGAGAGAGAGAGGAGAGAGAGAGAGAGATAGAGATAGAGGAGAGAGACAGAGAGAGAGAGAGAGAGAGAGAGAGAGAGAGAGAGATAGAAGAGAGAGAGAGAGAGAGAGCGAGAGAGAGAGAGAGAGAGAGAGAGAGAGAGAGAGAGAGAGAGAGAGAGGAGAGACAGGAGAGAGGAGGAAATGGAGCTTCATTATTAGGCTGTAATTATAGACTCATACACTGTAGTAATTCCCAAAAGGAGGGATGCAGAGGAGACATGGCATGTTTTCTCTGTAGAAGAGAGGCAGCAGGAGGGAGGGGAAGAGAGGCAGCAGGAGGGAGGGGAAGAGAGGCAGCAGGAGGGAGGGGAAGAGAGGCAGCAGGAGGGCGGGGAAGAGAGGCAGCAGGAGGGAGGGGAAGAGAGGCAGCAGGAGGGAGGGGAAGAGAGGCAGCAGGAGGGAGGGGAAGAGAGGCAGCAGGAGGGAGGGGAAGAGAGGCAGCAGGAGGGAGGGGAAGAGAGGCAGCAGGAGGGAGGGGAAGAGAGGCAGCAGGAGGGAGGGGAAGAGAGGCAGCAGGAGGGAGGGGAAGAGAGGCAGCAGGAGGGAGGGGAAGAGAGAGAAAGAAGAAGGGTGCTTACATTTTACTGCATTGAGTTAATTTTATTTTAAAGAGTGTGAAACCTTATGCCATTCGATTTAATCTAATGAAAAATGTAATGTCAGTTTATTCTCTGCTAGTTCCGTCAGTCCGTCAGTCCGTCAATCCGTCAGTCCAAACCACAAACCATCTTCATGATGATCTTCATTCAGTTCATCTCAGTCATACAATGTGAAAGAGAAAACCTCACACACAGCTCACTATCAATTCATATAAAAAAGAGTTGCAAGGTTTTATTTTGACAGAAAAAAAATGAAGGAATGGGAACATGTTGTGGGTATGAAATTATAACAAGACTTCCTGTTACATAAGAAGGGGTGGATCTATTTTCAACACTTTGTTGACAACCTGGTTACCAAGCAGACCATTCACAATGCTCTGCTTGGTGTATGTGGGTGTGTCCATGCATGGGTGTGTCCATGCATGGGTGTGTCCATGTGTGCATGTGTGAGTGAGTGTGCATGCGTGTGTTTGTGTGTGTGTGTGTTTCAACAAATGTTCAATATTTCCAACCTGACGTGGTTTTAAACTACAGTGGCTTTCAATAAAATATCATTTTCTATCCTATTCTTCACCAAAATAAGAACAGTCTATTCTACCCAGATACAACAACATATCTAACAATCTACATATGTATTAATAACATTCTCCTCTCCTCCAGATACAACAACATCTACATATGTATTAATAACATTCTCCTCTCCTCCAGATACAACAACATCTACATATGTATTAATAACATTCTCCTCTCCTCCAGATACAACAACATCTACATATGTATTAATAACATTCTCCTCTCCTCCAGATACAACAACATCTACATATGTATTAATAACATTCTCCTCTCCTCCAGATACAACAACAATCTACATATGTATTAATAACATTCTCCTCTCCTCCAGATACAACAACATCTACATATGTATTAATAACATTCTCCTCTCCTCCAGATACAACAACATCTACATATGTATTAATAACATTCTCCTCTCCTCCAGATACAACAACATCTACATATGTATTAAAAACATTCTCCTCTCCTCCAGATACAACAACATCTACATATGTATTAATAACATTCTCCTCTCCTCCAGATACAACAACAATCTACATATGTATTAATAACATTCTCCTCTCCTCCAGATACAACAACATCTACATATGTATTAATAACATTCTCCTCTCCTCCAGATACAACAACAATCTACATATGTATTAATAACATTCTCCTCTCCTCCAGATACAACAACATCTACATATGTATTAATAGCATTCTCCTCTCCTCCAGATACAACAACATCTACATATGTATTAATAACATTCTCCTCTCCTCCAGATACAACAACATCTACATATGTATTAATAACATTCTCCTCTCCTCCAGATACAACAACATCTACATATGTATTAATAACATTCTCCTCTCCTCCAGATACAACAACATCTACATATGTATTAATAACATTCTCCTCTCCTCCAGATACAACAACATCTACATATGTATTAATAACATTCTCCTCTCCTCCAGATACAACAACATCTACATATGTATTAATAACATCCTCCTCTCCTCCAGACACAACAACATCTACATATGTATTAATAACATTCTCCTCTCCTCCAGATACAACAACATCTATATATGTATTAATAACATTCTCCTCTTCTCCAGATACACCAAGATGAAGACAGCCACCAACATCTACATATTTAACCTGGCCCTGGCTGACTTCCTGGTCCTTGCTACCTTACCCTTCCAGGGAACAGACGTGTTCCTGGGCTTCTGGCCGTTCGGTAACGCCCTCTGCAAGGCCGTGGTGTCCATCGACTACTACAACATGTTCACCAGCACCTTCACTCTGACCGTGATGAGCATGGACCGCTACGTGGCCGTGTGCCATCCGGTCAAGGCCCTGGATATGAGGACACCCCACAAGGCCAAGGTGGTCAACATCTGTGTGTGGGTCCTGGCGTCGGCGATAGGGGTACCGGCCATGGTGATGGGAGATGTGGAGGTGGAACATAACAGTAGGTTATATTGGGTCTGTCTGGCTGTCTATCTGTCCGTTTGTCTGGCTGTCTATGACTGCGTTTAGACAGGCAGACCCAATTCTGATATTTTTTTCAGAAATTGGTCTTTTGACTAATCAGATCAGGTCTGAAAAATAAGGATGTTATATAGATGTTGTTTGATTAATTATCAAGTCTGATTAAGCTGTTCTACCCTCAGTCTGACCTCTGACCTCTGTATTCATCTATATTCAGATTCTCTCTCTCTCTCAATTTCAGTTCAATTTCCGTTCAATTCAATTTAAGGGGCTTTATTGACATGAGAAACATATGTTTACATTGCCAAAGCAAGTGAAATAGATAATAAACAAAAGTTAAATGAACAAATAAAAATGAACAGTAAACATTACACCCAGAAGTTCCAAAGGAATAAAGACATTTCAAATGTCATATTATGTCTATATACAGTGTTGTAATGATGTCATATTATGTCTATATACAGTGTTGTAATGATGTGCAAATAGTTAAAGTACAAAAGGGAAAATAAATCAACATAAATATGGGTTGTATTTAATGGTGTTTGTTCTTCACTGGTTGACCTTTTCTTGTGACAACAGGTCACACATCTTGCTGCTGTGATGGAACACTGTGGTATTTCACCCAGTAGATATGGGAGTTTATCAACATTGGGTTTGTTTTCTAATTCTTTGTGGATCTGTGTAATCTGAGGGAAATATGTGTGTCTAATATGGTCATACATTTGGCAGGAAGTTAGGAAGTGCAGCTCAGTTTCCACCTCATTTTGTGGGCAGTGTGCACATAGCCTGTCTTCTCTTGAGAGCCAGGTCTGCCTACGGCGGCCTTTCTCAATAGCAAGGCTATGCTCACTGAGTCTGTACATAGTCAAAGCTTTCCTTAAGTTTGGGTCAGCCACAGTGATCAGGTATTCTGCCACTGTGTACTCTCTGTTTAGGGACAAATAGCATTCTAGTTTGCTCTGTTTTTTGGTTCATTCTTTCCAATGTGTCAAGTAATTCTCTTTTTGTTTTCTCATGATTTGGTTGGGTCTAATTGTGTGTGTGTGTGTGTGTGTGTGTGTGTGTGTGTGTGTGTGTGTGTGTGTGTGTGTGTGTGTGTGTGTGTGTTTTAATGTGTATCTTAGGAGTTAGTGAAAATAGCAGTCAAGTTAAAAGGTCAATACAGCTAGAAGCCGTTATAAATTGCTTAGCCATTATGTCAGTTGAACACAATAATTTACAGTTTAGTTCAGTACAATAACACAATTTGAGATGAACGTCATGGTTCTGTGCATCTCAAATAGGCCTAGAGCAGAAAACCAACTTCCGTCTCATATGGCTTAATAAGTTATTTAAAAATTCATAGATATATCCCATTTAGATGTAATTGATATCTGCCCCAGGCCTGTTCTGGGTCCCTGGTCCAGGCCTGTTCTGGGTCCCTGGTCCAGGCCTGTTCTAGGTCCCTTGTCCAGGCCTGTTCTAGGTCCCTGGTCCAGGCCTGTTCTAGGTCCCTTGTCCAGGCCTGTTCTGGGTCCCTTGTCCAGGCCTGTTCTGGGTCCCTTGTCCAGGCCTGTTCTAGGTCCCTCGTCCAGGCCTGTTCTAGGTCCCTTGTCCAGGCCTGTTCTAGGTCCCTCGTACAGGCCTGTTCTGGGTCCCTTGTCCAGGCCTGTTCTAGGTCCCTCGCCCAGGCCTGTTCTAGGTCCCTTGTCCAGGCCTGTTCTGGGTCCCTTGTCCAGGCCTGTTCTAGGTCCCTCGTCCAGGCCTGTTCTGGGTCCCTTGTCCAGGCCTGTTCTGGGTCCCTTGTCCAGGCCTGTTCTAGGTCCCTCGCCCAGGCCTGTTCTAGGTCCCTTGTCCAGGCCTTTGTGTAGCTGTTTTATTTTTTATTTTATTTTAACCTTTATTTAACTAGCTGTGTTGTACAGATCCCAGTTCCTGGCTGTACAGACTTATCCGTTGGTTTGTCTTTGGACAAACCAACGGCTTACCTACACATTTGGTTTCTATTGTTTACAAATACAATGTGTATGACAGAGGGTCTGGTTGGGGGATATTTGTCCCCTGACCGAAAATGAAACTACGGGTGTCTGCTAGCAACTAGGCTTGTTAGCAGACACTCTTCACCTGAAGCTAGGCTTGTTAGCAGACAATCCCTCTTTACCTGAAGCTAGGCTTGTTAGCAGACAATCCCTCTTTACCTGAAGCTAGGCTTGTTAGCAGACAATCCCTCTTTACCTGAAGCTAGGCTTGTTAGCAGACAATCCCTCTTTACCTGAAGCTAGGCTTGTTAGCTGACAATCCCTCTTTACCTGAAGCTAGGCTTGTTAGCAGACAATCCCTCTTTACCTGAAGCTAGGCTTGTTAGCAGACAATCCCTCTTTACCTGAAGCTAGGCTTGTTAGCTGACAATCCCTCTTTACCTGAAGCTATGCTTGTTAGCAGACAATCCCTCTTTACCTGAAGCTAGGCTTGTTAGCAGACAAACCCTCTTTACCCGAAGCTAGGCTTGTTAGCAGACAATCCCTCTTTACACAACACTAGAAGCTTATTACCTAAAATGGATCAATTGAAAGTGTGGGTTGACAGCTCCAATCCAGATGTGGGTCTGTGGTCCAGGCCTGTTAGTTTAGGTGACCTAAACTGGGACATGCTTAAACCACCTGAACAAGTCCTAAAGCAATGGGACTCCCTAAATCTTTATCGGATTATTAGCAATCCCACAAGGTATGACTCCAAAACACCCAGAAAAGGCTACTCTTCTTGATGTTATCCTCACAAATAATCCTGATGGGTATCAGTCTGGTGTTTTCAGTAATGACCTTAGTGATCACTGTTTTATAGCCTGTGTTCGTAATGGCTGCTCAGTGAAACTACCTGTCCTGATTTGTCATAGACGCTTGGTAGAAAACTTTAATGAGCAAGCCTTCCTTCATGAACTGGCTTCTGTAAAATGGAATAGAATCAGCTTGATCCCCTCTGTCAAAGACAGTGGTATTGTTAAACACGCCCCATAAAGAAAATGAGAATTAAAACAGGTTCAGCCCCTGGTTCGACCGTGATCTGGCAGAGTTACTCCACCTCAAGAATTGCATTTGGCGAAAGGCCCGGCACATGCTTACTCAGGCTGACTGGGTTCTCTCTGAGCCTTACATGGACTGGGTTCTCTCTGAGCCTGTCAGGTCCTGACCATAGGGACGGTTGGCTAGTTCAGGACCTGACAGTAGTATTCTAGGCAAGTCTATGTAGGTTTTGTGTGAGGTCCACAATTAGAGACAGCTGCCTATCGTTGTCTCTAGTTGGGATCCTATTTCAGTGTTTTCTTTCTCCACCAGCACTGTGGTACATTACTTGTGTGTTGAGTCTGCTGGAGCTCTCACCTATGTAACAGCTTCCTGTTTATACCTTTTGTTATTTTTGTGAAGTTCTCCTTAAATAAAAGAGATGTCGAACTTAAACAGCGCTGCGCCTTGAACACTCATTTCTAAGGTCCGTGACAGAGACTTACAGAGACTGGCTTCTCTCTGAGACTTACAGGGACTGGCTTCTCTCTGAGACTTACAGGGACTGGCTTCTCTCTGAGACTTACAGGGACTGGCTTCTCTCTGAGACTTACAGGGACTGGCTTCTCTCTGAGACTTACAGGGACTGGCTTCTCTCTGAGACTTACAGGGACTGGGTTCTCTCTGAGACTTACAGGGACTGGCTTCTCTCTGAGACTTACAGGGACTGGCTTCTCTCTGAGACTTACAGGGACTGGCTTCTCTCTGAGACTTACAGGGACTGGCTTCTCTCTGAGACTTACAGGGACTGGCTTCTCTCTGAGACTTACAGGGACTGGGTTCTCTCTGAGACTTACAGGGACTGGGTTCTCTCTGAGACTTACAGGGACTGGGTTCTCTCTGAGACTTACAGGGACTGGCTTCTCTCTGAGACTCACAGGGACCGGCTTCTCTCTGAGCCTTACAGGGACTGGGTTCTCTCTGAGCCTTACAGGGACTGGCTTCTCTCTGAGACTTACAGGGACTGGGTTCTCTCTGAGCCTTACAGGGACTGGGTTCTCTCTGAGCCTTACAGGGACTGGGTTCTCTCTGAGCCTTACAGGGACTGGGTTCTCTCTGAGACTTACAGGGACTGGGTTCTCTCTGAGCCTTACATGGACTGGGTTCTCTCTGAGCCTTACAGGGACTGGCTTCTCTCTGAGCCTTACAGGGACTGGGTTCTCTCTGAGCCTTACAGAGACTGGCTTCTCTCTGAGACTTACAGGGACTGGGTTCTCTCTGAGCCTTACAGGGACTGGGTTCTCTCTGAGCCTTACAGGGACTGGGTTCTCTCTGAACCTGTAAGAGTGAGTCAGATATTATGCCATTTAAAAATGCATTACATTATTTTACAGTACAAATACAGTATACTGACACAGTATATCATCTGTATGACATATTTACTGTGATATACAGTGTCTGTATGACATATTTACTGTAAAATAATGTAATGTATTTTTAAATGCCATAATATTTGACTCACTCCTGCAGGATCATGCTCTACAATATCCCTACCACCTTTCCTCACACAGGAAGCAGTGTAGGGTCTAATCCAGGAACATGCATTCTCCTGTCTGGACTACTGTAACTCTCTGTTGGCTAGAGTACATAATATCAATTACATCTTATATTTAATATAAGTTAGTATTTTCTCCAGAGTGGTGATGGGGATGGAGAGGTTTTTACCCATGGAGGGATGGAGGGATGGAGTGATGGACCCTAACTGATGGCGGAATGATTGGTGCCTGGCGACGGGGTATTAAGCCCAGTAACAGGCAGAGCCGATGCCCCGAGACAGACCCCTGTGTGTATGTGCATGCATGCATGTGTGTGTAGGTCCGTGCATTTGTGCGTGTGTGTGTGTGAGTCAAACAAACAGGTCACTGTGCTCTGAGTGGGAGGACACAGAGAGATGAGAAATTGATTCCAATAAGGCTTTTCTAAATGACAAAGCTCTGGTGAGATAACGCTCCATTTTGCAGGGATGAGAGGGTCGCCAAAAATGAAATGAAAGAGTGCAGATAGAAAGAGAGAGAGAGAGAGAGAGAGGAGACATAAAATTCGACATACCAATTAGGATCTGGCTAAAAATACTTGAATCAGTTATAGAACCCATTTTCCTTTATGGTTGTGAGGTCTGGGGTTCTGCTCACTGCTATTTGCCCTAAACAGAGAGTACACAGTGGCAGAATACCTGATTACTGTGACTGACCCGAACTTAAGGAAAGCTTTGACTATGTACAGACTCAGTGAACATAGCCTTGCTATTGAGAAAGGCCGCCGTAGGCAGACCTGGCTCTCAAGAGAAGACAGGCTATGTGCACACAGCCCACAAAATGAGGTGGAAACTGAGCTGCACTTCCTAACCTCCTGTCAAATGTATGACCATATTAGAGACACGTATTTCCCTCAGATTACACAGATCCACAAAGAATTAGAAAACAAACCCAATGTTGATAAACTCCCATATCTACTGGGTGAAATACCACAGTGTTCCATCACAGCAGCAAGATGTGTGACCTGTTGTCACAAGAAAAGGTCAACCAGTGAAGAACAAACACCATTGTAAATACAAGCTACAGTGGGGAGAACAAGTATTTGATACACTGCCGATTTTGCAGGTTTTCCCACTTACAAAGCATGTAGAAGTCTGTAATTTTTATCATAGGTACTCTTCAACTGTGAGTGACGGAATCTAAAACAAAAATCCAGAATATCACATTGTATGATTTTTAAGTAATTAATTTGCATTTTATTGCATGACATAAGTATTTGATACATCAGAAAAGCAGAACTTAATATTTGGTAGAGAAACCTTTGTTTGCAATTACAGAGATCATACGTTTCCTGTAGTTCTTGACCAGGTTTGCACACACTGCAGCAGGGATTTTGGCCCACTCCTCCATCCAGATCCTTCAGGTTTCGGGGCTATCGCTGGGCAATACGGACTTTCAGCTCTCTCCAAAGATGTTCTATTGGGTTCAGGTCTGGAGACTAGCTAGGCCACTCCAGGACCTTGAGATGCTTCTTACGGAGCCACTCCTTAGTTGCCCTGGCTGTGTGTTTCAGGTTGTTGTCATGCTGGAAGACCCAGGAACGACCCATCTTCAATGCTCTTTCTGAGGGAAGGAGGTTGTTGGCCAAGATCTCGCGATACATGGCCCCATCCATCCTCCCCTCAATACGGTGCAGTCGTCCTGTCCCCTTTGCAGAAAAGCATCCCCAAAGAATGATATTTCCACCTCCATGCTTCACGGTTGGGATGGTGTTCTTGGGGTTGTACTCATCCTTCTTCTTCCTCCAAACACGGCGAGTGGAGTTTAGACCAAAAAGCTCTATTTTTGTCTCATCAGACCACATGACCTTCTCCCATTCCTCCTCTGGATCATCCAGTTGGTCATTGGCAAACTTCAGACGGGCCTGGACATGCGCTGGCTTGAGCAGGGGGACCTTGCGTGCGCTGCAGGATTTTAATCCATGACGGCGCAGTGTGTTACTAATGGTTTTCTTTGAGACTGTGGTCCCAGCTCTCTTCAGGTCATTGACCAGGTCCTGCCGTGTAGTTCTGGGCTGATCCCTCACCTTCCTCATGATGATTGATGCCCCACGAGGTGAGATCTTGCATGGTGCCCCAGACCAAGGGAGATTGACCGTCATCTTGAACTTCTTCCATTTTCAGTTGTTGCCTTCTCACCAAGCTGCTTGCCTATTGTCCTGTAGCCCATCCCAGCCTTGTGCTGGTCTACAATTTTATCCCTGATGTCCTTACACAGCTGTTTGATTGAATGTGTGGAGTCTGTTTGATTGAGTGTGTGGACAGGTGTCTTTTATACAGGTAACGAGTTCAAACAGGTGCAGCTAATACAGGTAATGAGTGGAGAACAGGAGGGCTTCTTAAAGAAAAACTAACAGGTCTGTGAGAGCCGGAATTCTTACTGGTTGGTAGGTGATCAAATACTTGTGTCATGCAATAAAATGCAAATTAATTATTTAAAAATCATACAATGTGATTTTCTGGATTTTTGTTTTAGATTCCGTCTCTCACAGTTGAAGAGTACCTATGATAAAAATTACAGACCTCTACATGCTTTGTAAGTAGGAAAACCTGCAAAATCGGCAGTGTTTCAAATACTTGTTCTCCCCACTGTATATTTATGTTTATTTATATTTCCATTTATTTTAACTATTTGCACATCGTTACAACACTGTATATATCCATACATAATATGCCATTTGAAATGTCTTTATTCTTATGGAACTTCTGAGTGTAATGTTTACTGTTCATTTTAATTTTTAATTTCACTTTTGTTTATTATCTATTTCACTAGCTTTGGCAAGTTTAAAATATGTTTCCCATATTCAATTTTAATTGAAATTCACAGAGGAGAGAGAAAGTGTCAATAGTTCAAGCTGAGGTATTGATAGGGACAGTGAAGGAAGTGTCAATAGTTCAAGCTGAGGTATTGATAGACACAGGGAAGGAAGTGTCACTAGTTCAAGCTGAGGTATTGATAGACACAGGGAAGGAAGTGTCACTAGTTCAAGCTGAGGTATTGATAGACACAGGGAAGGAAGTGTCACTAGTTCAAGCTGAGGTATTGATAGACACAGGGAAGGAAGTGTCACTAGTTCAAGCTGAGGTATTGATAGACACAGGGAAGGAAGTGTCACTAGTTCAAGCTGAGGTATTGATAGACACAGGGAAGGAAGTGTCACTAGTTCAAGCTGAGGTATTGATAGACACAGGGAAGGAAGTGTCACTAGTTCAAGCTGAGGTATTGATAGACACAGGGAAGGAAGTGTCACTAGTTCAAGCTGAGGTATTGATAGACACAGGGAAGGAAGTGTCACTAGTTCAAGCTGAGGTATTGATAGACACAGGGAAGGAAGTGTCACTAGTTCAAGCTGAGGTATTGATAGACACAGGGAAGGAAGTGTCACTAGTTCAAGCTGAGGTATTGATCAACTAGCAGTGTTAGTTTAGTCTAGTCTTAGTCATTTTGAGTAAAATAGCATTGTCTTACATTTTTGTCATTTGAATAATTATTTAGTCTAGTTAATAATTAGTCTAGTTAATAATTAGTCTAGTTAATAATTAGTCTAGTTAATATTTAGTCTAGTTAATAATTAGTCTAGTTAATAATTAGTCTAGTTAATAATTAGTCTAGTTAATAATTAGTCTAGTTATTGTCACAATGATAAAAACAATCGTCAATTTTAGTCAACTAAATGCCCTTTCATTTTAGTCACCTTTACCTTTTGATTTGCCTCATTAACCTTATTAAACATACATTTCTTACTTCCATGTGAACAAACATACATAGCCTTGTCCTACCAACAGATTTTATTGCATAACATAACCTATTCTCTTCCCGACAGCAGAAATATGACAAACATACAGTATATAAGAATAATATTATATTATTTTAGAATTATCTGACCATGTAAATTCCTAATTCAGCCTATATAGATATTGCACATTACATACAAAACAAACAGACACACACACAGAGAGAGAGAGAGAGAGAGAGAGAGAGAGAGAGAGAGAGAGAGAGAGAGAGAGAGAGAGAGAGAGAGAGAGAGAGAGAGAGAGAGAGAGAGAGAGAGAGAGAGAGAGAGAGAGAGAGAAAGAGTAGGACAGTCACCAGATGGTGCTGCAAGGTATTGGTAAAGTAGTATGGGTTACACCTCCAGCACTTGATCTTGTCTTTGCCATTATTATCAAAGTTCCACAGACGCCTCAGCCACACTGATGTCCAGAAGTAGCATGGGGTCGAGTTGTAGTCCGAGTCACCAATTGTTGAGGCCCGAGTCGAGTCACGAGTCCCTATAGCTGAAGTCCAAATCCCAGGGCTCGAGTCCTGGTCCAAGTGCTCAAGTCTGAGTCAGTCGGTCCACATTAACTCAAAATAAAGTTATTTACCCAGTCAGATATAGCCTAGTGGCAAGATGGATTTATTAAATAAATAGTTTGCTCTCCACTTTCTTTCTGTGTCACCAAAATCAGCTTGTGTTTCATAAATAGGCAAATGGTAGCTTGCTAAAAGGCTGCTGGTGACTGTTTAGCTATGGGGAAGCAAGAGAGTTGCCTGCGCGGTGTGTATAATGGTGCGAGGAGCAGGCACTGGCCGTACCGGGCTGCGGGAACGCACCACTGGTCTGGTGCGAGGAGCAGGCATGGGCCGTATCGGGGGAACGCACCACTGGTCTGGTACGAGGAGCAGGCACGGGCCGTACCGGGCTGCGGGAACGCACCACTGGTCTGGTGCGAGGAGCTGGGATGGGCTGTACCTGGCTGGGGACACGCACCGTTGGGCTGGTGCGTTGAGCTGGCACGGGTTGCACCGGGCTGGGGACACGCACCATTGGGCTGGTGCGCGGAGCAGGCGTGGGCCGTACCGGGCTGTCGGTCTCCTCCTTCTCCGACTCTGGACCGGCGCTGTAGGCACCGGACTGGGAACTGGTGCTGGAGTTCGACTGTTACTGTCGTTCTGTCTCCAGCGCCAATCCCCATCCTGCAGCACATCGTCGCTTCCTCTGACTCCTCTCTGTACTCCTGGGCTCCAGGCTGGTCCTTAGCTTTAGCCCGGTGACGTGTCCTCCGTCTTCGGCGCCTCTGCTCCGGACACCAGCCCTCCACTGCACGATAATGGGAGTATTCCTCCTCGGTAATTTTCCCCATACCGAGGAGGATATCTCCCAATGTCAGTCCCCGCTGCGTCCCAGGGTGGTGGATCATTTTGTCACGGTTTGGATTGATGGGACGATACACGGAGCGCTGGTGAAGTGTCATCCTTTTTATTTTGGAGATGGTCTCACGAGGCACAAAATAATAAAGGAGAGTTTAAACAAAATACAGTGACTTACTTGCTGTGAGCTTAAAGCAGACAAGCAGGAACAATGATCCACACACAGGTGGATGTGTGGGAAGCCTAAATACAATCCCCAATCAGAGACAACCCTGTACAGCAGTCTCTGATTGAGGATCATTACTCCCCTAGTTAGGGTGTGAGGGCTTGATTGTGGTACTTCCACTCCCCCTGGTGGGGGTCAGAGGGTATTACCACAATCAAACCCTTACAGTATGGGCTAATAGCAGTAAGGACTATCTGTTATTCAATGTGTTTGTATGGTCTAATAGCAGTAAGGACTATCTGTTGTTCCATGTAGTGAATCTGTTATTCAATGTGTTTGTATGGACTAATAGCAGTAAGGACTATCTGTTGTTCTATAGTGAATCTGTTATTCAATGTGTTTGTATGGTCTAATAGCAGTAAGGACTATCTGTTGTTCCATGTAGTGAATCTGTTATTCAATGTGTTTGTATGGTCTAATAGCAGTAAGGACTATCTGTTGTTCCATGTAGTGAATCTGTTATTCAATGTGTTTGTATGGTCTAATAGCAGTAAGGACAATCTGTTGTTCCATGTAGTGAATCTGTTATTCAATGTGTTTGTATGGTCTAATAGCAGTAAGGACTATCTGTTGTTCCATGTAGTGAATCTGTTATTCAATGTGTTTGTATGGGCTAATAGCAGTAAGGACTATCTGTTGTTCCATGTAGTGAATCTGTTATTCAATGCGTTTGTATGGGCTAATAGCAGTAAGGACTATCTGTTGTTCCATGTAGTGAATCTGTTATTTAATGTGTTTGTATGGTCTAATAGCAGTAAGGACAATCTGTTGTTCCATATAGTGAATCTGTTATTCAATGTGTTTGTATGGGCTAATAGCAGTAAGGACTATCTGTTGTTCCATGTAGTGAATCTGTTATTCAATGTGTTTGTATGGGCTAATAGCAGTAAGGACTATCTGTTGTTCCATGTAGTGAATCTGTTATTCAATGTGTTTGTATGGTCTAATAGCAGTAAGGACTATCTGTTGTTCCATGTAGTGAATCTGTTATTCAATGTGTTTGTATGGTCTAATAGCAGTAAGGACTATCTGTTGTTCCATGTAGTGAATCTGTTATTCAATGTGTTTGTATGGACTCATAGCAGTAAGAGCAAATTAAAATGTTAATCAAATCATATATATTTTTTTATATACTTCAAGGGGTCCTAAAATCATAAATCAAATAGCAAAAATATCCTCGTCATAACTTAGTAGAACCCCCCCTCCCCGGCTTAGACAGAGCTTAGTCTGTAGAGGGTTAACTAGCCTGTTAATATTGTTGCAAATCATTTTGTAAACTGCAATTTGACTGCAAGAATGCCAAACAGATCATTTCAAACCTTGCTGACATTTGTATATGATAACGTTTTTCTCTCTTATGCTTGGAAATACGTGATTTCCAAAATGTTAATCACTTGGAGCTGAATTTCTGGTGTTTTAGAGTCTTATGTCCAACAATGAGAATTAAAAAAATGTATCAGAGGATTGGTCCCAAACGGCAGCCTGTTTCCTTCAGGATGAGCTCTCAGAGTTGGAATAATATAATATACTGTAGATTGGGGTCTGCGTCCCAAATGGCATCCTATTACCTGCCAGAGAGTGTCATAAATCACACCATAGAGAGATAAAGAGGCTTCTTCTAAACATCATGGCAAGTGTTTCTTTTTAAAAATCTAAACTTAGAAATCGTGACAGTCAAAACAAGACATGGAATTCAGAAAAATATAAATCTCTCTGAAACAAGCAACCCATGATTCCCCACATGACAGCTTCCTGTCCTTGCTGCTAGCTACACTGCCTTCAGAAAGTTTACATGGATTACATATATTTTTTCTTCACATTGTATACCATAATGTCAAAGTGAATGTTTGTAAATGTATTGAAAATTAAATACAGAGAAATGCAATTTACACAAGTATTCAAGAGTCAATACATGTTACAATCACCTTTGTCAGCAATTACAGCTGTGAGTCTTTCTGGATAAATCTCTAAGAGCTTTATACACCTGGATTGTACAATATTTGCACATTATTATTTAAAACATTCTTCAAGCTCTGTCCAATTGGTTGTTGATCATTGCTAGACAGCCATTTACAAGTCTTGCCGATTGAAGTCAAACTGTAACAATGTCGTCTTGGTTTTTATTTTTTATTTATTTAACCTTTTATTTAACTAGACAAGTCAGTTAAGAACAAACTCTTATTTACAATGACGGCCTACTACAAGGACAGCCCCTAAGGTTAAGTGCCTTGCTCAAGGACACATCGACAGGTTTTTTTGGTAAGCAACTCCAGTGTATATTTGGCCTTGTGTTTCAGGTTATTGTTCTGCTGAAAGGTGAATTCATCTCCCAGTGTCTGGTGGAAAGCAGACTGAACCAGGTTTTCCTCTAGGATGTTGCCTGTTCTTAGCTCTATTCCATATTATTTTATCCTGAAGAAAGCTCCCTAGTCCTTGCCGATGACAAGCATACCCATAACATGATACAAAATATCAAGAGGGGTACTCAGTGATGTGTTGTGTTACTTTCCCAGAACGCTTTGCAGTTTTATTTATTGCAAACAGGATACATGTTTTGTAATATGATTTATTCTGAACAGGCTTCCTTCTTTTCACTCTGTATTGTGGTGTAACAACAATGTTGTTGAGCCATCTTCAGTTCTCTCCAATTACAGACATTAAACTCTGGAACTGTTTTAAAGTCACCATTGGCCTCATGGTGTAATCTCTGAGTGGTTTCCTTCCTTTCCGGCAACTGAGTTTGGACTTGTTAAGCACATTTTTACTCCTGAACATATTTAGGCTTGCCATAACAAAACATATTGACTCAAGACATTTCAGCTTTTCATTTAAAAATTAATTTGTCAAATTTTCTAAAAACATTATTCCACCTTTACATTATGAGGTATTGTATGTTGATCAGGGACACACAGTCTCAATCTAATACATTTTAAATTCAATCTGTAACACAACAACATGTGGAATAAGTCAAGGGGTGTGAATACTTTCTGAAGGCAGTGTATCTGGCCATCCAAAATCACAACACCACACTTCATGTGTGCATCTTTTGTGTACAGTCTGTGGGGTTGGGATGAAGCAGAACAGCATTTGTGTTGGACATTGGTGGATACTGGATAGTAGTCTTATAGGTGTGGCGTCCTAACCCTAGTCCTAACCCTAGTCCTAACCCTAACATTAACCCTAACCCTCTGTCCTGTCTCCCTCCTAGGTGTAGAGTGTAACATAGTCCTCCCAGACCCTCGTAGCTACTGGGACCCTATGTCCAACCCTAACCTTAACCCCTATGTCCTGTTTCTAACCCTCTGTCCTGTCTCCCTCCTAGGTGTAGAGTGTAACATAGTCCTCCCAGACCCTCATAGCTACTGGGACCCTATGTCCAACCCTAACCTTAACCCCTATGTCCTGTTTCTAACCCTAACCCTCTGTCCTGTCTCCCTCCTAGGTGTAGAGTGTAACATAGTCCTCCCGGACCCTCGTAGCTACTGAGACCCTATGTCCAACCCTAACCTTAACCCCTATGTCCTGTTTCTAACCCTAACCCTCTGTCCTGTCTCCCTCCTAGGTGTAGAGTGTAACATAGTCCTCCCAGACCCTCGTAGCTACTGGGACCCGGTGTTCGGCACCTGCGTCTTTTTCTTCTCCTTCCTCATCCCGGTTACCATCATCAGTGTCTGCTACAGCCTGATGGTCAATCGCCTTCGCAGCGTCCGCATCCTGTCTGGCTCAAAGGAGAAGGACCGTAACCTGCGCCGCATCACCCGCATGGTCCTGGTCGTAGTGGCAGCCTTCGTGGTCTGCTGGACCCCCATCCAGATCATGGCTCTGGCCCAGTTGCTGGGCTTCAACCTGGGTAGCCTCCTCACCATGGCTCTGATGCACTTCTGCATCGCGCTGGGTTACGTCAACAGCAGTCTCAACCCAGTCCTCTACGCCTTCCTGGATGAGAACTTTAAGAGGTGCTTCAGGGAGTTCTGCCACCCAGGCCCGTTCCGCCTGGACAGCCGGCAGCAGTCAGGCCGGATGAGGAGCATCGCCCGCGAGGTGGCCTACAACTACAAGACGGCGGACGGGAATACGAACCCCGCATGACTAGGCGTGGAGCTGCCCCTGGTCTGCCAGGAGCCCCAGAACAACCACCATCAAGGGACAGGGAACTCCAACACAGAGCTCACACAGATCACTACCCTCTAGCAGCATGTCGGCCCCCTGGGCTGGGGTCGAATGGGGACGGGCCAGGGTAGGGGCAGAGCCAGGGGGCTGGGGGTGGCCCGGGACAAGGTCAGTGTCCAAATGGCTTGGTTGGTGCCGGAGCCGGATCTGGGCCGGAGCGGCTTGGAGGCCGAACAGCAGGGTCACATACTCTGACAGACTTTCTACTAGGGACTAAGGGGCTCTACTTCTCTGTGTCTTTAGTAAATATGGATGTTTTTGTCATATTTTAGTTGATTGATCATGTTCAGAGTTTAGGTCTGTGAATTTAGGTCTGTGTGCTTCAAGGAAGATTTCCTCGAAAGTCGACAGTTTTTGCGCACACTTATCTCAACTCTGAGTCTGGCCCATTGTTGGTTGGTTGATTCATTATGTCGTTGTCATTTTTTTGTTGTGTTGTATGGATGCTTTTTTGTCTGTTTCTATGCTGTAAGTAATTACTGTAAGTGGAGGTTTTTTGTGTATTTCTGTTTTATTTTGTTCGAGAGGGACCACTTGTCTGATTCCATGGCCTTAGATACCAAGCAAGTCTGTTCTAAATGCTGTCCACTATCCTGGATAAAGCGTGTTAGTCATTGATGGTGCTTTACTGTTCGTATTCTATATCTGCATGTTCTCGATCACATTGCAGGGGTTGTGTAGGAACGGGCAACACATCACAACAGAGACTTGCTTGTTGCAGCCTTTATTCATTGTTACCGATGAAATACTCACAGATGATGATGCTTCCTGACGTTCCACGTATATATATATATATATATATATATATATATATATATATATATATATATATATATATATATATATATATATATATTTGCTTGTCGTCCGTTAAAAAAGAATAAACTATATTTTGTATTACAATGCGTTTTTGAGCAGCACAGTCAAAGTGAGATTACTTAACAAGGGAAAAAGAAAGTGCAGCAAAATTAAAATAATGATATATAATGTGGTTAATTAATTATATTCATTCTATTTTTATGGTGGTGTTACTCTGTGTAAATAGACATGCTATGTAAAGGTATGTAAGTATTGTTACAGTCATCTATACAAGACACTTCTAAGACTTCTGTCTTTCTTTATAAATCATGGCATTGGTGTGTATTTGCCTCTTGAGTCTGTACGCGTGTTGTTAACTCTTTGTGTACGAAGGCGCAGGTAGAATCTTTCCTAGGGTTGCAAAATTCTGGTAACTTTCCCAAAATTCCCAGTTTTTTTTAAATGTCTTGGTTGGGGGATTCCGGAGTTTCTGCTCATTTCCTCCTGATTCATGGAATATTTCAACCAGATTTTCTGGATTAACAGGATATTTGGGGAAAGTTACCATAATTTTGCAACCCTAGTCTTTCCATTAGTTTACGTTTCCAGACCACTTGAATGTCAACACAATATTCTCAGAAAGACAAATCTAGCAAAAAATGTTTTTACAAGAGCAAAACAGTGTTTGCATAAATGGTTGTTGCTGTAATGAAGATTGTAACAGTATGTTATGGTTGTTGCTGTAATGAAGATTGTAACAGTATGTTATGGTTGTTGCTGTAATGAAGATTGTAACAGTATGTTATGGTTGTTGCTGTAATGTATTATTCATTTCTGGTTCATTTACTGATGCTAAAGACAGTTTATATGCTAGCCAGCTTGTTGTGGATGCTAAAGACAGTTTATATGCTAGCCAGCTTGTTGTTGATGCTAAAGACAGTTTATATGCTAGCTAACTTGTTGTGGATGCTAAAGACAGTTTATATGCTAGCCAGCTTGTTGTGGATGCTAAAGACAGTTTATATGCTAGCCAGCTTGTTGTTGATGCTAAAGACAGTTTATATGCTAGCCAGCTTGTTGTGGATGCTAAAGACAGTTTATATGCTAGCCAGCTTGTTGTTGATGCTAAAGACAGTTTATATGCTAGCCAGCTTGTTGTGGATGCTAAAGACAGTTTATATGCTAGCCAGCTTGTTGTGGATGCTAAAGACAGTTTATATGCTAGCCAGCTTGTTGTGGATGCTAAAGACAGTTTATATGCTAGCCAGCTTGTTGTTGATGCTAAAGACAGTTTATATGCTAGCCAGCTTGTTGTGGATGCTAAAGAACATTTGCCAAAGCTTGAATTTGAAACTTTTATATTTTTATCTGCATATTAATAAAATGGCGTTGATGAGAAGCATCCATTGTTTTTGTTTTATTGTCATTAGTAATCTGATAATATAGCCTTTATTATCAACCGACATAGAATAACCACTTAAAAGGATAGTTCATCTAAAATAAAGTTTTAACTTTATACTTCGATTTACATCATGCTTTTGAGAGCACCGCTAGCTGGGTCCATCTGTTTCCATTATTATTGCTACATACTCCAAAAATGCTAGTCAGGAGATGGTGTGCATTTAAGCAATAATGCACGAGGGGGTGTGGAATATGGCCAATATACCACAACCCCTTGTGATGCGTCGTGCCTAAGAACAGCCCTTAGCCGTGGTGTAAAGGGAAAGGAGGATACTAGACAGTTGTACAACTGAATGCATTCAACTGAAATGTGTCTTCCGCATTTAAACCAACCCCTCTGAATCAGAGAGGTGTGGGGGCTGCCTTAATCGACATCCACGTCTTCGGCGCCCGAGGAACAGCGGGTTAACTGCTTTGTTCAGGGAAAGAACGACAGATTTTTACCTTGGTATATTGGCCATATACCATAAACCTCTGAGGTGCCTTCTTGCTATTATAAACTGGTTACCAACGTAGTTAGAGCAGTAAAAATAAATGTTTTGTCATACACGTCGTATACTTGTATATGATTTATGGTATATGGCCAATATACCAAGGTAAATATATCCATCCTACCCTGCCTTTCTAAAGTCTTTGAAAGCCAATTTAATAAACAAATCACTGACTTCTTCGAATCCCACCGTACCTTCTCTGCTATACAATCTGGTTTCCGAACTGGTCATGGGTGCACCTCAGCTACGCTCAAGGTACTTAACGATATCATAACCGCCATCGACAGAAGAGAGTACTGTGCAGCCGTCTTCATCGACCTGGCCAAGGCTTTCGACTCTGTCAATCACCCCATTCTTATTGGCAGACTCAACAGCCTTGGTTTCTCAAGTGACTGCCTCGCCTGGTTCTCCAACTACTTCCCAGACAGAGTTCAGTGCGTAAAATCGTAGGGCCTGCTGTCCGGTCCCCTGGCAGTCTCTATGGGGGTGCCACAGGGTTCAATTCTTGGGCCAACCCTATTCTCTATATACATCAATGATGTTGCTCTCGCTGCTGGTGACTCTCTGATCCATCTCTACGCAGACGACACCATTCTGTATACATCTGGCCCCTCTTTGGACACTGTGTTAACTAACCTTCAAACAAGCTTCAATGCCATACAACACTCCTTCCGTGGCCTCCAACTGCTCTTAAATGCTAGTAAGACTAAATGCATGCTCTTCAATAGAACGCTGCCAGCACCCGCCCACCGGACTATCATCACTACTCTCGACGGGTCTGACTTAGAATATGTGGACAACTACAAATACCTAGGCGTCTGGTTAGACTGTAAACTCAACTTCAAGACTCACATTAACCATCTCCAATCCAAAATTAAATCTAGAATCGGCTTCCTATTTTGCAACAAAGCCTCCTTCACTCATGCTGCCAAACATGCCCTTGTAAAACTTACCATCCTACCGATCCTTGACTTCGGCGATGTCATTTACAAACTAGCCTCCAATACACTACTCAGCAAACTGGATGTAATTTATCACAGTGCCATCCATTTTGTTACCAAAGCCCCATACACTACCCACCACTGCGACCTGTATTCTCTCGTTGGCTGGCACTCACTACATATTCGTCGCCAAACCCACTGGCTCCAGGTCATCTATAAGTTTTTATTAGGTAAATCCCCGCCTTATCTCAGCTCGCTGGTCACCATAGCAACACCTACCCGTAGCATGCGCTACAGCAGGTATATCTCACTGGCCACCCCCAAAGCCAACACCTCCTTTGGCCGCCATTTCTTCCAGTTCTCTGCTGCCAATGACTGGAACGAATTGCAAAAATCCTTGAAGCTAGAGGTTCCTATCTCCCTCACTAACTTTAAGCATCAGCTGTCAAAGCTGCTTATCGATCACTGCACCTGTATATAGCCCTTCTGTAAATAGCCCATCCTACTACCTCATCCCCATATTTATTTTTTAACTTCCACTCATTTTGCACTCCAGTATCTCTATTTGCACATCATCATTTGCACATTCCATCATTACAGTGATAATGCTAATCTGTAATTTATTTTGCCACTATGGCCTATTTATTGTCTTCCTAACCTTTCTGCATTTTGCACTACATTTGCACTCTGTATATAGATTTTCTATTGTGTTATTGACTGTACGTTTGTTTATTTCCCATGTGTAACTCTGTGTTGTTTTTTGTCGCACTGCCTTGCTTTGTCTTGGCCAGGTCGCAGTTGTAAATGAGAACTTGTTCTCAACTGACCTACCTGGTTAAATAAAGGTGAAATAAAAAAAATAAAAAAATACTGATACGGCTGTCAGCCAATCAGCATTCAGGGCTCGAACCACCCAGTTTACAATGATAAATAGCCTGATAACGGTCATTCAGACTTGTCTCAATTAGGTTTGCAAAATTACGGTAACTTGGTTGTCCAGAAATCCTGGTTGGAAGATTATCTGAACCATAAGGGGATACATTACTGGAATTTTGCATGGACACTAGGCAGCGAATAGTCATCTCAAGGTCCTTGTTGGCTCGTTCCGACTGACCGTTGGACTGGGGGTGGAAACCGGAGGACAGGCTGGCCGACGACCCAATAAGCGTGCAGAATGCCTTCCAGAACCGGGAAGAGAACTGGGGATCCCGGTCAGAAACCATGTCCACATGGAGTCCGTGGATCCGGAAGACGTGCAGCACCATGAGTTGGGCCGTCTCTTTGGCCGAGGCCAGTTTGGGAAGAGGGATGAGGTAGGCGGCTTTGGAAAACCGGTCGCCCACCGTCATGACGGGGGGGGGGGGCGGGCCGGTGACGAAATCCAGGGAGATATGGGACCAGGGATGCTGAGGGACAGGAAGTGGTTGCAACAGGCCAGCCGGAGCTTGCCGAGGAGTCTTGCTCTGTGCACATACCGTGCAGGAGGCGACAAAAGCGGCCACATCCAGAATCATGGTAGGCCACCAAAAGCGTTGGCGCACAATGGCCAGGGTCTGCCGGGAACCCGGATGGCAGGCAAGCCTGGAGGAATGGGCCTACTCCAGGACCGCGGAGCGGACAGCGTCAGGCACAAACATCCGGTTGTCTGGGACCCCTCCAGGGTTCGGCTGAGACCGCTGCGCCACACGAGGTGCGAAGGATGGTTCTTGGCTCAAGGGTGGTTCCTCTGGGGCTATAGCGACGAGACAGGGCATCTGACTTAATGTTCTTGGACCACGGCCGGTAGGAGAGGGAAAAATGTATCTGGGTAAACAGCAGGGCCCACCTCGCTTGCCTGGAGTTGAGGCGCTTGGCGGTGCGGAGATACTCCAGGTTTTTGTGATCTGTCCAAACAAAGAACGGTTGTTCCGCCCCTTCCAGCCAGTGCCTCCATTCCTACAATGCCAACTTCACCGCTCCCGATTTCCCACGTCGTAGTTCCTCTCCGTGGCATTGATGCGGTGGGAGAAGAAGGCACAGGGATGCAGCTTAAGGTCCTGGGCAGAACGTTGGCACAGGACAGCACCCACTCCGATATCCGAAGCATCGGCCTCCACCACGAACTGACGGGAAGGGTCAGGATGAATCAATATTGGGGCCGTGGTGAAGCGGTGCTTGAGGTCCCGCAACGCCCGGTCAGCGGCTGCGGATCACGTGAATGGAACCTTGTTGGAGGTGAGTGTGGACAGGGGGGAAGCCAGGGTGCTGTACCCCAGGAAGCGTTGCAGCTGGACCCTGTACCCAGGCTGAGGCCAATCCACCACCACTCTCCCCTTCCCGGGATCCATATGGACACTCCCCGCAGAGATGATGTAGCCCCGAAAGGGAATGGTGGAGTGGTGAAATTCACACTTTTCTGCCTTTACAAACAGTTGATTCTCCAGAAGGCGCTGGAGAACCTGTCGTACGTGGAGAGGGAGAAGACGAGGATGTCGTCAATGTAC
Source organism: Thymallus thymallus (assembly GCA_023634145.1). Taxonomy (NCBI): domain Eukaryota; kingdom Metazoa; phylum Chordata; class Actinopteri; order Salmoniformes; family Salmonidae; genus Thymallus; species Thymallus thymallus. The sequence goes on along the minus strand of CM042399.1, from coordinate 37,772,944 downwards.
AGGAAGACGAACCTGTTCAACATATCGCGGAAGACATCATTCACCAGGGCCTGGAACACAGCAGGGGTGTTGGTCGGACCGAAAGGCATGACCAGATACTCATAGTGGCCGCTGGCTCGTCCACTCGTCCCCCTCTCGTATCCGCACCATGTGGTAGGCATTCCGTAGGTCCAACTTGGAGAAGACGGTGGCCCCCATAATTCCATCCTCCTGATTCCTGCTTACAAGCAAAAACTAAAGCAGGAAGGATCAGTGACTCGGTCATAAAGAAGTGGTCAGATGCTAAGATACAGGACAGTTTTGCTAGCAAATTCTTCCAATGGCATTGAGGAGTACACCACATCAGTCAATGGCTTCATCAATAAGTGCATTGACGACGTCGTCCCCACAGTGACTGTACGAACATACCCCAACCAGAAACCATGGATTACAGGAAACATCCGCACTGAGCTAAAGGGTAGAGCTGCTGTTTTCAAGGAGAGGGACTCTAACCCGGATGCTTATAAGAAATCCCGCTATGCCCTCAGATGAAACATTAAACAGGCAAAGCACCAATACAGGACTAAGATTGAAACGTACTACACCGACTCCGACGCTCGTCGGATGTGTCAGGGCTACAATGGGAAGCACAGCTGCGAGCTGCCCAGTGACACAAGCCTACCAGACAAGCTAAATCACTTCCATGCTCGCTTCGAGGCAAGCAACACTGAGGCATGCATGAGAGCCTCAGCTGTTCCGGACGACTGTGTGATCACGTTCTCCCTAGCCGATGTGAGTAAGACCTTTAAACAGGTCAACGTTCACAAGGCCGCAGGGCCAGACGGATAACCAGGACGTGTACTCTGAGCATGCGCTGACCAACTGGCAAGTATCTTCACTGACATTTTCAACCGGTCCCTGACTGAGGCTGTAATACCAACATGTTTCAAGCAGACCACCATAGTCCCTGTGCCCAAGAACACTACGTTAACCTGCCAAAATGACTACACACCCATAGCACTCATGTCTGTAGCCATGAAGTGCTTTAAAAGGCTGGTCATGGCTCACATCAACACCATTATCCCAGAAACCCTACACCCACTCCAATTTGCATACCACTCCTGCACTCAATAGATCCACAGATGATGCAATCTCTATTGCACTCCACACTGCCCTTTCCCACCAGGACAAAAGGAACACTTACGTGAGAATGCTGTTCGTGGTTACAAAGCCCTCCCCGGCGCCCCTTTTGGCAAATCAGACCATGACCTCATTTTGCTCAAACTCAAACAGGAAGTGCCCGTAATACGGTCCATTCAACGCTGGTCTGACCAATCGGAATCCACGCTCCAGGATTGTTTTGATCACGTGGACTTGGTTCCGGGTAGCTTTCTATAATAATCTAAACAAATTCACGGACACTGTGACTGCATTTATAAGGAAGTGTATAGATTGTAGTACCCACTGTATCTATTAAATCTATTGTATCTGTATCTATCTATTAAAACATACCCCAGTCAGAAACTTCACAATGTGTTAAAACCCAAATGTGTTCTTCATGTAATTCAGGTACCATGTTGGAGTGAGTACATTAACCCGTACAAACATACAAGTGCATCAGGCCTTCATAACCAACTTCTCCTCAAGGACCACGTAGACTCTTCCTGGATGGAATGGCACAGCAGCTACATCTCCATCGTCAATGACTGAGATGATGGCTGCCGGTCTCTTGATGGGTGCAGGGTCTTGGGAAGTTCCCTCTGGAGAAAGGGAACATCCTATTATGTCACAATAAACTCTTATGAAGACACAAAAGTAGTATCTCCCCTCCTTTATTTTGGGTCAAAGAATATTTGAACAACCTCGCACACAAACACAACCCACCGTGCATGTTATGAACACTGCAGAGTCTTCCTCTTGGAAGACATTTTTTTTTTTTTTATTTCACCTTTATTTAACCAGGTAGGTCAGTTGAGAACAAGTTCTCATTTGCAACTGCGACCTGGCATCCGAGGACAACAGTTCAATCGGTGTTCACACCACCTGGTTGCTACAGAGAAACATTACAAACATGAACTATAGATCTGTGTAAGAGTATCACTTCTCTTAAAATGTAACATTGCAATCAATTAATTTGCTTTACATTTTGCTTACCGATTTAATGCATATACCTGGCTGTACAAATTCAGAATGGCAGCCATCTTCTGTCCATTTCTTCCAGTTTTCCCTGCTTTTCTCTAGTTAGGACTAGCAAGCGTTCTGTGTGTTGGTCCAAAATGGTTAAACAACCATTTACATTGTTCCCATTAGTTAAACAACCATTTACATTGTTCCCATTAGTTAAACAACCATTTACATTGTTCCCATTAGTTAAACAATCATTTACATTGTTCCCATAGCTCTGTGGACAAGTAATGCATTTGACATAAACTTACTCCTCCAGAGGTGTCTGTTCTGCAAACTAACGTTAAATAGGCTAACTGATTGTTGAGGCGGACTACCAACTAGTTAAAACGTCAAATAAATAAATGTCATGGCAGATGGATTTTAACATCACATTGTCGATGTTAACGTTACACATGCTTTGATCCGTCAGAGTTGGCTAGCTAGCTAACGTTACCCGTTGGTGATGCTTGCTAAAACTAGCCAGAGTTTTCACAATGTTCCGCAAATAACATTATAACAATCATGTAATATATTATGCTTAGCATAGCTTTCTTTTAAGAAAAAGTATTTACCATTCGGGTAATTGTGTATTTAGCTAGGCTAGGTCATGAAAGCCAGCAGCAGTTCTCTTTAAATTAACGTTAAATGGCTAACATGACTGCTGAACAGTTTACCGACTTCATCTAACGTTAAAGTTCCCTACGTTGTCAGCCTCAACATTAGATTTACGTGCTCACAATTAGCACCCTGATGCAATGTAGCTTTAAACGATATATACCTAATCGTAGAACCCTTGGTGGGAAGTCAGCCGCCTGTGTGTGAGGTAGACTACTGATCACAGAGAAGACGTTGCCTTCCAGATGCCTGCCCAACATTTAAAATTAACCAGCTTTTTATGACATGCGATCAGTGATCTCTGTGATCAGTAGTCTACCTCACACACAGGCAGCTGACTTCCCACCAAGGGTTCTACGATTAGGTATACAGCTGGTGAAATAAGTATTGAACACGTCACCATTTTTCTCAGTAAATATATTTCCAAAGGTGCTATTGACATGAAATCGTCACCAGATATTGATAACAACCCAAGTAATCCATACATACAAAGAAACCAAAACAAATACGTTCAGAAATTAAGTTATGAAAATCTATGGAAAGAACTGAAGATCAAGATTCATAGAAGAGGCCCACGGAACCTTCAAGATTTGAAGACTGTTTGTGTGGAAGAATGGGCCAAAATCACACCAGAGCAATGCATGCGACTAGTTTCTCCATACAGGAGGCGTCTTGAAGCTGTCATTACCAACAAAGGCTTTAGTACAAAGTATTAAATAAATATCAGTAAGTGTGTTCAATACTTTTTCCCTGTGTCATTTCACATTATTACACATAACTTAATTTCTGAACTTATTTGTACGTATGGATTACTTGGGTTGTTACCAACATCTGGTGAACATTTCATGTCAATAGCACCTTTGTAAATATATTTACTGAGAAAAATGGTGACGTGTTCAATACTTATTTCACCCGCTGTATACTTGGACACACATACATAATAAAGCTGTCATTACCAAAAAAGGCTTTTGTACAAAGTATTAAATAAATATCAGTAAGTGTATTCAATGCTTTTTCCCTCTGTCATTTCACATTATTACACATAACTTAATTTCTGAACTTATTTGTTTTGGTTTCTTTGTATGTATGGGTTGTTTGTTTGATTACTTGGGTTGTTACCAACATCTGGTGAAAATTTCATGTCAATAGCACCTTGAAAAATGGTGACGTGTTTCACCCGCTGTATACAAGTAACCAAAGAGATCATACATCCATATAGATAGCATCAGAGTTATCCTCAGTGAACACGTTTCAGACATGAATACTACAGTATTATTCTGTCACAATAGTCAGTCCCCTGGATACGGTGACAGAGAGATACATGTTATACAGAGTTATCCCTCAGAGGGGGAGGGGCTGCGTAGTGTCCTTTTGTTCATGGACAGAGAACACATCAATTAGGGTCGAGACTGCAGATATGTACATGAAGTGACTAGGCATCAGGATAGATAATAATAAGGTATTTGAGGTAGATATGTACATGAAGGCAGGGTAAAGTGACTAGTCATCAGGATAGATAATAATAAGGTATTTGAGGTAGATATGTACATGAAGGCAGGGTAAAGTGACTAGACATCAGGATAGATAATAATAAGGTATTTGAGGTAGACATGTACATGAAGGCAGGGTAAAGTGACTAGGCATCAGGATAGATAATAATAAGGTATTTGAGGTAGATATGTACATGAAGGCAGGGTAAAGTGACTAGACATCAGGATAGATAATAATAAGGTATTTGAGGTAGATATGTACATGAAGGCAGGGTAAAGTGACTAGACATCAGGATAGATAATAATAAGGTATTTGAGGTAGATATGTACATGAAGGCAGGGTAAAGTGACTAGGCATCAGGATAGATAATAATAGGTATTTTAGGTAGATATGTACATGAAGGCAGGGTAAAGTGACTAGGCATCAGGATAGATAATAATAAGGTATTTGAGGTAGATATGTACATGAAGGCAGGGTAAAGTGACTAGGCATCAGGATAGATAATAATAAGGTATTTGAGGTAGATATGTACATGAAGGCAGGGTAAAGTGACTAGACATCAGGATAGATAATAATAAGGTATTTGAGGTAGATATGTACATGAAGGCAGGGTAAAGTGACTAGGCATCAGGATAGATAATAATAAGGTATTTGAGGTAGATATGTACATGAAGGCAGGGTAAAGTGACTAGACATCAGGATAGATAATAATAGCTATTTTAGGTAGATATGTTTCTTTGTCAAGCAGCTACAACAAAACACAGGGCAGGTGCAAAATGCCAGAACAAAAATACACAAAAGACAGATACACGGTACATGATACATAGAGCGGCAGTATGAAAAAGTATAGAAATACAAGATATCTGGAGTGCTATAAAAAGCTATAAAAAGACATTGCATAGTATGGCTGAATATGTACACTATACATTGGTAGATGGTTAACTATACTATACAGGTCGATGGCAGAGAAATACTTCAATAGCTAAAAATGCGTATGATATGAGCGAGGGTAATAATAGTTTACTTAATAGACAGACTGGGTAAATGAACAGGTAAGTGAACATTTTGCATGGTTAAATTAGCTGTACAGGTAAATATACAGTTATATTTACAGATAAGTGAATAGTGTATGTAAATGTGTGGGAGTTTAGTGTGGGAGTGACAATGTAGTGTTTGTGAGTGAGTGTGTGTACTGTATGGTTTGTATGTACAGTGTATATAGTCTAGTGAGTGTGTGTACTGTATGGTTTGTGTGTACAGTGTATATAGTCTAGTGAGTGTTTATATTGTTTGTATGTACAGTGTATATAGTCTAGTGAGTGTGTATACTGTATAGTTTGTATGTACAGTGTATATAGTCTAGTGAGTGTGTATACTGTATAGTTTGTATGTACAGTGTATATAGTCTAGTGAGTGTGTGTACTGTATGGTTTGTGTGTACAGTGTATATAGTCTAGTGAGTGTGTATACTGTATAGTTTGTATGTACAGTGTATATAGTCTAGTGAGTGTGTATACTGTATAGTTTGTATGTACAGTGTATATAGTCTAGTGAGTTTGTATACTGTATGGTTTGTATGTACAGTGTATATAGTCTAGTGAGTGTGTATACTGTATAGTTTGTATGTACAGTGTATATAGTCTAGTGAGTGTGTATACTGTACAGTTTGTATGTACAGTGTATATAGTCTAGTGAGTGTGTATACTGTATGGTTTGTATGTACAGTGTATATAGTCTAGTGAGTGTGTGTACTGTATGGTTTGTGTGTACAGTGTATATAGTCTAGTGAGTGTGTATATGGTTTGTATGTACAGTGTATATAGTCTAGTGAGTGGGTATACTGTATTGTTTGTATGTACAGTGTATATAGTCTAGTGAGTGTTTATATTGTTTGTATGTACAGTGTATATAATAATAATAAATCAATTGATTTTTCCATTAGTATGTTGCCAAGGCAGCAGCTACTCTTCCTTGGGTCCAGAAAAATTAAGCTAGTTATACAATTTTAAAAACATTACAGTACATTCATTTCAGAATTCACAACACACTAAGTGTGTGCCCTCATGCCCATACTCCACTACCACATATCTACAACACAAAATACTTGTGTACATGTGTGTACAGTGCTTATGTTATCATGTGTGTGTATGCATGTGTCTGTGCCTATGTTTGTGTCTCTTCACAGTCCCTGCTGTTCCATAAGGTGTATTCTACCTGCTTTTTAAATTATGGGGGATTGATTGACTTCCATGTTTTTAGTATACGTTTCTTTCAGACTGAACCCATCGGTTGTCACTACACCCCCATATGCCACGTCTTGAAATATGCAGACAGACGGATTAAAAGCATGTTCACATTGTAATACTTTTGACAGAGAACCTTCTAGCTCCGCCCACATCTTCCAGACTTCACAGCATTCACAGAAAGCCTGGATTATTGAGTCGTTATCAGTTTTACACTTCAGACATGACTCTGCCATTGTGCTGTATAATGTGTGAATTTAGTCTCCTGTATAATCAATTCTATACATTATATTATACTGGATTAAGCATAAATTTTAGTTAACTGTAATTGCATTAGTTATGCTCCAACTTTACCTACATCTTGGGCCAACATCAGTTCTTTTTAAGTTTTGGTTCCAATAATTAAAAATACATTTCTAAGACATTGTCAGTGTGATCTGCTCTCTGAAAGGTTTTAAGTCTTGGTTCCAATAGTTAAAAGACATTTCTAAGACATTGTCAGTGTGATCTGCTCTCTGAAAGGTTCTTTATATCTTCCCTGTCATATGAACACTGAGGTCCAAAAGTCCAAAAAGACTTTTTAATTCGGTCATGAAAATAAATGTATTTCCTCTTACCAAGTCAATTACGGTTTCTATGCCTTTAGTTTTCCATGTGGACCAATTTATCAGTGAACTCTGAAAATGTATACAAGGATTGTTCAATTTATTGTTTTTATTTAACTAGGCAAGTCAGTTAAGAACAAATTCTTCTTTACAACGACAGCCTCCCTACAGGGTCAGGTGAAGTCTAAGGAAACAGCTGTGTGTGTTACATGGGGGGGGGGTGATGAGGGCCTAAAGCTCCTTTGATGGCCTAAAGCTCTATTACTCAGAAGCCCTTGGGGGAGCGGTGATGAGGGGTTGGCTGAAGGAGGATGAGTCATTCGCTGCTT
>CM042399.1:37737464-37765316 GCA_023634145.1 Thymallus thymallus | reverse complement strand
TCTCCCTCTCTCTCTCTCTCTCTCTCTCTCTCCCCGTCTCTCTCTCTCTCTCTCTCTCTCTCTCTCTCTCTCTCTCTCTCTCTCTCCTGTAACCATGTAATAAAACAGGGACGGGCCACAGGGGGTGAACTGGTAGAGCACAGATGTTGGAGAATCAAATGATAGGGTTTATATTCCATGGCATTCTGTAAGCGTATATTCCTGCATGCAGGCAGCATAATGCACATTTGAACAAACGAATATTCAACGTTGTTGTGAAAGTGTCAAGCCTGCTCCTACTCTCCCTCCCTGGTGCTCCAGGCTGTCCATCACTCCGCACTCCTGCCACCATCATTACACACCTGTTCCCCCTCGTCAGGCGCAGCAGCACTCATTGGACTCACCAGGACTCCTTCACGTTTTTATTGGCTTCCCTATATCTGTCTGTTACCTATATCTTGCTGTGTTCATGTCCAGACGCTGGTCCTGTTCTGTTCATGTCCAGTATTTATTAAATGTTTCACTCCCTGTACCTGCTTCTCATCTGCGTGTCGATCCCCTACAGAAACATATAGAAGAAGATCATTAATGGTCAATGTGAAATAGATCAGGACGCAGGACTCCTAACCAACTGTGCTATTTTTATGCATTGTTTGTAACTTATTTTGTACATAAAGTTGATGCTACCGTCTCTTATGACTGAAAAGAGCTTCTGGACATCAGAACAGTGATTACTCATCTTGTACTGGACAAAGATTAATTATTTAATAAGTCTGACCGCGAAAAATGTACTGCTCTCCGGAGATCAGGTCCAAATCCCCGTCATTTGCGTGAAGAAAGTAATAAAGAAAGTACAAAGGGACAAGGTCGGGGGTGAGAGATTAAATCACCATTACCATAGGTTCCATTAACCACCATTACCATAGGTTCCATTAACCAACATTACCATAGGTTCCATTAACCACCATTACCATAGGTTCCATTAACCAACATGCAACCAGCGGAAAACAAACGGGATGATCTACGTGCCATTACCCTACCAAACTGGACATTACAAATCTGGACCCCTACATTGCTAAGTCTGGACCCCCTACAAATCTGCTGGGCTAGATAATCTGGACCCTCTCTTTCTGAAATTATCAGCCAAAATTGTTGCAACACCTATCACTAGCCTGTTCAACCTCTCTTTCGTATCGTCTGAGATCCCTAGATATTGGAAAGCTGCCGCGGTCATCCCCCTCTTCAAAGGGGGAGATACCCTAGACCCAAACTGTTATAGACCTATATCCATCCTGCCCTGCCTTTCTAAAGTTTTCGAAAGCCAATTTAACAAACAGATCACTGACCACTTCGAATCCCACCGTACCTTCTCTGCTATGCAATCTGGTTTCCGAGCTGGTCATGGGTGCACCTCAGCTACGCTCAAGGTACTGAACGATATCATAACCGCCATCGATAAAAGACAGTACTGTGCAGCCGTCTTCATCGACCTGGCCAAGGCTTTCGACTCTGTCAATCACCGCATTCTTATTGGCAGACTCAACAGCCTTGGTTTCTCAAGTGACTGCCTTGCCTGGTTCTCTAACTACTTTGCAGACAGAGTTCAGTGTGTCAAATCGGAGGGCCTATTGTCCGATCCTCTGGCAGTCTCTATGGGGGTGACTCTCTGATCCATCTCTACGCAGATGACACCATTCTGTATACATCTGGCCCCTCTTTGGACACTGTGTTTACTAACCTTCAAACAAGCTTCAATGCCATACAACACTCCTTCCGTGGCCTCCAACTGCTCTTAAACGCTAGTAAAACTAAGTGCATGCTTTTCTATCGAACGCTGCCAGCACCCGCCCACCGGACTATCATCACTACTCTCGACGGGTCCGAATTAGAATACGTGGACACCTACAAATACCTAGGCATCTGGTTAGACTGTAAACTCAACTTCCAGACTCACATCAACCATCTCCAATCCAAAATTAAATCCAGAATTGGCTTCCTATTTCGCAACAAAGCCTCCTTCACTCATGCTGCCAAACATGCCCTTGTAAAACTGACTATCCTACCGATCCTTGATTTCGGCGATGTCATTTACAAACTAGCCTCCAACACTCTACTTAGCAAATTGGATGTAGTCTATCACAGTGCCATCCGTTTTGTCACCAAAGCCCCATACACTACCCACCACTGCGACCTGTATGCTCTCGTTGGCTGGCCTTCATTATATATTCGTCGCCAAACCCACTGGCTCCAGGTCATCTATAAGTCTTTATTAGGTAAATCCCCGCCCTATCTCAGCTCACTGGTCACGATAGCAACTCCCACCCGTAGCATGCGCTCCAGCAGGTATATCTCACTGGTCACCCCCAAAGCCAACACCTCCTTTGGCCGCCATTCCTTCCAGTTCGCTGCTGCCAATGACTGGAACGAATTGCAAAAATCATTGAAGCTAGAGGTTCCTATCTCCCTCAATAACTTTAAGCATCAGTTGTCAAAGCTGCTTATCGATCACTGCACCTGTATATAGCCCTTCTGTAAATAGCCCACACTACTACCTCATCCCCATATTCTATTTATTTTTGTTATTTTCACAAATCTTGCACTCCAGTATATCTATTTGCACATCATAATTTGCACATCCTTCATTCCTGTGTTAATGATGATAATCTGTCATTTATTTCACCACTACGGTCTATTTATTGTCCTACCTCCTAACCTTACTACATTTTGCACTACATTTTGCACTCTGTATATAGATTTTCTATTGTGTTTTTGACTATGTTTGTTTACTGTGTAACTCTGTGTTGTTTTTGTCGCACTGCTTTGCATTGTCTTGGCCAGGTCGCAGTTGCAAATGAGAACTTGTTCTCAACTGACCTACCTGGTTAAATAAAGGTGAAAAAAAAAAAAAAAAAAAAAAAAAAAAATGTAATGGCTGAATGACTACAACGATAATATAATTATTTCTGGACTGAGGTAGAGTACCTCATGATAAGCTGTAGACCACACCATCTACCAAGAGAGTTCTCATCTAAAGTCATGTGAAAAAGTAAGTACACCCACTGGTCAGATATAGTAAGTACATATTCGGTCAGATATTTAGTTAAATTGGGTAACCTTTATCGGATATGTTTTAAAAAAAAAAGAGAACTTTCCAAGGGGTGTACTTACTTTTCACATGAATGTATATTATTCGTAGCCGTCTATTTACCACCACAATCCGAATCTGGCACTAAGAACGCACTCAACCAGCTGTATAAGGCCATAAGCAAACAAGAAAATGCTCATCCAGAAGCAGCGCTCCTAGTGGTTGGGCACTTTAATGCAGGCTAACTTGAATTCGTTTTACCTCATTTCAACCAGCATGTCACATGAGAAGGGAAACGAGAAGAAGAAGAAGAAGAAGAAGAAGAAGAAGAAGAAGAAGAAGAAGAAGAAGAAGAAGAAGAAGAAGAAGAAGAAGAAGAAGAAGAAGAAGAAGAAGAAGAAGAAGAAGAAGAAGAAGAAGAAGAAGAAGAAGAAGAAGAGGAATGGTATGCTATATATACTGTTAAAAAGCCAGTCAATTTCCAGAAATAGTGATGTATGGTTATGTAAGACTTTGAGGTGCTGTCTGGTGGGAAATATTTCTAGGCTGATGAAGAACAGCTGGCTGGTGAAATCCAGTTCCCCCCTCATGTCCTGCTTCCTGTCATCACACACACAGAGAGAGAGTGTTCTGGCCGCTGTTGAATGTCACTTCATATTGGATAATTGGTCTAATGGAGATGAGTGCTGATGACAGGACGTGTGTGTGTGTGTGTGTGTGTGTGTGTGTGTGTGTGTGTGTGTGTGTGTGTGTGTGTGTGTGTGTGTGTGTGTGTGTGTGTGTGTGTGTGTGTGTGTGTGCTGTGTGGTGTGTGAGTGTGTGTCTTCGTGGTGCTGTTAAGGGGAGGAGCAACTGACCTGGAGAGAAGAGAAGACAGTAGTAGACAAGAGAAGACAGGAGAACAGACTGGGGATTGAGATAGGTACTCTCCCAGTCCTCCACCCTAGAGGACAGGAGAACAGACTGGGGAATGAGATAGATACTCTCCCAGTCCTCCACCCTAGAGGACAGGAGAACAGACTGGGGAATGAGATAGATACTCTCCCAGTCCTCCACCCTAAAGGACAGGAGAACAGACTGGGGATTGAGACAGATACTCTCCTAGTCCTCCACCCTAGATGAGAGGAGAACAGACTGGGGATTGAGATAGATACTCTCCCAGTCCTCCACCCTAGATGAGAGGAGAACAGACTGGGGATGGAGATAGATACTCTCCCAGTCCTCCACCCTAGATGAGAGGAGAACAGACTGGGGATTGAGATAGATACTCTCCCAGTCCTCCACCCTAGATGAGAGGAGAACAGACTGGGGATTGAGATAGATACTCTCCCAGTCCTCCACCCTAGATGAGAGGAGAACAGACTGGGGATTGAGATAGATACTCTCCCAGTCCTCCACCCTAGATGAGAGGAGAACAGACTGGGGATTGAGATAGATACTCTCCCAGTCCTCCACCCTAGATGAGAGGAGAACAGACTGGGGATTGAGATAGATACTCTCCCAGTCCTCCACCCTAGATGAGAGGAGAACAGACTGGGGATTGAGATAGATACTCTCCCAGTCCTCCACCCTAGATGAGAGGAGAACAGACTGGGGATTGATATAGATACTCTCCCAGTCCTCCACCCTAGATGAGAGGAGAACAGACTGGGGATTGAGATAGATACTCTCCCAGTCCTCCACCCTAGATGAGAGGAGAACAGACTGGGGATTGAGATAGATACTCTCCCAGTCCTCCACCCTAGAGGAGAGGAGAACAGAATGGGGATTGAGATAGATACTCTCCCAGTCCTCCACCCTAGAGGAGAGGAGAACAGACTGGGGATTGAGATAGATACTCTCCCAGTCCTCCACCCTAGATGGCTGTATTTGAGATATGAGAGTGACATGGTCTCAGCATGGTTACTTGGTTACTTCAGGGGGGTGGGGATTAATTTATACACACATACCTCATGGAGAGAGCTGAGATGGCAGCAGGGCTCTGAAGGTGTTCAAGCCACGTGGGAGGAACATAGGAAGGTGTTCAAGCTTTGTTGGAGGAACATAGGAAGGCGTTCAAGCTTTGCTGGAGGAACATTTGGAAGGTGTTCAGGTTATGTCAGAGAAACATAGGAAGGTGTTCAGGCCACATAGGAGGAACATAGCAAGGTGTTCAGGCCACGTGGGAGGAACATAGGAAGGTGTTCAGGCCACATGGGAGGAACATAGGAAGGTGTTTAGGCTATGTGGGAAGAACATAGGAAGGTGTTCAGGTTATGTGGGAGAAACATAGGAAGGTGTTAAGGCTATGTGGGAAGAACATAAGAAGATGTTCAGGTTATGTGGGAGGAACATAGGAAGGTGTTCAGGCCACGTGGGAGGAACATAGGAAGGTGTTCAAGCTTTGTTGGAGGAACATAGGAAGGTGTTCAGGTTATGTGGGAGGAACATAGGAAGGTGTTCAGGTTATGTCGGAGAAACATAGGAAGGTGTTCAGGCCACATGGGAGGAACATAGGAAGATGTTTAGGCCACTTGGGAGGAACATAGCAAGGTGTTCAGGCCACGTGGGAAGAACATAGGAAGGTGTTTAGGCTTTGAGGGAAGAACATAGGAAAGTGTTCAGGTTATGTGGGAGGAACATAGGAAGGTGTTCAGGTTATGTGGGAGGAACATAGGAAGGTGTTCAGGTTATGTCGGAGAAACATAGGAAGGTGTTCAGGCCACATGGGAGGAACATAGGAAGGTGTTTAGGCTATGTGGGAGGAACATAGGAAGGTGTTCAGGCCCCGTGGGAGGAACATAGGAAGGTGTTCAGGCCCCGTGGGAGGAACATAGGAAGGTGTTTAGGCTATGTGGGAAGAACATAGGAAGGTGTTCGGGTTATGTGGGAGGAACATAGCAAAGTGTTTAGGTTATGTCGGAGAAACATAGGAAGGTGTTCAGGCCACATGGGAGGAACATAGGAAGGTGTTCAAGCTTTGTTGGAGGAACATAGGAAGTTGTTCAAGCTTTGTTGGAGGAACATAGGAAGGCGTTCAAGCTTTGTTGGAGGAACATTTGGAAGGTGTTCAGGTTATGTCAGAGAAACATAGGAAGGTGTTCAGGCCACATAGGAGGAACATAGCAAGGTATTCAGGCCCCGTGGGAGGAACATAGGAAGGTGTTTAGGCTATGTGGGAAGAAAATAGGAAGACGTTCAGGTTATGTGGGAGGAACATAGGAAGGTGTTCAGGCCACGTGGGAGGAACATAGGAAGGTGTTCAGGCTATGTGGGAAGAAAATAGGAAGGTGTTCAGGCTATGTGGGAAGAAAATAGGAAGATGTTCAGGTTATGTGGGAGGAACATAGGAAGGTCTTCAGTCCACGTGGGAGGAACATAGGAAGGTGTCATGCCATGTGGGAGAACATAGGAAGGTGTTTAGGCTATGTGGGAAGAACATAGGAAGGTGTTCGGGTTATGTGGGAGGAACATAGCAAAGTGTTCAAGCTTTGTTGGAGGAACATAGGAAGGTGTTCAGGTTATGTGGGAGGAACATAGGAAGGTGTTCAGGTTATGTGGGAGGAACATAGGAAGGTGTTCAGGCTATGTGGGAAGAAAATAGGAAGATGTTCAGGTTATGTGGGAGGAACATAGGAAGGTCTTCAGTCCACGTGGGAGGAACATAGGAAGGTGTCATGCCACGTGGGAGAAACATAGGAAGGTGTTTAGGCTATGTGGAAAGAACATAGGAAGGTGTTCAGGTTATGTGGGAGGAACATAGGAAGGTGTTCAGGCCACGTGGGAGGAACATAGGAAGGTGTTCAGGTCCCGTGGGAGGAACATAGGAAGGTGTTCAGGCCCCGTGGGAGGAACATAGGAAGGTGTTCAAGCTTTGTTGGAGGAACATAGGAAGGTGTTCAGGTTATGTGGGAGGAACATAGGAAGGTGTTCAGGTTATGTCGGAGAAACATAGGAAGGTGTTCAGGCCACATGGGAGGAACATAGGAAGATGTTTAGGCCACTTGGGAGGAACATAGCAAGGTGTTCAGGCCACGTGGGAAGAACATAGGAAGGTGTTTAGGCTTTGAGGGAAGAACATAGGAAGGTGTTCAGGTTATGTGGGAGGAACATAGGAAGGTGTTCAGGTTATGTGGGAGGAACATAGGAAGGTGTTCAGGTTATGTCGGAGAAACATAGGAAGGTGTTCAGGCCACATGGGAGGAACATAGGAAGGTGTTCAAGCTTTGTTGGAGGAACATAGGAAGGTGTTCAAGCTTTGTTGGAGGAACATAGGAAGGCGTTCAAGCTTTGTTGGAGGAACATTTGGAAAGTGTTCAGGTTATGTCAGAGAAACATAGGAAGGTGTTCAGGCCACATAGGAGGAACATAGCAAGGTATTCAGGCCCCGTGGGAGGAACATAGGAAGGTGTTTAGGCTATGTGGGAGGAACATAGGAAGGTGTTTAGGCTATGTGGGAAGAAAATAGGAAGACGTTCAGGTTATGTGGGAGGAACATAGGAAGGTGTTCAGGCCACGTGGGAGGAACATAGCAAGGTGTTCAGGCCACGTGGGAGGAACATAGGAAGGTGTTCAGGCCACGTGGGAGGAACATAGCAAGGTGTTCAGGCCATGTGGGAAGAACATTGGAAGGTGTTCAGGCCATGTGGGAGGAGCACAGGAAGGTGTTCAGGCTTTGTTGGAGGAACATAGGAAGGTATTCAAGCTTTGTTGGAGGAACATTTGAAAGGTGTTCAGGCCATGTGGCAGGAACATAGGAAGGTGTTCAGGCTACATGGGAGCAACATAGGAAGGTGTTCAGGCTACATGGGAGGAACATAGGAAGGTGTTCAGGCTACATGGGAGGACCATAGGAAGGTGTTCAGGCTACATGGTAGGAACATAGGAAGGTGTTCAGGCTACATGGGAGGAACATAAGAAGATGTTCAGGCCATGTTGGAGGAACATAGGAAGGTGTTCAAGCTTTGTTGGAGGAACATAGGAAGGTGTTCAGGTTATGTGGGAGGAACATAGGAAGGTGTTCAGGTTATGTCGGAGAAACATAGGAAGGTGTTCAGGCCACATGGGAGGAACATAGGAAGATGTTTAGGCCACTTGGGAGGAATATAGCAAGGTGTTCAGGCCACGTGGGAAGAACATAGGAAGGTGTTTAGGCTTTGAGGGAAGAACATAGGAAGGTGTTCAGGTTATGTGGGAGGAACATAGGAAGGTGTTTAGGTTATGTCGGAGAAACATAGGAAGGTGTTCAGGCCACATGGGAGGAACATAGGAAGGTGTTCAAGCTTTGTTGGAGGAACATAGGAAGTTGTTCAAGCTTTGTTGGAGGAACATAGGAAGGCGTTCAAGCTTTGTTGGAGGAACATTTGGAAGGTGTTCAGGTTATGTCAGAGAAACATAGGAAGGTGTTCAGGCCACATAGGAGGAACATAGCAAGGTATTCAGGCCCCGTGGGAGGAACATAGGAAGGTGTTTAGGCTATGTGGGAAGAAAATAGGAAGACGTTCAGGTTATGTGGGAGGAACATAGGAAGGTGTTCAGGCCACATGGGAGGAACATAGGAAGATGTTTAGGCCACTTGGGAGGAATATAGCAAGGTGTTCAGGCCACGTGGGAAGAACATAGGAAGGTGTTTAGGCTTTGAGGGAAGAACATAGGAAGGTGTTCAGGTTATGTGGGAGGAACATAGGAAGGTGTTTAGGTTATGTCGGAGAAACATAGGACGGTGTTCAGGCTACATGGTAGGAACATAGGAAGGTGTTCAGGCTACATGGGAGGAACATAAGAAGATGTTCAGGCCATGTGGGAGGAACACAGGAAGGTGTTCAAGCATTGTTGGAGGAACATAGGAAGGTGTTCAAGCTTTGTTGGAGGAACATAGGAAGGTGTTCAGGTTATGTGGGAGGAACATAGGAAGGTGTTCAGGTTATGTCGGAGAAACATAGGAAGGTGTTCAGGCCACATGGGAGGAACATAGGAAGATGTTTAGGCCACTTGGGAGGAATATAGCAAGGTGTTCAGGCCACGTGGGAAGAACATAGGAAGGTGTTTAGGCTTTGAGGGAAGAACATAGGAAGGTGTTCAGGTTATGTGGGAGGAACATAGGAAGGTGTTTAGGTTATGTCGGAGAAACATAGGAAGGTGTTCAGGCCACATGGGAGGAACATAGGAAGGTGTTCAAGCTTTGTTGGAGGAACATAGGAAGGCGTTCAAGCTTTGTTGGAGGAACATTTGGAAGGTGTTCAGGTTATGTCAGAGAAACATAGGAAGGTGTTCAGGCCACATAGGAGGAACATAGCAAGGTATTCAGGCCCCGTGGGAGGAACATAGCAAGGTGTTCAGGACATGTGGGAAGAACATTGGAAGGTGTTCAGGCCATGTGGGAGGAGCACAGGAAGGTGTTCAGGCTTTGTTGGAGGAACATAGGAAGGTATTCAAGCTTTGTTGGAGGAACATTTGAAAGGTGTTCAGGCCATGTGGCAGGAACATAGGAAGGTGTTCAGGCTACATGGGAGCAACATAGGAAGGTGTTCAGGCTACATGGGAGGAACATAGGAAGGTGTTCAGGCGACATGAGAGGACCATAGGAAGGTGTTCAGGCTACATGGGAGGAACATAGGAAGGTGTTCAGGCTACATGGGAGGAACATAAGAAGATGTTCAGGCCATGTGGGAGGAACACAGGAAGGTGTTCAAGCATTGTTGGAGGAACATAGGAAGGTGTTCAAGCTTTGTTGGAGGAACATAGGAAGGTGTTCAGGCCACATGGGAGGATCATAGGAAGATGTTTAGGCCACGTGGGAGGAACATAGCAAGGTGTTCAGGCCACGTGGGAGGAACATAGGAAGGTCTTCAGGCCACGTGAGAGGAACATAGGAAGGTGTTTAGGCTCTGTGGGAAGAACATAGGAAGGTGTTCAGGTTATGTGGGAAGAACATTGGCATGTGTTCAGGCCATGATGGAGGAACATAGGAAGGTGTTCAAGCTTTGTTGGAGGAACAAAGGAAGGTGTTCAGGCTACATGGGAGGAACATAGGACGGTGTTCAGGCTACATGGGAGGAACATAGGAAGGTGTTCAGGCTACATGGGAGGAACATAAGAAGCTGTTCAGGCCATGTGGGAGGAACATAGGAAGGTGTTCAAGCTTGGTTGGAGGAACATAGGAAGGTGTTCAGGCTACATGGGAGGAACATAGGATGGTGTTCAGGCTACATGGGAGGAACATAGGAAGGTGTTCAGGCTACATGGGAGGAACATAAGAAGATGTTCAGGCCATGTGGGAGGAACATAGGAAGGTCTTCAGGCCACGTGAGAGGAACATAGGAAGGTGTTTAGGCTCTGTGGGAAGAACATAGGAAGGTGTTCAGGTTATGTGGGAGGAACATAGGAAGGTGTTTAGGCTATGTGGGAAGAACATAGGAAGGTGTTCAGGTTATGTGGGCGGAACATAGGAAGGTGTTCAGGCCACATGGGAGGAACATAGGAAGGTGTTCAGGCCACATGGGAGGAACATAGGAAGATGTTTAGCCAACGTAGGAGGAACATAGCAAGGTGTTCAGGCCACGTGGGAATAACATAGGAAGGTGTTTAGGCTCTGAGGGAAGAACATAGGAAGGTGTTCAGGTTATGTGGGAGGAACATAGGAAGGTGTTCAGGTTATGTGGGAGGAACATAGGAAGGTGTTCAGGTTATGTCGGAGAAACATAGGAAGGTGTTCAGGCCACATGGGAGGAACATAGGAAGGTGTTCAGGCCACTTGGGAGGAACATAGGAAGGTGTTCAGGCCACGTGGGAGGAACATAGGAAGGTGTTTAGGCTATGTGGGAAGAAAATAGGAAGGTGTTCAGGTTATGTGGGAGGAACATAGGAAGGTGTTTAGGCTATGTGGGAAGAACATAGGAAAGTGTTCAGGTTATTCGGGAGGAGCATAGGATGGTGTTCAGGCCACAGGGGAGGGTATAGCAAGGTGTTCAGGCCACGTGGGAGGGACATAGGAAGGTCTTCAGTTCACGTGGGAGGAACATAGGAAGGTGTTCAGGCCACATGCGAGGAACATAGGAAGGTGTTCAGGCCACGTGGGAGGAACATAGCAAGGTGTTCAGGCCATGTGGGAAGAACATTGGAAGGTGTTCAGGCCACATGCGAGGAACATAGGAAGGTGTTTAGGCTATGTGGGAAGAACATAGGAAGGTGTTCAGGTTATGTGGGAGGAACATAGGAAGGTGTTTAGGCTATGTGGGAAGAACATAGGAAGGTGTTCAGGTTATGTGGGAAGAACATAGGGAGGTGTTCAGGTTATGTGGGAGGAACATAGGAAGGTGTTCAGGCCATGTGGGAGGAACATAGGAAGGTGTTTAGGCTATGTGGGAAGAACATAGGGAGGTGTTCAGGTTATGTGGGAGGAACATAGGAAGGTGTTCAGGCCACGTGGGAGGAACATAGCAAGGTGTTCAGGCCATGTGGGATGAACATTGGCATGTGTTCAGGCCATGTGGGAGGAACATAGGAAGGTGTTCAAGCTTTGTTGGAGGAACATAGGAAGGTGTTCAGGCTACATGGGAGGAACATAGGACGGTGTTCAGGCTACATGGGAGGAACATAGGAAGGTATTCAGGCTACATGGGAGGAACATAAGAAGCTTTTCAGGCAATGTGGGAGGAACATAGGAAGGTGTTCAAGCTTGGTTGGAGGAACATAGGAAGGTGTTCAGGCTACATGGGAGGAACATAGGACGGTGTTCAGGCTACATGGGAGGAACATAGGAAGGTGTTCAGGCTACATGGGAGGAACATAGGAAGGTGGTCAGGCCATGTGGGAGGAACATAGGAAGGTGTTCAGGCCATGTGGGAGGAACATAGGAAGGTGTTCAGGCCATGTGGGAGGAACATAGGAAGGTGTTCAGGCCATGTGGGAGGAACATAGGAAGGTGTTCAGGCCATGTGGGAGGAACATAGGAAGGTGTTCAAGCTTTATGGGAGGAACATAGGAAGGTGTTCAGGCCATGTGGGAAGAACATAGGAAGGTGTTCAGGCCATGTGGGAAGAACATAGGAAGGTGTTCAGGCTACATGGGAGGAACATAGGACGGTGTTCAGGCTACATGGGAGGAACATAGGAAGGTGTTCAGGCTACATGGGAGGAACATAGGAAGGTGGTCAGGCCATGTGGGAGGAACATAGGAAGGTGTTCAGGCCATGTGGGAGGAACATAGGAAGGTGTTCAGGCCATGTGGGAGGAACATAGGAAGGTGTTCAGGCCATGTGGGAAGAACATAGGAAGGTGTTCAGGCCATGTGGGAAGAACATAGGAAAGTGTTCAGGCCATGTGGGAGGAACAGACTATAGAGGTGATAAAATATGGCCAATATTGGGAACTACATCAGGGCCATAAATCCAGTCACATCACCTGTGATACAAGTCAGTATTCAACGTCCATCCTTTTCTGAGGATGTCGGGAGATGATGTGGAAACCTGAGAGTTTTGCTTTAAACCATAACCCTTACCTTCACTATTTGGAGATATTTTAAACCTGTCCCAAACCATAACCCTTACCTTCACTATTTAGAGTTATTTTAAACCTGTCCCAAACCATAACTCTTACTTTCACTATTTAGAGTTATTTTAAACCATAAATAACAATATCCAGTGTGACACGTTTTTGGCTCCATACATTTTCTCGTGTTTTAATTCAATGTCTATCAAATCGAATCTCGCCCAGAGGTGAAGTTCATAAGATGTTGAATCAGTGCTGTTCACATCCAACAGGTGATGCCTAATACATCAAGGCCACATGCTGATTTTAAGCATTTGCTGGTCTTATGTGTTTTCTGTTTTACAGTAACAGGGGGATATTAGAACAGGTTACAGTACGTACGCTGGGATTGGACTTCCTCACAACAGAACAGTATATGAGAAATAGTAAATCAAACAAAATAAATAAATAAATAATGTAACAGGTTGATATCATACTAGATCAAGTTTCACACCATGGGAATTGGTACATAGTTGAGAAACTAGGGAGAAGCTACAGTCGTTGTTGTTCAACCAATTACAGCAGTACTGTAGAGAAAACTATAAATAGAAGCATAAATACATGAATAAATCAATACTAAATAGGGTTGCTAACAGACCAGATTTCTCTAATAACCAGGATTTCTGGAGCACCTGGGAATCTGGAGAAAGTATTTTGCAACCTCTTGTGTCTTGTTGCTGTGCTCAGTCTTGCCATGGTGGAGGACTTTTGACAGTAAACTGTCTTCAGCAACCTCACCTTGTTAGCTGAGTTTGTCTGTTCCTCACCCAGTTTTATTCCTCCTTCACAGCTGTTTCAGTTTCAACCTACATATTGAATTGATGATCAGTAGCACCTGTTTGGTATAATTGTGTCAGGCTCTGGCCATAGAGAAGCTTTGCTCTAAGAGGTAGAAAGGGAAATGTCGGAATGGAACAGTCCGTGTCCAGTCGCCTACTCCACTCCTGTGAAAGAGCAGTCCGCTCCACCGGTGCCCAGTCGGGGTCCGGTCGTCTGCTCTACTCCAATGCCAGAACAGTCCGCTCCACCGGTGCCCAGTCCGGGTCCGGCCGTCTGCTACACTCCAGTGCCAGAGCAGTCCGCTCCACCGGTGCCCAGTCCGGGTCCGGCCGTCTGCTACACTTCAGTGTCAGAGCAGTCCGCTCCACCGGTGCCCAGTCTGGGTCAGGCCGTCTGCGACACTCCAGTGCGCATCTCCAGTCCTGTACGTCCAGTGCCTGCTCCCCGCACTCGCCCTGAAGTGCGTGTCACTAGTTCGGTGCCACATGTGCCGGCTTCACGCACCAGGCTTCCAGTGCGCGTCGCCAGTCCGGTGCGTCCTGTGCCTGCTCCCCGCACTAGCCCTGAGGTGCGTGTTATTAGTCCTGTGCCACCAGTGCCGACTCCACGCACCAGGCTTCAAGTGCGCGTCTCCAGTCCAGTACGTCCTGTGCCTGCTCCCCGCACTAGCCGTGAGGTGCGTGTCATTAGTCCGGTGCCACCAGTGCCGACTCCACGCACCAGGCTTCAAGTGCGCGTCTCCAGTCCGGTACGTCCCGTGCCGACTCCCCGCACCTGACCTCCAGTGCGTGTGCCCAGCCAGGTGCCTCCAGTGCCGGCTCCACGCACCAGGCCTCCAGTGCGCCTCTCCAGTCCGGTACGTCCCGTGCCGGCTCCCCGCACCCGACCTCCAGTGCGTGTGCCCAGCCAGGTGCCTCCAGTGCCGGCTCCACGCACCAGGCCTCCAGTGTGCCTCTCCAGTCCGGTACGTCCCGTGCCGGCTCCCCGCACCCGACCTCAAGTGCGTGCGCCCAGCCAGGTATCTCCAGTGCCGGCTCCACGCACCAGACCGCCGGTGCGCCTCCCCAGCCCAAAGCCTCCCTTGATGGTCGACAGCCCGGAGCCTCCCGTGATGGTCAACAGCCCGGAGCCTCCCGTGATGGTCGACAGCCTGGAGCCTCCCGTGATGGTCGACAGCCCGGAGCCTCCCGTGATGGTCGACAGCCCGGAGCCTCCCGTGATGGTCGACAGGCCGGAGTCGCCTGCCACACCGGTGCCCAGTCCTGGCCGAGTTATTTGCCCCACCATGGTCATTTCCAGGACCAGTGGGTTATCCCTTTAAATGGCCTGAATCGCCTGCCACACCGGTGCCCAGTCCGGGCCCAGTAGAAATGAGGAGGAAGATATCCACTTCGCCGGGGCCGGAACCGCCACCGGCGATGGTTATTGTTGGATGTTTTTCCCTCCCTGACCCTTCCCTCATGTTTTTGTTTGTTTTTCTTGCGGCCGGGAGTCCGCGCCTTTGAGGGGGGGTACTGTCAGGCTCTGGCCATAGCTTTGCTTCTCTATATTTCTATGGTCAGAGTCTGGCAGATCTAGTATTTCTACTTCTGTGTGGTGTTGTGTGTGTGGGATCCCTAATTAGAGGCAGCTGCATTGCATTACCTCTAATTAGGGATCCTACTTATATGTCTGTGTTCCACTCCCTTGGCGTGGTTCATTGTTGTATGTTGTCCCGTGTCGTGAGTAAGTGTGTTACATTCATTATCTATTGCATTTATTATTTTGTATGGTTCGCATCCAGTATAGTTTATTCAATTAATAAACGATGTCGAACTATCGCTACGCTGCGCCTTGGTCTCTCTACACACCCGAACGTGACAAATTGTTTAATCACACACCTGACTATATGCCTACAAAATCCCTGACTTTGTGCAAGTGTATCTAGAAGAATTGATGCTGTTTTGAAGGTAAAGGGTCATCACACCAAATATGGATTTGATTAAGATTTTTATTCTGTTCGCTCACTTTGCATTTAGTTATTTGATAAATAATGTCTATTTTTGAAAGCATTCTTACTTTACAGCATTTTTTCACACCTGCCTAAAACTTTTGCACAGTACTGTATATTAGATAAATAATGGGATAAGTATGGACAGGAGTCATTAATGTTTCTCTTTGATATCTATGGTAGCAGGAATAGCCCTTCTCTCCCCTGGCGATGCTGTGTGTGCGTGCGTGCGTGTGTGTGGTGTAACTCTGCCCTCCTCTCTCCCCAGTTGTTGATGCTGTTTGCAGTCTATACCACCAGACAGAGTCACATTTAGCCCATTTACCTCTAGTATAAAGTCTAACTGTGTCTCTGTCTGGTGGTATAGACTGTATACTAGAGGTAATGGGGCTAACTGTGTCTCTGTCTGGTGGTATAGACTGTATACTAGAGGTAACGGGGCTAACTGACTCTGTCTGGTGGTATAGACTGTATACTAGAGGTAATGGGGCTAACTGTGTCTCTGTCTGGTGGTATAGACTGTATACTAGAGGTAATGGGGCTAACTGTGTCTCTGTCTGGTGGTATAGACTGTATACTAGAGGTAATGGGGCTAACTGTGTCTCTGTCTGGTGGTATAGACTGTATACTAGAGGTAACGGGGCTAACTGTCTCTGTCTTGTGGTAAAGACTGTATACTAGAGGTAACGGGGCTAACTGACTCTGTCTGGTGGTATAGACTGTATACTAGAGGTAATGGGGCTAACTGTGACTCTGTCTGGTGGTATAGACTGTATACTAGAGGTAACGGGGCTAACTGTGTCTCTGTCTGGTGGTATAGACTGTCTATTAAGTAAACTATTATTACCCTCGCTCATATCATACGCATTTTTAGCTACTGAAGTATTTCTCTGCCATCGACCTGTATAGTATAGTTAACCATCCAACATCCACCAATGTATAGTGTACATATTCAGCCAACCACTCATACTATGCAATGTCCTTTTATAGCTTTTTTTTTTTGCACTCCAGATATCTTGTATTTCTATACTTTTTCATACTGCCGCTCTATGTATCGTGTACTGTGTATCTGTCTTTTGTGTACTTTCGTTGTGGCATTTTGCACCTGCCCTGTGTTTGTTGTAGCTGCTTGACAATGAAATTTCCCCCCCGGGGGATCAATAAATTACCTATCTATCTATCTATCTATCTATCTATCTATCTATCTATCTATCTATCTATCTATCTATCTATCTATCTATCTATCTATCTATCTATCTATCTATCTATCTATCTATCTATCTATCTATCTAGAGGTAACGGGGCTAACTGTGTCTCTGTCTGGTGGTATAGACTGTATACTAGAGGTAATGGGGCTAACTGACTCTGTCTGGTGGTATAGACTGTATACTAGAGGTAACGGGGCTAACTGTGACTCTGTCTGGTGGTATAGACTGTATACTAGAGGTAACGGGGCTAACTGTCTCTGTCTGGTGGTATAGACTGTATACTAGAGGTAATGGGGCTAACTGTGTCTCTGTCTGGTGGTATAGACTGTATACTAGAGGTAATGGGGCTAACTGACTCTGTCTGGTGGTATAGACTGTATACTAGAGGTAACAGGGCTAACTGTGACTCTGTCTGGTGGTATAGACTGTATACTAGAGGTAACGGGGCTAACTGTGACTGTCTGGTGGTATAGACTATATACTAGAGGTAATGGGGCTAACTGTGTCTCTGTCTGGTGGTATAGACTGTATACTAGAGGTAACGGGGCTAACTGTGTCTCTGTCTGGTGGTATAGACTGTATACTAGAGGTAATGGGGCTAACTGTCTCTGTCTGGTGGTATAGACTGTATACTAGAGGTAATGGGGCTAACTGTCTCTGTCTGGTGGTATAGACTGTATACTAGAGGTAACGGGGCTAACTGTGTCTCTGTCTGGTGGTATAGACTGTATACTAGAGGTAATGGGGCTAACTGACTCTGTCTGGTGGTATAGACTGTATACTAGAGGTAACGGGGCTAACTGTGACTCTGTCTGGTGGTATAGACTGTATACTAGAGGTAACGGGTCTAACTGTCTCTGTCTGGTGGTATAGACTGTATACTAGAGGTAATGGGGCTAACTGTGTCTCTGTCTGGTGGTATAGACTGTATACTAGAGGTAATGGGGCTAACTGTGTCTCTGTCTGGTGGTATAGACTGTATACTAGAGGTAACGGGGCTAACTGACTCTGTCTGGTGGTATAGACTGTATACTAGAGGTAATGGGGCTAACTGTGTCTCTGTCTGGTGGTATAGACTGTATACTAGAGGTAATGGGGCTAACTGTGTCTCTGTCTGGTGGTATAGACTGTATACTAGAGGTAATGGGGCTAACTGTGTCTCTGTCTGGTGGTATAGACTGTATACTAGAGGTAACGGGGCTAACTGTCTCTGTCTGGTGGTATAGACTGTATACTAGAGGTAATGGGGCTAACTGTGTCTCTGTCTGGTGGTATAGACTGTATACTAGAGGTAATGGGGCTAACTGTGTCTCTGTCTGGTGGTATAGACTGTATACTAGAGGTAACGGGGCTAACTGACTCTGTCTGGTGGTATAGACTGTATACTAGAGGTAATGGGGCTAACTGTGTCTCTGTCTGGTGGTATAGACTGTATACTAGAGGTAATGGGGCTAACTGTGTCTCTGTCTGGTGGTATAGACTGTATACTAGAGGTAATGGGGCTAACTGTGTCTCTGTCTGGTGGTATAGACTGTATACTAGAGGTAACGGGGCTAACTGTCTCTGTCTTGTGGTAAAGACTGTATACTAGAGGTAACGGGGCTAACTGACTCTGTCTGGTGGTATAGACTGTATACTAGAGGTAATGGGGCTAACTGTGACTCTGTCTGGTGGTATAGACTGTATACTAGAGGTAACGGGGCTAACTGTGTCTCTGTCTGGTGGTATAGACTGTCTATTAAGTAAACTATTATTACCCTCGCTCATATCATACGCATTTTTAGCTACTGAAGTATTTCTCTGCCATCGACCTGTATAGTATAGTTAACCATCCAACATCCACCAATGTATAGTGTACATATTCAGCCAACCACTCATACTATGCAATGTCCTTTTATAGCTTTTTTTTTTTGCACTCCAGATATCTTGTATTTCTATACTTTTTCATACTGCCGCTCTATGTATCGTGTACTGTGTATCTGTCTTTTGTGTACTTTCGTTGTGGCATTTTGCACCTGCCCTGTGTTTGTTGTAGCTGCTTGACAATGAAATTTCCCCCCCGGGGGATCAATAAATTACCTATCTATCTATCTATCTATCTATCTATCTATCTATCTATCTAGAGGTAACGGGGCTAACTGTGTCTCTGTCTGGTGGTATAGACTGTATACTAGAGGTAATGGGGCTAACTGACTCTGTCTGGTGGTATAGACTGTATACTAGAGGTAACGGGGCTAACTGTGACTCTGTCTGGTGGTATAGACTGTATACTAGAGGTAACGGGGCTAACTGTCTCTGTCTGGTGGTATAGACTGTATACTAGAGGTAATGGGGCTAACTGTGTCTCTGTCTGGTGGTATAGACTGTATACTAGAGGTAATGGGGCTAACTGACTCTGTCTGGTGGTATAGACTGTATACTAGAGGTAACAGGGCTAACTGTGACTCTGTCTGGTGGTATAGACTGTATACTAGAGGTAACGGGGCTAACTGTGACTGTCTGGTGGTATAGACTATATACTAGAGGTAATGGGGCTAACTGTGTCTCTGTCTGGTGGTATAGACTGTATACTAGAGGTAACGGGGCTAACTGTGTCTCTGTCTGGTGGTATAGACTGTATACTAGAGGTAATGGGGCTAACTGTCTCTGTCTGGTGGTATAGACTGTATACTAGAGGTAATGGGGCTAACTGTCTCTGTCTGGTGGTATAGACTGTATACTAGAGGTAACGGGGCTAACTGTGTCTCTGTCTTGTGGTATAGACTGTATACTAGAGGTAATGTGGCTAACTGTCTCTGTCTGGTGGTATAGACTGTATACTAGAGGTAACGGGGCTAACTGTGTCTCTGTCTGGTGGTATAGACTGTATACTAGAGGTAATGGGGCTAACTGTCTCTGTCTGGTGGTATAGACTGTATACTAGAGGTAATGGGGCTAACTGTGACTCTGTCTGGTGGTATAGACTGTATACTAGAGGTAACGAGGCTAACTGTGTCTCTGTCTGGTGGTATAGACTGTATACTAGAGGTAATGGGGCTAACTGTGACTCTGTCTGGTGGTATAGACTGTATACTAGAGGTAACAGGGCTAACTGTGTCTCTGTCTGGTGGTATAGACTGTATACTAGAGGTAATGGGGCTAACTGTGTCTCTGTCTGGTGGTATAGACTGTATACTAGAGGTAATGGGGCTAACTTATTCATACAGGTCTGTATATACATACCCATGTACAGTTGTTATATTATATCACATGCAATATTGTAAGTAATTATTGGACCTAGGCATTCACTCAGAAATGCATATTAGTATCCTGCCAGTTGCACCTTTTCTCATTGCTTTTAGTATATCAAATGTGCAATAAGTGCAGTTGTCTGTAATTAAACCCTGCGCACTAAGGACTGTATTTTAAGGGAATTACTATTATTACCCCAATGATATCATACACACATTTAGCTATTAAAGTATCTCTTCCTGTCATTTACCTGTACAGTTTGTGTAAACATGCAAGTATTCACTTATCTGTAAATATAACTGTATACCTAACTGTACAGCTAATTTAACCATGCAAAATTTTCACCTACCTGTTCATTTACCCAGTCTGTCTATTAAGTAAACTATTATTACCCTCGCTCATATCATACGCATTAGCTACTGAAGTATTTCTCTGCCATCAACCTGTATAGTATAGTTAACCATCCAACATCCACCAATGTATAGTGTACATATTCAGCCAACCACTCATACTATGCAATGTCCTTTTATAGCTTTTTTTTGCACTCCAGATATCCTGTATTTCTATACTTTTTCATACTGCCGCTCTATGTATCATGTACCGTGTATCTGTCTTTTGTGTACTTTCGTTGTGGCATTTTGCACCTGCCCTGTGTTTTTGTTGTAGCTGCTTGATAATGAAATTTCCCCCTTCGGGGGATCAATAAAGTACCTATCTATCTATCTATCTATCTATCTATCTATCTATCTATCTATCTATCTATCTATCTATCTATCTATCTATCTAACTGTCTCTGTCTGGTGGTATAGACTGTATACTAGAGGTAACAGGGCTAACTGTGTCTCTGTCTGGTGGTATAGACTGTATACTAGAGGTAACAGGGCTAACTGTAATATATCCATATGAATCTGATCTGGATGAACACTTGCTAACCCCATGGACTCTGTCCATATTTGATGTTTTTGTTATAATTTTATTTGTGATTTACAATGCTATGCTGTTGAGTTTGAGATGAGGTGCGAGACAAATGTTAATTCAAAAATAATGAAACAACAGTGTGACCACAGTATAGGGATGCTAGCTAACTCTGCCTCTGTGTTGCAATAAAGGCTGTCGTGTCCTCGGAGCATGCGCAGACCAGCTGGCTGGTGTGTTTACAGGCATATTCAATCTCTCCCTATCCCAGTCTGTCGTCTCCACATGCTTCAAGATGGACATCATTATTCCTATACCCAAGAAAGCAAAGGTAACTGAACTAAATTACTATCACCACATAGCACTTACCTCTGTCATCATGAAGTGCTTTGAGAGAATAGTCAAAGATATCACCTCTACCTTCCTGACAGGCCACCCCCAGGTGGTGAAGGTAGGAAACACCTCCACGTCGCTGATCCTCAACACTGGGGACTCAAAAAGGGTGCGTACTCAGCCCTATCCTGAACTCCCTGTTCACCCATGACTGTGTGGCTGAGCATGCCTCCAACTCAATCATCAAGTTTGCAGACGGCACAACAGTAGTAGGCTTGATTAACAACAATAACGAGGTAGGCTACAGGGAGGAGGTGAGGGTTATGGTTTTGTCGATATAGGACTCGGACATAGGACTCGTATTACTGTGAATATACATACTTTTGCACCTGTTTCCTCCAGCATCTTCACAAGGTCCTTTGCTGTTGTTCTGGGATTGATTTGCACTTTTCGCACCAAAATACGTTCATCTCTAGGAGACAGAATGCGTCTCCTTCCTGAGAGGTATGACGGCTTCGTGGTCCCATGTTTATACTTGCGTACTATTGTTTGTACAGATGAATGTGGTACATTCAGGCGTTTGGAAATTGCTCCCAAGGATGAACCAGACTTGAGGTCTTGGCTGATGTCTGTTTATTTTCCCATGATGTCGAGCAAAGAGGCACTGAGTTTGAAGGTAGGCCTTGAAATACATCCATAGGTACACCTCCAATTAACATTTTCTGGAATTTTCCAAGCTGTTTAAAGGCACCGTCAACTTAGTGTATGTAAACTTCTGACCCACTGGAATTGTGATATAGTGAAATAATCTGTCTGTAAACAAGTGTTGGAAGAATTACTTGTGTCATGCAAAAAGTATGTAGATGTCCTAACCGACTTGCCCAAACCAGGTAGTATATGGGGCTTTGGTAACAAAACGGATGGCACTGTGATAGATTACATCCAATTTGCTGAGCAGAGTGTTGGAGGCTATTTTGTAAATGACATCACCGAAATCAAGGATCGGTAGGATAGTCAGTTTTACAAGGGCAAATTTGGCAGCATGAGTGAAGGAGGCTTTGTTGCGAAATAGGAAGCCAATTCTGGATTTAATTTTGGATTGGAGATGGTTGATGTGAGTCTGGAAGTTGAGTTTACAGTCTAACCAGATGCCTAGGTATTTGTAGGTGTCCACGTATTCTAAGTCGGATCCGTCAAGAGTAGTGATGATGGTCCGGTGGGCGGGTGCTGGCAGCGTTCGATAGAAAAGCATGCATTTGGTTTTACTAGCATTTAAGAGCAGTTGGAGGCCACGGAAGGAGTGTTGTATGGCGTTGAAGCTTGTTTGAAGGTTAGTAAACACAGTGTCCAAAGAGGGGCTCGATGTATACAGAATGGTGTCGTCTGCGTAGAGATGGATCAGAGAGTCACCAGCAGCGAGAGCGACATCATTGATGTATATAGAGAAAAGGGTTGGCCCAAGAATTGAACCCTGTGGCACCCCCATAGAAACTGCCAGAGGATCGGACAACAGGCCCTCCGATTTGACACACTGAACTCTGTCTGCGAAGTAGTTGGAGAACCATGCAAGGCAGTCACTTGAGAAACCAAGGGTGTTGAGTCTGCCAATAAGAATGCGGTGATTGACAGAGTCGAAAGCCTTGGCCAGGTCGATGAAGACGGCTGCACAGTACTGTCTTTTATCGATGGCGATTATGATATCGTTCAGTACCTTGAGCGTAGCTGAGGTGCACCCATGACCAGCTCGGAAACCAGATTGCATAGCAGAGAAGGTCCGGTGGGATTCGAAGTGGTCAGTTATCTGTTTGTTAACTTGGCTTTACTGCACTGTCGGAGCTAGAAGCACAAGCATTTCGCTACACCCACAATAACATCTGTTAAACACGTGTATGTGACCAATAAAATGTGATTTGATTTGATTTCAAGGGATGCTAGCTAACTCTGCCTCTGTGTTGTAGTAAAGGGATGCTAGCTAACTCTGCCTCTGTGTTGCAGTAAAGGGATGCTAGCTAACTCTGCCTCTGTGTTGCAGTACAGGGATGCTAGCTAACTCTGCCTCTGTGTTGCAGTACAGGGATGCTAGCTAACTCTGCCTCTGTGTTGCAGTACAGGGATGCTAGCTAACTCTGCCTCTGTGTTGCAGTACAGGGATGCTAGCTAACTCTGCCTCTGTGTTGCAGTAAAGGGATGCTAGCTGCCTCTGTGTTGCAGTAAAGGGATGCTAGCTAACTCTGCCTCTTTGTTGTAGTAAAGGGATGCTAGCTAACTCTGCCTCTGTGTTGCAGTAAAGGGATGCTAGCTAACTCTGTGTTGGAGTAAAGGGATCAGTGGCGATTTTAGCATGTAAATCTTGG
Source organism: Thymallus thymallus (assembly GCA_023634145.1). Lineage (NCBI taxonomy): Eukaryota > Metazoa > Chordata > Actinopteri > Salmoniformes > Salmonidae > Thymallus > Thymallus thymallus. The sequence goes on along the minus strand of CM042399.1, from coordinate 37,741,935 downwards.
TGGGGCAAACAAAGATTTTTTTTTTTTTTTATGCATGCCAGCAAAGCCACTACACAACACTACAGTAATTGCACTACACTATAACGGTGACAAACGGTGCCAACAAACTGATAGGACCGACATAAAGCTGTCCCAACACCTCACCACTGCTACACTTGGCTATCAGCCGAGCCTTGTCTGGTTGCGAAACTGTCACACCCTGATCTGTTTCACCTGTCTGTGTGATTGTCTCCACCTCCTCCAGGTGTCTCATCTTCCTCATTATCTCCAGTGTATTTATCCCTGTGTTCTATGTTTGGCTGTTGCCAGTTTGTTTTGTACATCAAGCCTACCAGCGGTTTCCCCCATTATTCCTGTCTCTCTAAAGTGCCTGGTTTCCTGGTTTCGACCTTTACTCTGCCTGCCCTGACCCTGAGCCTGCCTGCCGTCTTGTACCTTTGTCCCACTACTCTGGATTACCGAACTCTGCCTGCTCTTACCCTGAGCCTTCCTGCCGTTTTGTACCTTTGCCCCACTACTCTGAGTTACCGAACTCTGCCTGCGCTTGACCTGTCTTTTGCCTGCCACTGTTGGGTCTCACCTGTACGCTGATAGTACGAACTGGCCATGACTGACCCAGCAGACTCGGACCAGCTGGGAAATGGCATCTCCTCCCAAGGAGCCTCCATTGGTAGGCACAAGGAATTGCTTCGGGGCCTTATGGCGGGGGTCATTGGACATGTTGCTGGAGCAATGCTGCGGGTTGTCGGGGAGGCAGCGTGCCACGGTGGTAGCCCCACAGCCCCCCTGTAAATTCACAGCTAGCAGCATGGCCCCACAGGTCACTCCACCTGTCCTTTCAGTAGATGCTATAACCATGTATTGCTACCACTGTATCATCAAATGTGTTATCTAAGTGAGTTTCAGAGAATATGAATGTCATCTTTTACAAGCAAGTTATTGACTTCATGGACCTTGTTTCTCAGGCTGCATATGTTAATATGGGCTATTTTTATCACTTCTGGGTTGCTTAACGCTTTACTGGGAAGCTTATCAGAAGTAGACTTGTTCATGTTATTTATATTGGAGCTGATAGTGCAGTGTGAGCTGCACACAGTGGTCTTCCTACTAGGACACACTGCCTCAATGCTAACAGTGTAACTCTGGTTCATAGGCTCATGATTACTGCATACAATAGCTGTAGGATTAACAGAGGTATTCAGGGAAATTAGGGGGACATAAATGAAGTTCCTTACATTGTGTCGTCCAACGCCCCTGGGATAATGTACATCTGATGCAGCATTATGACGACCCGTTGTCACAATGGTATGGATTAACTGAGCAGGTCTTGGGATATCGGTAAGTCATTGTTTCAACACAGCCTTGAAATGCGTGGACAAGGGGTCCCCTGGCCTCAACAGGATGAATATGATCAGCAGGGGTTCATTTCCTGATGTCACTCTAATTCTGTCCCAAATGTCACCCTATTCTGGTTGTGTTCCCAGGGCACACTTTTAAATGAGACCTAGGTCTTAATGTGTTTCCCCCCCCTGGTTAAATAAATTATATAAAAAAATCCCTTTGAGTAGGGTGACATTTTGGGACGAGCACTCTAACAGGATGACTTGTTATTAATCCCAGATCTATTGATGCTGGACAAAGTGTTACAGTTTAATCTGTAATCCTATAATTAGTTCCTTCAGAGAAAGATGTAGACCCACAGGGCGTCTGTCTCTGATGATACGTTCCAAATGGCACACTATCCCCTATATAGTGTATAGATGTAAGATCTTAATTTGAGCCATTTTGCTACAGCGTGAAAATGATTTTACAGCAACGTGAAATGTGGATTATAATTAAAGGACATGTTGTAAGGGTTGATACATTTTCCATAAGGACAAATCAAGTCTCACATTTCAGTGGAAATTAAAAACTTCAGAATTCAAATACACTACATGTTTTAAATGTCCTGCAACAGGGTGATTAAATGAAGACCCTATATCTGTACCCATAGGACTCTGGTCAAAAGTAGCACACTATATAGGGAATATGGTGCTGCTCTTTGGAATGCCGCCATGGCCTCCCTGTTGATATGGAGGAAGTCAAGGGTTCCTGAGGAAATGAGACCTGTACAGAAACACAGTGTGAGTCTGGAAGCTGTAAAAGAGCCAATGAGACGACCCCGTACTCAACAGGGGGCCAATAAGATGACCTGATGCTCAGCGAGGACTTTACAATCTCACAGTGATTCCATTTGGACTGAATCATTCTCCCCGGCTGGGGCTCCACTCGCAATTTACAAAGAACCTGTGTTCGGTTTATTTTCTTTCCCATTATTTATTTTTGCCTTTTGTGTTGTGGTGGTTGAATCAGTGTTACAGAATGAAACAGCCAGTTTACACACACGCTCACACACACACACACACACACACACACACACACACACACACACACACACACACACACACACACACACACACACACTGCTCCAAGGCAGGCTAACTCATTGAATCCTTCAGAATTAACTTGCTCCAAGGCAGGCTAACTCAGTGAATCCTTCAGAACTAACCTGCTCCAAGGCAGGCTAACTCAGTGAATCCTTCAGAACTAACCTGCTCCAAGGCAGACTAACTCAGTGAATCCTTCAGAACTAACCTGCTCCAAGGCAGACTAACTCAGTGAATCCTTCAGAACTAACCTGCTCCAAGGCAGACTAACTCAGTGAATCCTTCAGAACTAACCTGCTCCAAGCCAGGCTAACTCAGTGAATCCTTCAGAACTAACCTGCTCCAAGGCAGACTAACTCAGTGCTAACTCCATTTATCCTGAGTGTCTGAGCTGCAGTTTGAGGACCAATGAAATTCAGATACCCTCCCTCTCGCAAGGATTGTGTGATCATCCAATTCATTTGAGGAAGACGACTGATTAAATGCTTTTTTTTGTGTGCAAAAAAAATTGTAATGTCTATCACATTGCACATTTAGTAATGACAGCATTTGCTTTACAAACTGTAAATTATTTCGCATGAAATAATTTGCAAAAGGCAAACTGACAGCCGCAACCAACCATAGACACATAATCCATAGATTCCCAGTTCCCATTCAAGTCAAGACTGGTAGCCATTGCTAGTGTACCCATGAGTTTAACAGTCACATTGCCAGGGTTAGAGGTTCCAAAACCCTTCTATGGATTATATGTCTATGGCCACAACACAACAAGCTGTTGCACAGATACTGTAAAAGAAGGAGTGGGAAAAGGTGCTTGTGCATTGATAAGCACAATAAAGGTAAGGTCATAAAATAAAGACGGCCCTTCTAATAGCCTATTCACATCACAGCCTGCTGAATTAGCAAGATAACTTTTCTTTCATTAAAATCTCTGCACAAATGTGGCACTGACTCAGCCATTGATTCATGTTTCAGCATTGTCTCAATTAATAGTTTGGTGTTCGACTAGCCTCGTGTGACATGTACATGCAGTTACAAACCTGCTAGAGTTATCGGCAGGCAGATGATCAATGTCTACCATCATAGTACGGAAAGATCCTGATCTGGAATGTAAAGCTAACTGAAGCTGGCTAGCTTTACAAAAAAATGAGTAGATCTAGCTTGCTTCGTAGTGCCACCCCCCTGGTCTTCAATGAGAAAAACCATGTCTTGACCCTTACACCAAGAGGAATTTTCCTCTTCACAAGGCCATGAGCTACACAAGCACCAAATAAGACACCAATCGGATCACGCATGTCAACAATGCCTCATTTAATCAGTAATTTCCAATTGAGCCAACAGCGTTTTACATTGAATGCAACCTCTGTGATCGCAGTAACATTGCCTTTAAAATACTATTTGTTCACAACCTGCGATCGGATTGAATCGTTGCCCATGTCAGTCTTACTCCTTACTTGGCTCATACGTTCATGACGATTGTATTGTGAGTTCAGATCACATGGGCTTGGTTCATGTAGGTTCATGTTGCTTTGGAAGGAGTACATTGGATGGAGAGAGCATTCATGTTTTATTGAATTATCTATCCTTTATTCAACCTTTCTTTATTGTGATTCAACGGAGAGTCCTTCCAAGGATGAGTGGAGGAGGGTTATGTGCCAGTAGAGTTTAATAATGGATACATTATATATGTATCCATTATTAAACAACCAACTAAGGGACTGACAACACTTTACATGATATGGGGAAAACTCACCACATCCACCACAAATGTGTGGCACCCACAAACTACACATACAATAAGCTAGCTTGGAGCGGAGTTTGACCTAACTACACATACAATAACCTATCATGGAGCAGAGTTTGACCTAACTACACATACAATAACCTATCATGGAGCAGAGTTTGACCTAACTACACATACAATAAGCTAGCTTGGAGCGGAGTTTGACCTAACTACACATACAATAAGCTAGCTTGGAGCGGAGTTTGACCTAACTACACATACAATAAGCTAGCTTGGAGCGGAGTTTGACCTAACTACACAT
>CM042399.1:37614964-37732464 GCA_023634145.1 Thymallus thymallus | reverse complement strand
TTGGACCTGCCGGCCGGTGTGTGTGTGTGTGTGCGTGTGTTTGTGTGTTTGGTGTGTGTGTGTGTGTGTGTGTGTGTGTGTGTGTGTGTGTGGTGTGTGTGTGTGTGTGTGTGTGTGTGTGTGTGTGTGTGTGTGTGTGTGTGTGTGTGTGTGTGTGTGTGTGTGTGTGTGTGTGTGTGTGTGTGTGTGTGTGTGTGTGTGTGTGTGTGTGTGGTGTGTGTGTGTGTGTGTGTGTGTGTGTGTGTGTGTGTGTGTGTGGTGTGTGGTGTGTGTGTGTGTGTGTGCGCCCTGTGTGTGTGTGTGTGTGTGTGTGCGTGTGTGTGCACACTGTGTGTGTTTTTGCATTTGTGCGTGTGTTTGAATATATGCCGCACACATCAAAGTCACTCTTGACACTGATAGAAACAGACACCTTTCTGTGGCTACAAACACAACCCTACAGTGGACCCAATCAGAAAAGAGTAATGACTGGAAGTCTATGGATATCTAGTTAGCACTAGTGCAAGTTAGCATTTCAAACTGAACACAAAGACATTCAACTGGTTTCCACAAGTTTATGCTTTGAGATATCGGCAATATAAAATACAACATAGGGTCTCATTGTCCCCTTCTATGTCTTCATCTGTTTCTTTTCTTACATTTCCCATCCTGGAGTCTGAGACCTTATGGGATGTGTGGGAGAGAAGAGGGATTCATGACAATTGACCATAACGCTAGCATGATTTCTACCATTCAGGCTTAGCTAGTAATGCTATTCACTGCTAGCTGATAATAATAATAATAATAGCTAGTGTTAAACATTACATTCTAACACTAATAGCTAGATACAACAGATGAAAGGCGCTATCACAATTTGTTATAATACACTAGCTATTTAGCTAGCTAGTCTTAAAATTGAAAGTCACTCATGGTAGTATACTGACAAAGGATGCCAGCTAGCTAGCTAGGGACTATACCTAAGTTCAAAGGTTAGATACCTAGCTAACTAGTGTGCTAATCCCAAAAAAATCTAGCTACACAAATTGCATGGAAACTCTGTCATATCAATATTAGCTAGCTAGCTGACAGCTAACATTTGCTAGCTAGCGAAGCCAAACACAATCTACTTAGCTAGTTAGCTATATCATGCCAAATATGATCTTGTGTTAAATCATCTACCAGAATGTCTTGCTAGGTAGTACAGAGGTGCTAGCAAACGTTAGCTAGCTGGCTACTTAGCTAGCTGAACAGCATGCTAAATCAACCAGAAGAATTTATGTATTCAAAAGTAAAACCAATTGCATAGAGAATTTTCCCTCTCTCCTCTGTAAACATTTTGATCTTGTGAATGTTTATTTAGCGTAATCTCTTCTGTATGGCCTTTGCACACTTCTCATAGTCTATCATGATTCTTCACTACGCATTGTCTAATGATGTCAGTGTCAACACATTCTGGGCACGTTCCAGGTTATTTTTCTTTCAAGTGAGTTTGACAGATCTCACAAAGTCGGGGGAATTTTTCAGAAACCAGCGAACCACACCAATAATATAGCTTGAGATGAAGCCTTCATTCCTGGAATAAATAAATGTACCAAACGTGGGGCAAGACACATCATGGGAGTTGACCATTGGTCTGAAAACCAATTGTTTTTGTTCCTGGGACAGAGCAATAATGCATCACACCCAAAAGTAAGAAAATAGCTATTGTTTAACTGGGCAACAATTGAAAATAAGGTTGCATGATGATACATAAGGGTCAAATATTATATGCATTTGTAAGTGCATTTATGAATGGTTAATAGCTGGAGGTAAATTGTGGCTCACTATTTGGCAAGCACTGACTGGCTATTACTCACCTACTCATTCCATGGTTTTTACTATTTTCTACATTGTAGAATAATAGTGAAGTCATCAAAACTATGACATAACACATGGAGTCATGTAGTAACCAAAAAAGTGTTAAACAAATCAAAACATATTTTATATTTTAGATTCTTCAAAGTAGCCACCCTTCGCCTTAATAATAGCTTTGCACACTCTTGGCATAGAAAATAGTACAAATTAAGAAAAACCCTGGAATGAGTCCAAACTTTTGACTGGTACTATATTTTTTAACCCTCCTTTTGTGTTAGTTTCATATTAATTAATTCTGTGTTCCCGGTCCAAAATGACCACTCCATTATAGCTATTATAAATCCATAATAATACATATATTATCTTTTTATCAACTTAAATTCTTGTGAACAATACAAGTTTTGAACTTCTATTTACTATTTATGGCCTGAAGGCCTGAGCTCATACAACTCGTTTGTGAGTAAAAAAAGCAGAATGCATGGATTATTTCGACTATAACAAATACTCAGATGAAACATGGTGCTATTTATCACAGACTACTTTGTGTCAAAGTTTAACAAGGACATTTGTTTTGAAACCATTTGGACTTGGGTTATAGATGAGTGGCAGGCGCTCCACCCACTTGTGCCAAACCTCTCTGATCGCTGCCAGCTTGTCTTGTTGACGGCGGCCTGGTCTTGTATCACGGCTGTCGAAGCGAATCACTCGTGACAACACGTGAAATGTCTAGAGTGACAAAGTGGCACAAAAAATTGCCCGATCAGACTCTGCATCCCATAATCTGGTGGTAGATTTGTTTCTGGATCTGTACACACCAGACAAAACCAAGAGACCCACGAATGCTTGGACGTCCTCATCTAATACATCTTGACTGTCAGTTTCCTGGCCTCTCTCCTCCTCACCAGTGTCATGATCAAAGATATGATCAAGAGCCTCACATACAGTATATCGTTTGGTCATTGTGCTGCCACAGAATGAATTGGGAGCAAGGCCTCAAAAAAGCTTTATATACCAGAGCTACGAGTTCTATATATTATTGAAACAAATAAGGTGCCATTTGGCACGCATCCATTGATTGACATCAAATAACATTTAATGTCTCTGTGTTCTTTGGAGACAGTAAAGTCTTGCTGTTTCTGGATAACATAACAATCAAACACAGCCACACAGTTGAGTTTCTTTTTTCTGAGCTGCTGACAGCAGATCCCTGGATTGGACAGGAGGCAGAAACACACGTTACACTTTAGATGATGGAAATTGGACAGCGACAGATAAAATTGACCTTTTGTGGAAGGAAGACACGGTGAGCGAAGTGCGTCTCAAATGGCACCCTATTCACTATATAGTGAAATACTTTTGACCAGAGCCCATAAAGTGCACTATATAGAGAATAGGGTGCCATTTGGGACGCTTCCTAAATATGGACATTTTGTGGAAGGAAGATACATTAGCGAGGAAGCCCATGAATCATTGTATGTGCTTTTCCTGTGTGTGCATGTGTGTTTGTGTGTGCATGTGTGTGTGTTTGTGTGTGTGAGTGTGTGTGTGCATGTGTGTGAGTGTGTGTGTGCATGTGTGTGAGTGTGTGTGTGAGTGTGTCTGTGTGACATTCTCATGAATAATTGCTTTGCTGCAGCAAGCAGGTTGAGGCTTCAGTATGGCTTGGCCAATCAATGGAGCACAACCACACTGTAATTGGTAGTTATTGGAACTAATTTGGACCAATTGAGAGCTTGTTAAACTCTGGAACAACAGACAGGCAGTCGGTAACGATCCGTAGGACTGCTGTCTAATACAGGGAACAGGTGAACACAACACAGACCAGGTGAACACAACACAGACCTGGTGAACACAACACAGACCTGGTGAACACAACACAGACCTGGTGAACAAAACACAGACCAGGTGAACACAACACAGACCAGGTGAACACAACACAGACCTGGTGAACACAACACAGACCTGGTGAAAACAACACAGACCTGGTGAAAACAACACAGACCTGGTGAACACAACACAGCCCTGGTGAAAACAACACAGACCTGGTGAACACAACACAGACCTGGTGAACACAACACAGACCTGGTGAAAACAACACAGACCTGGTGAACACAACACAGACCTGGTGAAAACAACACAGACCTGGTGAACACAACACAGACCTGGTGAACACAACGCAGACCTGGTGAAAACAACACAGACCTGGTGAACACAACACAGACCTGGTGAACACAACACAGACCTGGTGAAAACAACACAGACCTGGTGAACACAACACAGACCTGGTGAAAACAACACAGACCTGGTGAACACAACACAGACCTGGTGAAAACAACACAGACCTGGTGAACACAACACAGACCTGGTGAACACAACACAGACCTGGTGAACACAACACAGTGGTTCGGGTTTGCCCAAGTCTGTTTAGGTCCCTTTTGTCCTAAACAGACTTCACATCTACAGGCTATACAGTGCATGACCGCAGGCCCAGTGCTGCCCTATTCCCTAGTGTCAGCCAGAACCAGGACCGCAGACCCAGGGATGCCTTACTCACTAGTGCCAACCAGAACCAGGAATGCACGCTCAGTGCTGCCCTACTCCCTAGTGCCAGCCAGAAGAGAGCAGGATCCATAGGATCGCTGGTCTGGTAACCAGTCTGGTCTGCTAACACGTCTGGTCTGGAAACCAGTCTGGTCTGGTAGCCCGTCTGGTAACAAGTCTGGTATGGTAACACATCTGGTCAGGTAAGCAGTCTGGTCTGGTAACCCGTCTGGTCTGGTAACCCGTCTGGTCTGATAACCCGTCTGGTCTGGTAACACGTCTGGTATGGTAACATGTCTGGTCTGGTAACCAGTCTGGTCTGGTAACCCGTCTGGTCTGGTAACCTGTCTGGTCTGGTAACCAGTCTGGTCTGGTAACCCGTCTGGTCTGGTAAACAGTCTAGTCTGGTAACCCGTCTGGTCTGGTAACCAGTCTGGTCTGGTAACACGTCTGGTCTGGTAACCTGTCTGATCTGGTAACCAGTCTGGTCTGGTAACCCGTCTGGTCTGGTAACCCGTCTGGTCTGGTAACCCGTCTGGTCTTGACTCGAGTATCCAGTTTATCCTTGTGTTATTATTCTAGATATAGACCAGTCTGTGTACTTCCCTACTCCCTAGCGCTGCACCGTGAAGAAACGTTTTCTGTTAGCATATACCGCAGGCTCTCTGATCAACTAATCACCTTCATGTTCTTGAGTCTCCTCATGTTCTTATATCACATTCCTTTACTAGCCAGAATTCATCTATAGCTTCCCTTCTCCCTGGTGCGTCACTTGAACAACATCTTGTTGTTTTTCCTTTCACCGCATTAGTATATTACAGTAATGATATTAGTATACTACAGTAATGACATTAGTATATTACAGTAATGATATTAGTATACTACAGTAATGACATTAGTATATTACAGTAATGATATTAGTATACTACAGTAATGACATTAGTAGTGCAGTAATACATTAGTAGTACAGTAATAACATTAGTAGTACAGTAATAACATTAGTAGTACAGTAATAACATGAGTAGTACAGTAACAACATTAGTAGTATAGTAATAACATGAGTAGTACAGTAACAACATTAGTAGTATAGTAATAACATTATTAGTACAGTAATAACATGAGTAGTACAGTAATAACATTAGTAGTATAGTAATAACATTAGCAGTACAGTAATAACATTTGTAATACAGTAATAACATTAGTAGTGCAGTATTAACATTAGTAGTACAGTATTAACAATAGTAGAGTAATAACATTAGTAGTACAGTAATAACAGTAGTGCAGTAATAACATTAGTAGTACAGTAATAACATTAGTAGTACAGTAATAACATTAGTAGTACAGTAATAACATGAGTAGTACAGTAACAACATTAGTAGTATAGTAATAACATTATTAGTACAGTAATAACATGAGTAGTACAGTAATAACATTAGTAGTACAGTAATAACATTACTATTGTACAGTAATAACATTAGTAGTACAGTAATAACATTAGTAGTATAGTAATAACATTATTAGTACAGTAATAACATGAGTAGTACAGTAACAACATTAGTAGTATAGTAATAACATTATTAGTACAGTAATAACATGAGTAGTACAGTAATAACATTAGTAGTATAGTAATAACATTAGCAGTACAGTAATAACATTTGTAATACAGTAATAACATTAGTAGTGCAGTAATAACATTAGTAGTACAGTAATAACATTAGTATTGTACAGTAATAACATTAGTAGTACAGTAATAACATTAGTAGTAAAGTAATAACATAAGCAGTACATTAATAACATTTGCAATACAGTAAAAACATTAGTAGTACAATAATAACATTAGCAGTATAGTAATAACATTAGATGTACAGTAATAACAATAGTAGTACAGTAATAACATTAGTAGTACAGTAATAACATTAGTAGTACAGTAATAACATTAGTAGTACAGTAATACCATTAGTAGTACAGTAATAACATTAGTAGTATAGTAATAACATTAGTAGTACAGTAATAACATATATAGTACCATAATAATATTTGTATTACATTAACAATATTAGTAGTGCAGTAATAACATTAGTAGTACAGTAATAACATTAGTAGTACAGTAATAACATTAGTAGTATAGTAATAACATTAGTAGTACAGTAATAACATTAGTATAGTACAGTAATACATTGATATAGTTAGTACAGTAATAACATTAGTAGTACAGTAATAACATTGGTATTGTACAGTAATAACATTAGTAGTACAGTAATAACATTAGTAGTACAGTAGTAACATTAGTAGTATAGTAATAACATTAGTAGTACATTAATAACATTAGTAGTACAGTAATAACATTAGTAGTACAGTAGTAACATTAGTAGTATAGTAATAACATTAGTAGTATAGTAATAACATTAGTAGTACAGTAATAACATTAGTAGTACAGTAATAACATTAGATGTACAGTAATAACATTAGTAGTACAGTAATAACATTAGTAGTACAGTAATAACATTAGTAGTATAGTAATAACATTAGTAGTACAGTAATAACATGAGTAGTACAGTAATAACATTAGTAGTACAGTAATAACATTAGTAGTACAGTAATAACATTAGTAGTACAGTAATATTATTAGTATATTAGAGTAATAACATTAGTTATTATTCCGGCACCTTTTATTTGGTAATTATTCGTGCTCTGTGTCCTCTCTGGGTTTGCCTGCCTCACTCCCCACAGAGTGACGCAATATAGGTAGATCGAATATGCTCTGGAAGCAGACCCTGGTGTCATAACACAATTATCCCTTACATTTCTCAAATCAAATCAAATCAAACTTTATTGGTCACATACACAGATTTGCAGATGTTATCGCAGGTGCAGCAAAATGGTTATGTTTCTAGCTCCAACAGTACAGTAATATCTAGCAATATTAATAACTATATACAGTGGGGAGAACAAGTATTTGATACACTGCCGATTTTGCAGGTTTTCCTACTTACAAAACATGTAGAAGTCTGTAATATTTATCATAGGTACACTTCAACTGTGAGAGACGGAATCTAAAACAAAAATCCAGAAAATCACATTGTATGATTTTTAAATAATTAATTTGCATTTTATTGCATGACATAAGTATTTGATCACCTACCAACCAGTAAGAATTCCGGCTCTCACAGACCTGTTAGTTTTTCTTTAAGAAGCCCTCCTGTTCTCCACTCATTACCTGCATTAACTACACCTGTTTGAACTGTATAAAAGACACCTGTCCACACACTCAATCAAACAGACTCCAACCTCTCCACAATGGCCAAGGCCAGAGAGCTGTGTAAGGACATCAGGGATAAAATTGTAGACCTGCACAAGGCTGGGATGGGCTACAGGACAATAGGCAAGCAGCTTGATGAGAAGGCAACAACTGTTGGTGCAATTATTAGAAAATGGAAGATGTTCAAGATGACGGTCAATCTCCCTCGGTCTGGGGCACCATGCAAGATCTCACCTCGTGGGGCATCAATGATCATGAGGAAGGTCAGGGATCTGCCCAGAACTACACGGCAGGACCTGGTCAATGACCTGAAGAGAGCTGGGACTACAGTCTCAAAGAAAAGATAGATAGATAGATAGATAGATAGATAGATAGATAGATAGATAGATAGATAGATAGATAGATAGATAGATAGATAGATAGATAGATAGATAGATAGATAGATAGATAGATAGATAGATAGATAGATAGATAGATAGATAGATAGATAGATAGATAGATAGATAGATAGATAGATAGATAGATAGATAGATAGATAGATCTCTGGCACACCGTGGTGGGATCAGTCTGTGACTGAAAGTGCTCCTCTGCGTCATAACCATAGCGTGCAGAGGGTGGGTGACGTTGTCCATGATGGCCAGCAGTTTGGCCAGGATCCGTCTCTTCGCCACCTCCTCTAGAGTGTCAAGGCTCATCCCCAGGACAGAGCTAGCCTTCCTGATCAGCTTATTTACCCGAGAAGCATCACCGGCTTTGATGTTTGCTCCCCAGCACACCACTGCAAAAAAGATGGCACCACAGACTGGTAGAAGGTATGCAGTAGTTTACTGCACACGTTGAAGGACCTGAGCCTCCTCAGAAAGTAGAGTCGGCTCTGGCCCTTTTTGCACAGGGCCCCGGTGTTACCGGCCCATTCCAGCCTGTTGTCCATATGGACTCCCAGGAACTTGTATGACCCAACCATTTCCACATCCATCCCCTGTATAGGGACTGCAGTCAGTTGTACCTTGGTTGTTGGATGTTGAGCTGAAGGTGGTTCTGCTCATACCACAACACAAAGTCACTGATTGTGCTCCTGTACTCCTCCTCCTGCCCACCCCTGATGCACCCTACAATAGCAGAGTCATCCGAGAACTTCTGTAGGCTGCATGTTTCAGAGTTATATCTGAAGTCTGAGGTGTAGAGGGTGAACAGGAAGGGGGACAGGACCGTACCCTGGGGGGCCCCTGTGTTGCTAACTGCCGGTTCTGACACACAGCTCTGTAGTCGCACAAATTGTGGCCTACCGGTCAGGTAGTCCGTGACCCAGGAGACTAAGGGTGCTTCCACTTTCATCCTCCTCATCTTCTCACCCAGTAGCAGGGGTTGAATGGTATTGAAGGCACTGGAGAAGTAAAAAAACATAACCCTCACAGTGCAACCTGCGTTGTCCAGGTGAGAGTAGGCCCTCTGCAGAAGGTAGATGATTGCGTCATCCACCCCGATGTTGCGCTGGTATGCAAACTGCAGGGGGTCCATTGATGAACACACCAGGGGTCTGAGGTGAGCGAGGACTAACCTTTCCAGGGTCTTCATGATGTGGGATGTTAGCGCTACAGGTCATTCAGGACAGTGGGGTGTGCCTTCTTGGGCACTGGGACGAGGCAGGATGTTTTCCACAGCACAGGGACCCTTTCTAGGCTCAGGCTAAGGTTGAAAAGACGCTGGAGTATTCCACACAGTTGTTCAGCACAGACCCTCAGCACCCTTGGGCTGATGCCATCGGGGCCCGCCGCTTTCCACTGGTGTAGTCTCTCCAGCTCTCTCGTCACTTGGTTGTTGGTGAAAGCCAGCCCAGGTGGGGAGGTAGGGGGAAGGGGGGTGTTGAGGATCAGTCCAGGGGGAGCAGGGGCGGTGTTGGGGTCACTGATTGTCTCAGCAGAGGTGCTGTGAGCAAAGTGGGGGTGGGACAGCCGTGAGGGTGTGTGGTCTGGGGAGCTGGAGGGGAGGTGGACAGGGCCAGTATCAAACCTGTTAAAAAATTGGTTCAGCTCATTGGCTCTGTCCTGGGTCCCCTCCGTCTGCCCACTGTTTGACTTTTTGAAGCCAGTGATATTTCTCATACCCTTCCACACCTCTCTCACCTGGCTCTGCCTCAGCTTGTCCTCCATCTTCTCCTTATACAGTCTCTTCCCCTCAGCAATCCGCAACTTCAGCTCCCTCTGGACGCATTTCAATTTGTCCTTGTCCTTGTCCCTCTCCTTGAAGGCCCTCTTCTTCTCATTCAGCAGGGCCTTCAGGTCGCTGGTGACCCAGGGTTTATTGTTTGGGAAACAGCGTACCTTCCTGGTGGGTACAGTGTTGTCTACACAAAAATTAATATAGTCTGTTATGCAGTCAGTAAGTCCATCGATGTCCTCCCCATGAGCCTCACAGAGCACATCCCAGTCTGTTGTTTCAAAACAGTCCTGTAGGGCCTCATTCGCCTCCGGGGACCATCTCCTAATAGTCCTGGTGGTTGCAGGCTGCTGTTGGACCAAAGGCCTGTAGAGTGGGGTGAGGTGGACAAGGTTGTGATCCGATCTACCGAGGGGAGGGAGTGCAGTGGAGTTGTATGCATCCTTCACATTAGCATATAACAAGTCCAGAGTTTTATTATTCCTGGTTGGGCACTTCACGAACTGTTTGAACGTGGGCAGCGTTGAAGAGAGAGATGCATGGTTAAAATCCCCCGAAATGGCAAAGAAGGCACTGGGATGCGCTGTCTGTAACCTCGCGATAACAGAGTGGATGACGTCACACCATTAGTAACACACTACGCCGTCATGGATTAAAATCCTGCAGCGCACGCAAGGTCCCCCTGCTCAAGCCAGCGCATGTCCAGGCCCGTCTGAAGTTTGCCAATGACCATCTGGATGATCCAGAGGAGGAATGGGAGAAGGTCATGTGGTCTGATGAGACAAAAATAGAGCTTTTTGATCTAAACTCCACTCGCCGTGTTTGGAGGAAGAAGAAGGATGAGTACAACCCCAAGAACACCATCCCAACCGTGAAGCATGGAGGTGGAAACATCATTCTTTGGGGATGCTTTTCTGCAAAGGGGACAGGACGACTGCACCGTATTGAGGGGAGGATGGATGGGGCCATGTATCGCGAGATCTTGGCCAACAACCTCCTTCCCTCAGTAAGAGCATTGAAGATGGGTCGTGGCTGGGTCTTCCAGCATGACAACGACCCGAAACACACAGCCAGGGCAACTAAGGAGTGGCTCCGTAAGAAGCATCTCAAGGTCCTGGAGTGGCCTAGCCAGTCTCCAGACCTGAACCCAATAGAAAATCTTTGGAGGGAGCTGAAAGTCCGTATTGCCCAGCGACAGCCCCGAAACCTGAAGGATCTGGAGAAGGTCTGTATGGAGGAGTGGGCCAAAATCCCTGCTGCAGTGTGTGCAAACCTGGTGAAGAACTACAGGAAACGTATGATCTCTGTAATTCCAAACAAAGGTTTCTGTACCAAATATTAAGTTCTGCTTTTCTGATGTATCAAATACTTATGTCATGCAATAAAATGCAAATTAATTACTTAAAAATCATACAATGTGATTTTCTGGATTTTTGTTTTAGATTCCGTCACTCACAGTTGAAGTGTACCTATGATAAGTTGGAAAACCTGCAAAATCGGCAGTGTATCAAATACTTGTTCTCCCCACTGTATACATAATCCAGAAAAATAACAAAATAGGTTTTACAGGATTACCATGACTAGAATACAGTATATACATATAAAGTGGGTGTAACAGTCTGTAAACTTTATTAAAGTGACCAGTGTTCAATGACTCTATGTACATAGGGCAGCAGTCTCTAAGGTACAGGGTAGAGTACTGGGTGGTAGTATAATGACTCTATGTACATAGGGCAGCAGTCTCTAAGGTACATGGTAGAGTACTGGGTGGTAGTATAATGACTCTATGTACATAGGGCAGCAGTCTCTAAGGTACAGGGTAGAGTACTGGGTGGTAGTATAATGACTCTATGTACATAGGGCAGCAGTCTCTAAGGTACAGGGTAGAGTACTGGGTGGTAGTATAATGACTCTATGTACATAGGGCAGCAGTCTCTAAGGTACAGGGTAGAGTACTGGGTGGTAGCCGGCTAGTAACAGTGACTAAGGTACAGGGCAGGTTACTGGGTGGAGGCCGGCTAGTGGTGACTATTTAACAATCTGATGGCCTTGAGATAGAAGCTGTTTTTCAGTCTCTCGGTCACAGCTTTGATGCACCTGTACTGACCTCTCCTTCTGGATGATAGTGGGGTGAACAGGCAGTGGCTCTGGTGGCTGAGGTCCTTGATGATCTTCTTGTCCTTCCTGTGACACTGGGTGCTGTATATGTCCTGGAGGGCGGGTACTTTGCCCCCGGTGATGCATTGGGCAGACCGCACCACCCTCTGCGGTAGCGAACGTTGCATTTGCTGTACCAAGCGGTGATACAGCCCGAAAGGATGCTATCAATGGTGCATCTATAGGAGTTCATGAGGGTCTTAAGAGCCACGCCAAATTTCTTCCGCCTCCTGAGGTTGAAGAGGTGCTATTGTGCCTTTTTAACCACACTGTCTGTGTGAATGGAACATTTCAGATAGTCAATGATGTTCACGCCAAGGTACTTGAAGTTTTTGACCCTCTCCACTGTGGCCCCGCTGATGTGGATGGGGGCGTGCTCTCTCTGCTGTTTCCTGTAGTCCACGATCAGCTCCTTCATTTTGTTGACACTGAAAGAGGTTATTTTCCTGGCACCACTCCACCAGGGATCTCACCTCCTCCCTGTAGGCTATCTCATCATTGTTGGTAATCAGGCCTACTACTGTTGTGTCGTCTGCAGACTTGATGATTGATTTGGAGGCATTCTTGGCCACGCAGTCATGGGTGAACAGGGAGTACAGGAGTGGGCTGAGTACGGACCCTTGTAGCCCCAGTGTCTCCCCACCTGGGGGAGACCCGTCAGGATATCCAGGACACAGCTGCACAGGGTGGGGTTCAGACTCTTGGCCTCGATCTTATTGATGAGCTTGGAGGGTACTATGGTGTTGAATGCTGAGCTATAGTCAATGAACAGCATTCTTACATATGTATTCCTCTTGTCCAGATGGGATAGGGCAGTGTGCAGAGTGATGGCGATTGCATCGTCTGTGGATTTATTGGGGCGGTAAGCAAATTGAAGTGGGTCTAGGGTGGCAGGTAAGGTAGAGGTGATATGATCCATGACTAGTCTCTCAAGCTCTTCATGATGACAGAGGTGAGTGCTACGGGGTGATAGTAATTTAGTTCAGTTACCTTTGCTTTCTTGGGTACAGGAACAATGATGTCCATCTTGAAGCATGTGGAGACAGCAGACAGGGATAGGGAGAGATTTAATATATCTGTAAACACAACAGCCAGCTGATCTGCGCATGCTCTGAGGACGCGGCTAGGGATACTTTCTGGGCCAGCAGCCTTGCGAGGGTTAATACGTTTAAATGTTTTTCTCACGTCGGCCAAGTAGAAGGAGAGCCCACAGTCTTTGGTAGCGGGCCGCGTCGGTGGCACTGTGTTATCCTCAAAGCGGGTGAAGGTGTTTAGCCTGTCTGGAAGGGAGGCGTTGGTCTCGGCAACGTGGCTGGTTTTCCTTTTATAATCCGTGATTGTCTGTAATCCCTGCCACATACGTCTGGTGTCTGTAGACCCTGCCACATACGTCTGGTGTCTGTAGACCCTGCCACATACGTCTGGTGTCTGTAGACCCTGCCACATACGTCTGGTGTCTGTAGACCCTGCCACATACGTCTGGTGTCTGAGCCTTTGAATTGTGTGTGTGTGCGTGCGTGGCTGTGTCAGAACTCAGTCAGAAATAAAAAATACTTATCTATATTCCCATGCCATTCCATAGAACTTTAGATTTGTTCAGATCAGATAACCTGTGTTATCCCAACATGTTCCAATCCTTTCAAACAACATACAATAGGTCTACAGCCTAAAAGACAGGACATTGAAATAAACATTCTGGAATGAAGCTGTCACTTTAAGTTCTCTATGGATTCATCCAAGGATGTTCATATAGGGAGTGGTATTGGGTTGCAGCAGGAATGAGGAAGCAATGGTTGAAGTGACGCTTCCCATTTTAGAGAGCTTTACTGACACAAGTGGCAAACAGCAGATCTCACGATATAAACACGTGATTATAAAAGAGGAAACGTTCGTTTTGAATATGATTACAATCCGAATCAGTCAGTGCGCCAAATCCAAATCAATAAATTCATTATATATTTTCTGATTCCACATGCCCATAGACCTAGTGTTTAGGCTACCTATTCTGAAAATGATCAAGATATTCTTGCAAGATAATTGTTGGTAGTTTTATTTAAATTGTACTGGTATGCAATTGTTTTGAGACAAACCAGACCGAATAGAATAGACATAAAGAGATGATTGGACTCGCCAGCGGTCGTAATCATGTCTTCATTAGGCTATTGTTGTTGTCTGGCGCCTCTTGCTGGACAGAAACACGACAGTAACACGACATTAACACAGGCATATCAGGAATAGAATTACAGCCATTGACAGCACGGCACAGCTTGGTATGTTCCTTACGTCATTTAACAGTCATCAGCAGTGATGCGGTTGAACTAGCCTACCACGATTAGAAGTATGGCGGTGACTTTTATGAATTGTGTTGTGTGAGGAGAGGTAATAGTAACTTGAGTGTGAAATAACAGTTTCTTTGAATTAAGTCGTCTAAACTTGTTTAATCAGGTTGATAGGGCTCATCAGGAATAAATCATCTAATCATAGGTCATTCAAAACTAAAATGGTGATGATGATTATTATTATTATAATGATTAGTAGTAGAAGTAGTAGTAGTAGTAGTAGTAGTAGTAGTAGTAGAAGTAGTAGTAGTAGTAGTAGTATAAGTAGTAGTAGTAGTAGGAGTAGTAGTAGTAGAAGAAGTAGTAGTAGTAGTAGTAGTAGTAGTAGTAGTAGTAGAAGTAGTAGTAGTAGTAGTAGTAGTAATAACAGTAGTAGAAGTAGTAGTAGTAGTAGTAGTAGTAGTAGTAGTAGTAGTAGTAGAAGTAGTAGTAGTAGGAGTAGTAGTAGTAGAAATAGTAGTAGTAATAGCAGTAGTAGTAATAACAGTAGTAGTAGTAGTAGTAGTAGAAGTAGTAGTAGTAGTATTAGTAGTAGTAGTAGGAGTAGTAGGAGTAGTAGTAGTAGTAGTAGTAGGAGTAGTAGTAGTAGTAGTAGTAGTAGAAGTAGTAGTAGTAGTAGTAGTAGTAGTAGAAGTAGTAGTAGTAGTATTAGTAGTAGTAGTAGTAGTAGTAGTAGTAGTAGTAGTAGTAGTAGTAGTAGTAGTAGTAGTAGTAGAAGTAGTAGTAGTAGTAGTAGTATAAGTAGTAGTAGTAGTAGGAGTAGTAGTAGTAGAAGAAGTAGTAGTAGTAGTAGTAGTAGTAGTAGTAGTAGAAGTAGTAGTAGTAGTAGTAGTAGTAATAACAGTAGTAGAAGTAGTAGTAGTAGTAGTAGTAGTAGTAGTAGTAGTAGTAGTAGTAGAAGTAGTAGTAGTAGGAGTAGTAGTAGTAGAAATAGTAGTAGTAATAGCAGTAGTAGTAATAACAGTAGTAGTAGTAGTAGTAGTAGAAGTAGTAGTAGTAGTATTAGTAGTAGTAGTAGTAGTAGTAGGAGTAGTAGTAGTAGTAGTAGTAGGAGTAGTAGTAGTAGTAGTAGTAGTAGAAGTAGTAGTAGTAGTAGTAGGAGTAGTAGTAGTAGTATAAGTAGTAGTAGTAGTAGAAGTAGTAGTAGTAGTAGTAGTAGTAGTAGTAGGAGTAGTAGTAGTAGTAGTAGTAGTAGTAGTAGTAGGAGTATAATGTCATTACAATGTAATTGTTATTGCAATTCTAGTTAACCTGACGATGATGAAGAAGGGGAGGAAAAAGAGGAGGATGATGAAGACGTTGATGAAAATGATTATGTACTTAATCAATATGTTAGTTGACCTTAGTCATTAACTTACTGTATGCTTTAATTATTATGACTTACAGTGGCACATAAAGGAGTTAGGTTTATAACAAATGCCAGCTATACTGAGGAAGTCACTTTCCTTGGTGAACAGCCTGCTCTGTCTGCCTGTGTAGGTGTACAGTCGTGGCCAAAAGTTTTGAGAATTACACAAGTATTGGTCTCCACAAAGTTTGCTGCTTCAGTGTTCTTAGATCTTTATGTCAGTAGTGACTATGGTACACTGAAGTGTAATTACAAGTATTCCATAAGTGTCAAAGGCTTTCATTGACAATGACATTTAGTTTATGCAAAGAGTCAATATTTGCAGTGTTGACCCTTCTTTTTCAAGACCTCTGCAATCCGCCCTGGCATGCTCTCAATTAACTTCTGGGCCACATCCTGACTGATGGCAGGCCATTCTTGCATAATCAATGCTTGGAGTTTGTCAGAAGTTGTGGGTTTTTGTTTGTCCACCCGACTCTTGAGGATCGACCACAAGTTCTCAATGGGATTAAGGTCTGGGGAGTTTCCTGGCCATGGACCCAAAATGTGGATGTTTTCTTCCCCAAGCCACTTAGTTATCACTTTTGCCTTATGGCAAGGTGCTCCATCATGCTGGAAAAGGCATTGGTCGTCACCAAACTGTTCTTGGATGGTTGGGAGAAGTTGCTCTCGGAGTATGTGTTGGTGCCATTCTTTATTTATGGCTGTGTTCTTAGGCAAAATTGTGAGTGAGCCCACTCCCTTGGCTGAGAAGCAACCCCACACATGAATGGTCTCAGGATGCTTTACTGTTGGCATTACACAGGACTTATGGTAGCGCTCAACTTGTCTTTTCCGGACAAGGTGTTTTCCGGATGGCCCAAACAATCGGAAAGGGGATTCATCAGAGAAAATGACTCTACCCCAGTCCTCAGCAGTCCAATTCCTGTGCCTTTTGCAAAATATCAGTCTGTCCCTGATGTTTTTCCTGGAGAGAAGTGGCTTCTTTGCTGCCCTTCTTGACACCAGGACACTTCTTGCGCGCCTCACTGTGCGTGCAGATGCATTCACACCTGCCTGCTGCCATTCCTGAGCAAGCTCTGCACTGGTGGTGCCCCGATCCCGCAGCTGAATCAACTTTAGGAGACGGTCCTGGCGCTTGCTGGACTTTCTTGGGCGCCCTGACGCCTTCTTCACAACAATTGAACCTCTCTCCTTGAAGTTCTTGATGAGCCGATAAATGGTTGATTTAGGTGCAATCTTACCAGCAGCAATATCCTTGCCTGTGAAGCCCTTTTTATGCAAAGCAATGATGACGGCACGTGTTTCCTTGCAGGTAACCATGGTTGACAGAGGAAGAACAATGATTTCAAGCACCACACTACTTTTTAAGTTTCCAGTCTGTTATTCTGACTCAATCAGCATGACAGAGTGATCTCCAGCCTTGTCCTCGTCAACACTTTCACCTGTGTTAACGAGACAATCACTGACATGATGGTAGCTGGTCCTTTTGTGGCAGGGCTGAAATGCAGTGGAAATGTTTTTGGGGGATTAAGTTCATTTTCATGGCAAAGAGGGACTCTTCATGACATTCTGGAGTGTATGCAAATTGCCATCATCAACACTGAGGCAGCAAACTTTGTGGAGACCAATACTTGTGTCATTCTCAAAACTTTTGGCCACGACTGTAGAGTACCGTCCGGCTCCACGCATGCGCCGTGCAGCCTCCGTTCGCCTCGTTAAGGGTGTCGAGCCCAGCTCGCGCTGGAACACCGCAACAGGGAATATGTACAGTATTTTTACATATAAAAAAAAACAACATTAAAATAAACGGATGTGCCTTTGAAAACGAAACGGATACCGTCCTCCTGAACATTTTAATGCATACAATTGTAAGTATTATTAAAATAATAGCCATGTCAAGTAGATGGGTTTTAGTTTCCCGTTTTGTGTGTTTTTCCCGTTTTGAAAAAGGTCCGTGATTCCTAGGCTACTGCTGAAGAGAAAGTGTTGTCTTGAAGAAACAAACCCTGTAACGTTTTCCCCAAAAACCTGTAAAACAACATTTAGTATTTTGGGGAAAATCGACAACACTCCATATCGTTATACTGAGAATACAGCTTTCCTGGAAATATAGTAACCATATGTCTTTCTATACAATAACCACTATGCTTCTCATTCGAAACTGACTGAGGAAGAGAGCTGGGGGAATACTGCTATTGCTTAATTAATATCAGTAGAATGGTCTGCTCTGCTCTGGATCCATATTACTACAACATGGAGATGTCAGTCTGTTCCATTTTGGTCGGCTATGATTTCTCTCTCTCTCTCTGTCTCTCTCTCTCTCTCTCTCGGTACCAATGATATGATGTATTTGTCATCATTATGACTAGCGTAAACATGTGCACAGTCTGCTAACTGTAATATTGAAAGCAGATTATTTGAGCACCCGAGTTAGATGTTTCCTGGCTGATGGTTTGCTATATACAATCACCACGGGAGCAGAAGAAGGAATCCGACGGGTGTAGTGCAAACGGTTTTGTATTTGTCAGATTTGTCCAGTTAGTTAATGTTTTTGCATGACATCCGTCTGTTCTCATCACGCTATAGAATAGGCTGTGAGAGAGTGAGTTTGGTGATTTTATACGCCAAATCGTAGTGCTCTTCTCAGCCTAGCCAAACAAGTTATTATTATGGGATAGTGATTGATGGGTTAGTGTCCTTTAGTGTTTGATATGCAGCCTATCGGTAGTGGGAGGAGCGAGGCAATACATGGATCATCTAGGAAGTGCAAAAGGAAAAGATCATCATTGGCCGTTTGTTTAGTCAGATTTCCTGTTGATAGGCCTAGATATTATATGTGTTGCAGGTAACAACATACATCATCATCTTTAACCCTTATATTGTTCGTTTAGCGTGTGAATCTTTGATGAGGAGGATATGTAGCTGCCTGCCTACTCCTTTCCTCCCGGTCTCGTCGTGTAGTAAAGCGCGTTCGTGATTCATGCACGAGACGTTCGAATGAATGAATTTCGTGTGCGCGTCCTCGTGGAGCGGAGGAAGGCGAGGGGGCGGGGCACCGGCGTCGCGTGGCGGCGAAGCGCTTTGAAACATGTTCGCGCGTGCCAATCTCATTTCCTGAGGACGCGCTTCTGAATATGAGGGGGATACGAAGCAAAGCTTACAAACTGCATTTTGGGAACACAGATGAGACCAAACCAAGGATCCAATGACAACATCTTTAGTCAAACAAAATCAATCTACAATTTAGATAGATAGATAGATAGATAGATAGATAGATAGATAGATAGATAGATAGATAGATAGATAGATAGATAGATAGATAGATAGATAGATAGATAGATAGATAGATAGATAGATAGATAGATAGATAGATAGATAGATAGATAGATAGATAGATAGATAGATAGATAGATAGATAGATAGATAGATAGATAGATAGATTTAGATAGATAGATAGATAGATAGATAGATAGATAGATAGATAGATAGATAGATAGATAGATAGATAGATAGATAGATAGATAGATACTTTATTGATCCCCCGGGGGGGAAATTTCATTGTCAAGCAGCTACAACAAAACACAGGGCAGGTGCAAAATGCCACAACGAAAGTACACAAAAGACAGATACACGGTACATGATACATAGAGCGGCAGTATGAAAAAGTATAGAAATACAAGATATCTGGAGTGCAAAAAAAAAGCTATAAAAAGACATTGCATAGTATGGGTGGTTGGCTGAATATGTACACTATACATTGGTGGATGTTGGATGGTTAACTATACTATACAGGTCGATGGCAGAGAAATACTTCAGTAGCTAAAAATGCGTATGATATGAGCAAGGGTAATAATAGTTTACTTAATAGACAGACTGGGTAAATGAACAGGTAAGTGAACATTTTGCATGGTTAAATTAGCTGTACAGGTAAATATACAGTTATATTTACAGATAAGTGAATACTTGCATGGTTACACAAACTGTACAGGTAAATGACAGGAAGAGATACTTTAATAGCTAAATGTGTGTATGATATAATTTGGGGTAATAATAGTAATTCCCTTAAAATACAGTCCTTAGTGCGCAGGGTTTAATTACAGACAACTGCACGTATTGCACAATCGATATACTAAAAGCAATGAGAAAAGGTGCAACTGACAGGATACTAATATGCATTTCTGAGTGAATGCCTCCGTAGGTTAGGTCCAAGAATTACTAGCAATATTGCACGTGATATGATATAACAACTGTACATGAGTATGTACAGCGGGTGAAATAAGTATTGAACACGTCACCATTTTTCTCAGTAAATATATTTCCAAAGGTGCTATTGACATTACATTTTCACTAGATGTTGGTAACAACCCAAGTAATCCATACATACAAAGAAACCAAAACAAATAAGTTCAGAAATTAAGTTATGTGTAATAATGTAAAATGACACAGGAATAAAGTATTGAACACATGAAGAAAGGGAGGTTCAAAAAGGCATGGAAAGCCAAGACAACAGCTGAAAACTATCAGTAATTAAAAAGCAATCCATCCCCCTGTCAGTGCAAATTAATATCAGCTGGTTCAGTCCCAACTGATGGCCTACAAAAAGGTCTCATTGCCAAGGTGTCTCACAAGACACATCTCATGATGGGTAAAAGCAAAGAGCTGTCTGAAGACACTCGCAACCTAATTGTTGCAAAACATAATGATGGCATTGGTTATAGGTGCATTTCTAAGCTTCTGAATGTTCCAGTGAGCACTGTTGGGGCCATAATACGGAAGTGGAAAGACAATCATTTCACCATAAATTTGCCTCGACCAGGTGCTCCTCGTAAATATGCCCATTCATCCTTCCTTCAATTAAGTGAAGTTTGCCAGTACCATTTGCTGAAAAGCAGCCCCACACCATGATGTTCCCACCTCCAAACTTCACTGTTGGTATGGTGTTTTTAGGGTGATGTGCAGTGCCATTTCTCCTCCAAACATGGTGTGTATTATGACATCCAAACAGTTCAATTTTGCTCTCATCTGACCACACTATATTCTCCCAGTATTTCACTGGCTTTTCCAAATGTTGTGCAGCAAACTTTAAATGAGCTTCAACATGCTTTTTTTTCAGCAATGGAGTCTTGCGTGGTGAGCGTGCATACAGGCCATGGCGGTGGAGTGCATTACTTAATGTTTTCTTTGAGACAACAGTACCTGAAGCTCTCCACAAGTGGTCTTTGGCTCTTGGATAACTTTTCTGATTATTATTTTCACTCCTCTGTCAGAAATCTTGCGAGGAGCACCTGGTTAAGGCAAATTTATGGTGAAATGATTGTCTTTCCACTTCCGTATTATGGCCCCAACAGTGCTCACTGGAACATTCAGAAGCTTAGAAATGCGCCTATAACCAATGCCATCATTATGTTTTGCAACAATTAGGTTGCGAATGTCTTGAGACAGCTCTTTGCTTTTACCCATCATGAGATGTGTCTTGTGTGACACCTTGGCAATGAGACCTTTTTGTAGGCCATCAGTTGGGACTGAACCAGCTGATATTAATTTGCACTGACAGGGGGCTGGATTGCTTTTTAATTACTGATAGTTTTCAGCTGTTGTTTTGGCTTTCCATGCCTTTTTGAACCTCCCTTTCTTCATGTGTTCAATACTTTTTCCCTGTATCATTTCACATTATTACACATAACTTAATTTCTGAACTTATTTGTTTTGGTTTCTTTGTATGTATGGATTACTTGGGTTGTTACCAACATCTGGTGAAACGTTCATGTCAATAGCACCTTTGGAAATATATTTACTGAGAAAAATGGTGACGTGTTCAATACTTATTTCACCCGCTGTATATACAGACCTGCATGAATAAATAGGTCCTGAGTGAATGAGTGCTGACGGACCAGAGTTACTCACGGATGGATGCATAATTGTTAAACTAGGTCCTAGCACCCCAACAGTTCCAGATCTATGTTGCCGACGGCACGGTACCCCGGTGAGGCATTATATAGTCTAATAGCCGCCGGCAGGAAGGACCTCCTGTAGCGCTCTCTGGCACACCGTGGTGGGATCAGTCTGTGACTGAAAGTGCTCCTCTGCGTCATAACCATAGCGTGCAGAGGGTGGGTGACGTTGTCCATGATGGCCAGCAGTTTGGCCAGGATCCGTCTCTCCGCCACCTCCTCTAGAGTGTCAAGGCTCATCCCCAGGACAGAGCTAGCCTTCCTGATCAGCTTATTTACCCGAGAAGCATCACCGGCTTTGATGTTAGCTCCCCAGCACACCACTGCAAAAAAAGATGGCATTGGCCACAACAGACTGGTAGAAGGTATGCAGTAGTTTACTGCACATGTTGAAGGACCTGAGCCTCCTCAGAAAGTAGAGTCGGCTCTGGCCCTTTTTGTACAGGGCCCCGATGTTACCAGCCCATTCCAGCTTGTTGTCCATATGGACTCCCAGGAACTTGTATGACCCGACCATTTCCACATCCAGCCCTGTATAGGGACTGCAGTCGGTTGTGCCTTGGTTCTCCTGAAGTCCACCACCATCTCCTTTGTTTTGCTGATGTTGAGCTGAAGGTGGTTCTGCTCACACCACAGCACAAAGTCACTGATTGTGCTCCTGTACTCCTCCTCCTGCCCACCCCTGATGCACCCTACAATAGCAGAGTCATCCGAGAACGTCTGTAGGTGGCATGTTTCAGAGTTATATCTGAAGTCTGAGGTTTAGAGGGTGAACAGGAAGGGGGACAGGACCGTTCCCTGGGGGGCCCATGTGTTGCTAACTGCCCGTTCTGACACACAGCTCTGTAGTCGCACAAATTGTGGCCTACCGGTCAGGTAGTCCGTGACCCAGGAGACTAAGGGTGCTTCCACTTTCATCCTCCTCATCTTCTCACCCAGTAGCAGGGGCTGAATGGTATTGAAGGCACTGGAGAAGTCAAAAAACATAAACCTCACAATGCAACCTGCGTTGTCCAGGTGAGAGTAGGCCCTCTGCAGAAGGTAGATGATTGCATCATCCACCCCGATGTTGCGCTGGTATGCAAACTGCAGGGGGTCCATTGATGAACACACCAGGGGTCTGAGGTGAGCGAGGACTAACCTTTCCAGGGTCTTCATGATGTGGGATGTTAGCGCTACAGGTCTGAAGTCATTCAGGACAGTGGGGTGTGCCTTCTTGGGCACTGGGACGAGGCAGGATGTTTTCCACAGCACGGGGACCCTTTCTAGGCTCAGGCTAAGGTTGAAGGGACCCTGGAGTATTCCACACAGTTGGTCAGCACAGACCCTAAGCACCCTTGGGCTGATGCCATCAGGGCCCGCCGCTTTCCACTGATGTAGTCTCTCCAGCTCTCTCTTCACTTGGTTGGTGGTGAAAGCCAGCCCAGGTGGGGGGGTGGGGGGAAGGGGGGTGTTGAGGATCAGTCCAGGGGGAGCAGGAGGAGAGGTGGGGTCACTGATTGTCTCAGCAGAGGTGTTGTGAGCAAAGTGGGGGTGGGACAGCCGTGAGGGTGTGTGGTCTGGGGAGCTGGAAGGGAGGTGGACAGGGCCAGTATCAAACCTGTTAAAAAATTGGTTCAGCTCATTGGCTCTGTCCTGGGTCCCCTCCGTCTGTTAAAATGTTAAAATCCCCAGAAATGGCAAAGAAAGCACTGGAATGCGCTGTCTGTAACCTCGCGATAACAGAGTGGATGACGTCACACGCTGCGTATGCGTCCGCGGAGGGCGGGATGTAAACAATAACAGCAATGGCCGCCGTGAATTCCCTCGGCAAATAGTAGGGTCTCAGGCTAACGGCTAACAGTTCAATGTCCGGGCTACAAAACTCTTCCTTAAGAGTAATATGGTTCGGATGACACCATCTGTTGTTAACTAATAAAGCCAGCCCACCACCCTTACTCTTACCAGAAGAAACGCTATCCCTGTCCACTCTGATGGTCTGGAAACCGTCGATAGTGACATTCTGTATGGGGATGTTGTCGTTCAGCCAAGTCTCAGTAAAAAGCATTAGGCTCGTTTCACGATAGATCCTTTGTCCACGAACAAGTCCCTCCAACTCATCCATCTTGTTATGTAGTGACCTCACATTGCCCATAATAATAGACGGTATAGCCGGCTTGTACTTGAACCTCCTCCGCTTTGCCTTACATTTCAATCCCGCCCTGCGTCCACCTTTTCAACTCGTCCGGAATATCAAACTTTTCCCTGGGGAGCAGCAGCGCTGCGTGGGCTAAATCCAGGAGCTGGGCTCTGTTGTAAACAATAACAGTTGACGACTCCTGTCGACGTTCAGCTGCAATAAAATCCATAATCCTGAACTATTATAGTTCAACTGTAGCAAAATAAAAAATAAAACTAAAGAAAAGAGACGAAAAAAAACGGACTAAAACAACAATTTATGCACGAACAACGGGAGCTGCTTAACAGGCGACCAGCAGGGCGGCGCCAATACACATGCGCCAATTTAACATGGTCTGGGTTGACAGACAGACAGACAGACAGACAGACAGACAGACAGACAGACAGACAGACAGACAGACAGACAGACAGACAGACAGACAGACAGACAGACAGACAGACAGACAGACAGACAAATTAACAGTAAACATTACACTCAGAAGTTCCAAAAGAATAAAGACATTTTAAATGTCATTATGTACAGTTGAAGTCGGAAGTTTACATACACCTTAGCCAAATACATTTAAACAACATTTCTGACATTTCATCCTAGTAAAAATTCCCTGTCTTAGGTCAGTTAGGATCACCACTTTATTTTAAGAATGTGAAATGTCAGAATAATAGTAGAGAGAATTATTTATTTCAGCTTTTATTTCTTTCATCACATTCCCAGTGGATCAGAAGTTTACATACACTCAATTAGTATTTGATAGTGTTGCCTTTAAATTGTTTAACTTGGGTCAAACGTTTCGGGTAGCCTTCCACAAGCTTCCCACAATAAGTTGGGTGAATTTTGGCCCATTCCTCCTGACAGAACTGGTGTAACTGAGTCAGGTTTGCAGGCCTCCTTGCTCGCACACACTTTTACAGTTCTGCCCACAAATTGTCTATAGGATTGAGGTCAGGGCTTTATGATGGCCACTCCAATACCTTGACTTTGTTGTCCTTAAGCCATTTTGCCACAACTTTGGAAGTATGCTTGGGGTCATTGTCCATTTGGAAGACATTTGCGACCAAGCTTTAACTTCCTGACTGATGTCTTGAGATGTTGCTTCAATATATCCACATAACTTTCCTTCCTCATGATGCCATCTATTTTGTGAAGTGAACCAGTCCCTCCTGCAGCAAAGCACCCCCACAACATGATGCTGCCACCCCCGTGCTTCACGGTTGGGATGGTGTTCTTCAGCTTGCAAGCCCCCCCGCTTTTTCCTCCAAACATAACGAGGGTCATTATGGCCAAACCGTTCTATTTTTGTTTCATCAGACCAGAGGACATTTCTCCAAAAAGTACGATCTTTGTCCCCATCTGCAGTTGCAAACCATAGTCTGGCTTTTTTTATGGCGGTTTTGGAGCAGTGGCTTCTTCCTTGCTGAGCAGCCTTTCAGGTTATGTTGATATAGGACTTGTTTTACTGTGGATATAGATACTTTTGTATCCGTTTCCTCCAGCATCTTCACAAGGTCCTTTGCTGTTGTTCTGGGATTGATTTGCACTTTTCACACCAAAGTACATCCATCTCTAGGAGACAGAACGCATCTCCTTCCTGAGTGGTATGACGGCTGCGTGGTCCCATGGTGTTTACACTTGCGTGCTATTGTTTGTACAGACGAACGTGGTACCTTCAGGCATTTGGAAATTGCTCCCAAGGATGAACCAGACTTGTGGAGGTCTACAATTATTTTTCTGAGGTCTTGGCTGATTTCTTTTGATTATCCCATGATGTCGAGCAAATAGGCACTGAGTTTGAAGGTAGGCCTTGAAATACATCCACAGGTACACCTCCAATTGACTCAAATGATGTCAACTAGCCTATCAGAAGCTTCTAAAGGCATGACATCATTTTCTGAAAATTTCCAAGCTGTTTAAAGGCACAGTCAACTTAGTGTATGTAAACTTCTGACACACTGGAATTGTGATATAGTGAATAATATGTGAAATAATCTGTCTGTAAACAATTGTTGGAAGAATTACTTGTGTCATGCACAAAGTAGATGTCCTAACAGACTTGCCAAAACTATAGTTTGTTAACATGAAATCTGTTGAGTGGTTAAAAAATGTGTATGTAAACTTGCGACTTCAACTGCATATATACAGTGAAAATAAATAAACATGGGTCGGAATGGTAGTTATGTACATG
This sequence comes from Thymallus thymallus, assembly GCA_023634145.1. Lineage (NCBI taxonomy): Eukaryota > Metazoa > Chordata > Actinopteri > Salmoniformes > Salmonidae > Thymallus > Thymallus thymallus. Next base: position 37,706,518 of record CM042399.1, on the reverse strand, counting down.
AAGGCAGGGTAAAGTGACTAGTCATCAGGATAGATAATAATAAGGTATTTGAGGTAGATATGTACATGAAGGCAGGGTAAAGTGACTAGTCATCAGGATAGATAATAATAAGGTATTTGAGGTAGATATGTACATGAAGGCAGGGTAAAGTGACTAGTCATCAGGATAGATGATAATAAGGTATTTGAGGTAGATATGTACATGAAGGCAGGGTAAAGTGACTAGGCATCAGGATAGATAATAATAAGGTATTTGAGGTAGATATGTACATGAAGGCAGGGTAAAGTGACTAGTCATCAGGATAGATAATAATAAGGTATTTGAGGTAGATATGTACATGAAGGCAGGGTAAATTGACTAGTCATCAGGATAGATAATAATAAGGTATTTGAGGTAGATATGTACATGAAGGCAGGGTAAAGTGACTAGTCATCAGGATAGATAATAATAAGGTATTTGAGGTAGATATGTACATGAAGGCAGGGTAAATTGACTAGTCATCAGGATAGATAATAATAAGGTATTTGAGGTAGATATGTACATGAAGGCAGGGTAAATTGACTAGTCATCAGGATAGATAATAATAAGGTATTTGAGGTAGATACGTACATGAAGGCAGGGTAAATGGACTAGTCATCAGGATAGATAATAATAAGGTATTTGAGGTAGATACGTACATGAAGGCAGGGTAAATTGACTAGTCATCAGGATAGATAATAATAAGGTATTTGAGGTAGATATGTACATGAAGGCAGGGTAAAGTGACTAGTCATCAGGATAGATAATAATAAGGTATTTGAGGTAGATATGTACATGAAGGCAGGGTAAATTGACTAGTCATCAGGATAGATAATAATAAGGTATTTGAGGTAGATATGTACATGAAGGCAGGGTAAATTGACTAGTCATCAGGATAGATAATAATAAGGTATTTGAGGTAGATATGTACATGAAGGCAGGGTAAATGGACTAGTCATCAGGATAGATAATAATAAGGTATTTGAGGTAGATATGTACATGAAGGCAGGGTAAATTGACTAGTCATCAGGATAGATAATAATAAGGTATTTGAGGTAGATATGTACATGAAGGCAGGGTAAAGTGACTAGGCATCAGGATAGATAATAATAAGGTATTTGAGGTAGATATGTACATGAAGGCAGGGTAAAGTGACTAGGCATCAGGATAGATAATAATAAGGTATTTGAGGTAGATATGTACATGAAGGCAGGGTAAAGTGACTAGGCATCAGGATATATAATAATAAGGTATTTGAGGTAGATATGTACATGAAGGCAGGGTAAAGTGACTAGGCATCAGGATAGATAATAATAAGGTATTTGAGGTAGATATGTACATGAAGGCAGGGTAAATTGACTAGTCATCAGGATAGATAATAATGAGGTATTTGAGGTAGATATGTACATGAAGGCAGGGTAAAGTGACTAGGCATCAGGATAGATAATAATAAGGTATTTGAGGTAGATATGTACATGAAGGCAGGGTAAAGTGACTAGGCATCAGGATATATAATAATAAGGTATTTGAGGTAGATATGTACATGAAGGCAGGGTAAAGTGACTAGACATCAGGATAGATAATAATAAGGTATTTGAGGTAGATATGTACATGAAGGCAGGGTAAATTGACTAGTCATCAGGATAGATAATAATAAGGTATTTGAGGTAGATATGTACATGAAGGCAGGGTAAAGTGACTAGGCATCAGGATATATAATAATAAGGTATTTGAGGTAGATATGTACATGAAGGCAGGGTAAAGTGACTAGGCATCAGGATAGATAATAATAAGGTATTTGAGGTAGATATGTACATGAAGGCAGGGTAAAGTGACTAGGCATCAGGATATATAATAATAAGGTATTTGAGGTAGATATGTACATGAAGGCAGGGTAAAGTGACTAGACATCAGGATAGATAATAATAAGGTATTTGAGGTAGATATGTACATGAAGGCAGGGTAAAGTGACTAGGCATCAGGATAGATAATAATAAGGTATTTGAGGTAGATATGTACATGAAGGCAGGGTAAAGTGACTAGGCATCAGGATAGATAATAATAAGGTATTTGAGGTAGATATGTACATGAAGGCAGGGTAAAGTGACTAGGCATCAGGATATATAATAATAAGGTATTTGAGGTAGATATGTACATGAAGGCAGGGTAAAGTGACTAGACATCAGGATAGATAATAATAAGGTATTTGAGGTAGATATGTACATGAAGGCAGGGTAAATTGACTAGTCATCAGGATAGATAATAATAAGGTATTTGAGGTAGATATGTACATGAAGGCAGGGTAAAGTGACTAGGCATCAGGATATATAATAATAAGGTATTTGAGGTAGATATGTACATGAAGGCAGGGTAAAGTGACTAGGCATCAGGATAGATAATAATAAGGTATTTGAGGTAGATATGTACATGAAGGCAGGGTAAAGTGACTAGGCATCAGGATATATAATAATAAGGTATTTGAGGTAGATATGTACATGAAGGCAGGGTAAAGTGACTAGACATCAGGATAGATAATAATAAGGTATTTGAGGTAGATATGTACATGAAGGCAGGGTAAAGTGACTAGGCATCAGGATAGATAATAATAAGGTATTTGAGGTAGATATGTACATGAAGGCAGGGTAAAGTGACTAGGCATCAGGATAGATAATAATAAGGTATTTGAGGTAGATATGTACATGAAGGCAGGGTAAAGTGACTAGTCATCAGGATAGATAATAATAAGGTATTTGAGGTAGATATGTACATGAACCAGTGATGTCCTTTGGTCATCCACACCACCCTCTGCAGCGCTTCGAGGGAGATGCAGCCAGTCAAGATGTTCTCAATGGTGCAGCTGTAGAACTTTTTTTCTAAATGATTGATGAGAAAAGTATGGTCCAACCGATTGGGTATCTTACCGCACCGTCATATGCCATGTCTTGAAATGTGCAACTTGTCGTTGTTGTTCTGAAAAGGTATAAACACAAAAACTACAGACTGCATGACACCAGCAGCCTGGTAATCCAAAATAGCATAACTAGTGTATTTTACAGTAACAACCATTAAACCCACCCATTTCAAAATTAATTTAGTATATGTAACTTTCTGTAAGGACCGACGCTGGAGATAAGAAGCAGGTACGGGGAGTGAACATTTAATATTACACAGACATGGAAGAAGACAGGAACAGCGTCAGAACCGTGTGAAAAAATGATGGTGGCAGGAGAGCGGAGTGCAGGGTAGCCTGGCGGAGGGAGAGCGGAGTGCAGGGTAGCCTGGCGGAGGGAGAGCGGAGTGCAGGGTAGCCTGGCGGAGGGAGAGCGGAGTGCAGGGTAGCCTGGCGGAGGGAGAGCGGAGTGCAGGGTAGCCTGGCGGAGGGAGAGCGGAGTGCAGGGTAGCCTGGCGGAGGGAGAGCGGAGTGCAGGGTAGCCTGGCGGAGGGAGAGCGGAGTGCAGGGTAGCCTGGCGGAGGGAGAGCTAGCGTGTTAGCTAGCTAGCTAATGTTAAGTTAGCTGGCTAGCCAGTTCAAATAATGACCATATCATGTAGCTGACAACGTCTTCACTTTAGCTCATTTGTCTTAATTATTACAGGAAAATAAACAAGATCATTATTTACAAGTTAATAGCGAGTCAATTACAGAAAATAGCTTACAGTTGTGAGTGTGAATAAAAATAAAAGCAGGGCATTCTACCGCACAATTTTAGAACTTGGACACTGTCTCGTTGGCCTAACGTTATACATTTGGTGCAGGTCATGTTCTTCACATTACCGTCTCTGGTAAACATACACTATATCAAATAAAATCAACATTTATTTGTCACATGCACAGGATACAGAAGGTGTAGTTAAATGGTTACTTGCATATTGGAGTCTTTTGTTTAGACATGTAGCTAGCTAGCTAAACAATGAACCATAATCCCAACTCATAACACCTTGCATAAATCTACAAGTAGCTAACCAACCAGGTTCAATGTTAGCTAGCTAGCTAATATTAGGCCATAATTATCAAAACAAATGGCTCTGATATACAAATAATATTACTACACAGATCATACACGTAAAGTTAGCTAGCAAGCTAGCCAGCTAATGTTAGCTAGCTAGATAACAGTACACTATAATTTGCAATTAAAATTATTTTCTGACAAAATTAGGAACGTATAATATCTGAAAATGTAGCTAGCTAGACTATCTTACCTGTATACATGGATGGACACTTCTCCCTCTCTGTCATTGATGCCATGGTTGCCGTTAGTTTGAAGATGTAATCCGGAGACAGCCTCCTTTGTGTTCTCTTTTCGACTCCCTCTGCATATTTCCAATACTCTAATTCCATCGGGCATTCGACTGATTTCAAAACTCGGTCCTCCAGAAAGTGGAGATCAACACTTTCACAGTTCTACTACGTGATATCTTTCAAAAAAGCTGTGTTAGAAACGATTACCTACACATACTGACCAGCTCATGTTATAGACAGAAGCGTGCTACATGGCAGACCAATCCGAACTCATCTCTCAGCCCATCCATTATCTCAGCCAATCACGGCTAGCGGGAAGGTTCCTGTCTTTTTCCATGGCTAAACCATCTAGGCTCGTAATTTAACAATTGTATTCGTATTTACAGATGTCATTCAAGTTTGTTATTAAGGGACATGAAAGTTCACACGTTCCAGAAGGAAGTTCTGCACTAAAAAAGCATTTTGATTTTAATAAATTAAGTTTACATTCAAATGCCTCTCCTGTGAAATAGTGATGTGCGATATACGCCTAGTTTCCTGAAACGAGTCACATATGTCTCAAGTAAAAGCCTTGAGTGGCGAGTTGATACATTTACAAGTCTGGAAGTTTAAAACTACCTTCAGATTTATGACGATGTAAAACTTTCCTTTTTATTCTATTAGTTTTATTTCCCCATATAACATTGGTTATGGCAGAATATACTTAAAAATAAAACAACATGTTTTTGGTGGGGTGATGGGTATTACCGAAAATAAATATATAAACTTTGTGAGCCATGCCATTCTGAAGAGGTTTATTCTACCTGTACGATTTATGGGAAGATTAGATCTGCTTTTAGATAGATAGATAGATAGATAGATAGATAGATAGATAGATAGATAGATAGATAGATAGATAGATAGATAGATAGATAGATAGATAGATAGATAGATAGATAGATAGATAGATAGATAGATAGATAGATAGATAGATAGATAGATAGATAGATAGATAGATAGATAGATAGATAGATAGATAGATAGATAGATAGATCGATCCAGAGTCTGACCCTGTAGGGAGGCTGTCATTGTAAATAAGAATTTGTTCTTAACTGACTTGCCTAGTTAAATAAAGGTCAGAGAGGGGACGTCCCTGTCTTGTACTACTTTCTAAAGCAATTTAATTAGAGAATGGATATTTATATAATATTTGTATGAAATGTATTATTTCAGATGTAAAGTCAAAGGCTTCCAAAGTTTTAAATAGAAAAGACCATTTTAGACGGTTGAAAGCCTTTTAGGCATCAACAGACATTATTGTTCTGACGCTGTTACATGTTTCTGTGCGTATTGTATTATACTGAAACATGTTCTGATATTTGTTTGTAAATGTCTGTTTGTAATAAACCCTGTTTGATCAGGTCTGGTAAGACTGTTGCTTTTTGATTTGTTATTATTTTATTGTCGTCATGTATTACATTTATGGGTCTGTAATCTGCGGGGATTCTCCAGATTTTCCTGGTTCTAATATAACTCAAATAACTGTTTGATACATGGAACTAGGAAGCACTGACGTGTGTGTTGTAATCTGTCTAAATAGGGGTGCTATGTCCCAGAATGTTAAATACAATTCTATGGGAAAGCCTGCCATACCTGGTGCTTTTCTCCGTGCGAATGTTTTAACAGTGTCTAATATTTATTTTACGGTGATTTACATTTTTGGGTGATTCTTTTTTGTCTGCTGATTCATAGAATTTACTGACAATAGTGGTGGCTGTAGTGATGGTGGCTGTAGTGATGGTGGCTGTAGAGGTGGTGGCTGTAGAGGTGGTGGCTGTAGTGCTGACTGTAGAGGTGGTGGCTGTAGTAGTGGCTGTAGTGGTGGCTGTAGAGGTGGTGGCTGTAGTGGTGGCTGTAGAGGTGGTGGCTGTAGTGGTGGTGGCTGTAGTGGTGGCTGTAGTGGTGGTGGCTGTAGTGGTGGCTGTAGTAGTGGCTGTAGTGCTGACTGTAGAGGTGGTGGCTGTAGTGGTGGTGGCTGTAGTGATGGCTGTAGTGGTGACTGTAGAGGTGGTGGCTGTAGTGGTGGCTGTAGCGGTGGTGGTTGTAGTGGTGGTGGCTGTAGTGGTGGTGGCTGTAGTGATGGCTGTAGTGGTGACTGTAGTGGTGGTGGCTGTAGTGGTGGCTGTAGTGGTGCCTGTAGTGGTGGATGTAGTGGTGACTGTAGTGGTTGCTGTAGTGGTGGTGGCTGTAGTAGTGGCTGTAGTGGTGGCTGTAGTGGTGGCTGTAGTGGTGGTGGCTGTAGTGGTGGCTGTAGTGGTGGCTGTTGTGGTGCCTGTAGTGGTGGCTGTAGTGGTGGTGGCTGTAGTGGTGGCTGTAGTGGTGGTGGCTGTAGTGGTGGCTGTAGTGGTGGCTGTAGTGGTGGATGTAGTGGTGGCTGTAGTGGTGGTGGCTGTAGTGGTGGCTGTAGTGGTGGCTGTAGTGGTGGTGGCTGTAGTGGTGGCTCTAGTGGTTGCTGTAGTGGTGGTGGCTGTAGTAGTGGCTGTAGTGGTGGCTGTAGTGGTGGCTGTAGTGGTGGCTGTAGTGGTGGCTGTAGTGGTGGTGGCTGTAGTGGTGGCTGTAGTGGTGGTGGCTGTAGTGGTGGCTGTAGTGGTGGCTGTTGTGCTGGATGTAGTGGTGGCTGTAGTGGTGGTGGCTGTAGTGGTGGCTGTAGTAGTGGCTGTAGTGGTGGCTGTAGTGGTGGCTGTAGTGGTGGTGGCTGTAGCGGTGGCTGTAGCGGTGGCTGTAGTCGTGAATGTAGTGGTGGATGTAGTGGTGTTGGCTGTAGTGGTGGATGAAGTGGTGGCTGTTGTGGTGGATGTTGTGGTGGATGTAGTGGTGGTGGCTGTAGTGGTGGCTGTAGTAGTGGCTGTAGTGATGGATGTAGTGGTGGATGTAGTGGTGGATGTAGTGGTGGATGTAGTGGTGGTGGCTGTAGTGGTGGTGGATGTAGTGGTGGATGTAGTGGTGGATGTAGTGGTGGTGGCTGTAGTGGTGGATGTAGTGGTGGTGGCAGTAGTGGTGGATGTAGTGGTGGTGGATGTAGTGGTGGATGTATTGGTGGTGGCTGTAGTGGTGGCTCTAGTGGTGGCTGAATTGGTGGATGTAGTGGTGGCTGTAGTGGTGGTGGCTGTAGTGGTGGCTGTAGTGATGGATGTAGTGTTGGTGGCTGTAGTGGTGGCTGTAGTGGTGATGGCTGTAGTGGTGGCTGTAGTGGTGGCTCTAGTGGTGGCTGTAGTGGTGGCTGTAGTGGTGGCTCTAGTGGTGGCTGTAGTGGTGGATGTAGTGGTGGTGGCTGTAGTGGTGGCTGTAGTGGTGGCTGTATTGATGGATGTAGTGTTTGTGGCTGTAGTGGTGGCTGTAGTGGTGATGGCTGTAGTGGTGGCTGTAGTGGTGGCTCTAGTGGTGGCTGTAGTGGTGGATGTAGTGGTGGTGGCTGTAGTGGTGGCTGTAGTGGTGGCTGTAGTGATGGATGTAGTGTTTGTGGCTGTAGTGGTGGCTGTAGTGGTGGATGTAGTGGTGGCTGTAGTGGTGGATGTAGTGGTGGTGGCAGTAGTGGTGGCTGTGGTGGTGGATGTAGTGGTGGTGGTTGTAGTGGTGGTGGATGTAGTGGTGGTGGCTGTAGCGGTGGCTGTAGTGGTGGCTGTAGTGGTGGTGGCTGTAGTGGTGGTGGTTGTAGTGGTGGCTGTATTGGTGGATGTAGTGGTGGTGGCAGTAGTGGTGGCTGTGGTGGTGGATGTAGTGGTGGTGGTTGTAGTGGTGGTGGATGTAGTGGTGGTGGATGTAGTGGTGGTGGCTGTAGCGGTGGCTGTAGTGGTGGCTGTAGTGGTGGTGGCTGTAGTGGTGGTGGTTGTAGTGGTGGCTGTATTGGTGGATGTAGTGGTGGATGTAGTGGTGGTGGCAGTAGTGGTGGCTGTGGTGGTGGCTGTAGTGGTGGATGTAGTGGTGGTGGCTGTAGCGGTGGCTGTAGTGGTGGCTGTAGTGGTGCTGGCTGTAGTGGTGGTGGCTGTAGCGGTGGATGTAGTGGTGGCTGTAGTGGTGGCTGTAGTGGGGGCTGTAGTGGGGGCTGTAGTGGTGCTGGCTGTAGTGGGGGCTGTAGTGGTCGATGTAGTGGTGGCAGTAGTGGTGCTGGATGTAGTGGTGGCTGTAGAGGTGGCTGTAGTGGTCGATGTAGTTGTGGATGTTGTGGTGGATGTAGTGGTGGATGTAGTGGTGGATGTAGTGGTGGATGTAGTGGTGGATGTAGTGGAGACATAAGCCCCAAGTCCTCCTGACCAGCTTTGGTACACACCCTGGCACATGGCTTACTGCTAAACATTAGCCAGAGATTGAGAGAGGAGACCTACAGACTCACCAACTGCCCAATTGTCAAACTGCCCCATCGTCACACTGCCCCATCGTCACACTGCCCCTCGTCACACTGCCCCATCATAAATTCATGAACATGCACCTGTGGAACGGTTGTTAAGACTCTAACAGCTTACAGACGGTAGGAAATTAAGGTCACAGTTATGAAAACTTAGGACACTAAAGAGGCCTTTCTACTGACTGAAAAACACCAAAAGAAAGATGCCCAGGGTCCCTGCTCATCTGCGTGAACATGCCTTAGGCATGCTGCAAGGAGGCATGAGGACTGCAGATGTGGCCAGGGCAATAAATTGCAATGTCCGTACTGTGAGACGCCTAAGACAGCGCAACAGGGAGACGGGACGGACAGCTGATCGTCCTAACAGTGGCAGACCACGTGTAACAACACCTGCACAGGATCAGTACATCCAAACATCACACCTGCGGGACAGGTACAGGATGGCAACAACAACTGCCCGAGTTACACCAGGAACGCACAATCCTTCCATCAGTGCTCAGACTGTCCGCTATAGGCTGAGAGAGGCTGGACTGAGGGCTTGTGGGTCTGTTGTAAGGCAGGTCCTCACCAGACATCACCAGCAACAACGTCGCCTATGGGCACAAACCCACCGTCGCTGGACCAGACAGGACTGGCAAAAAGTGCTCTTCACTGACGAGTCGCGGTTTTATCTCACCAGGGGTGATGGTCGGAGTCGCCATTATCGTGGAAAGAATGAGCGTTACACCGACGCCTGTACTCTGGAGCGGGATCGAGGTGGAGGTGAGAGAGAGGGTGAAAGAGAGAGAGGGTGAAGGAGAGAGGGAGAGACAGATATGGTGAAATAAAGAAATAGCAGAGAGAGGGAGAGATGGAGAGAGAAAGAAAGAGAAAGAGACTAATGGAAGACTGGTGTATGAAAACTTCAGAGCTGATGTTTAACTCTCCACCCCTCTCCTACCCGATCAACACCCCTCTCCTACCCGATCAACACCCCTCTCCTACCCGATCAACACCCCTCTCCTACCCGATCAACACCCCTCTCCTACCCGATCAACACCCCTCTCCTACCCGATCAACACCCCTCTCCTACCCGATCAACACCCCTCTCCTACCCGATCAACACCCCTCTCCTACCCAATCAACACCCCTCTCCTACCCAATCAACACCCCTCTCCTACCCGATCAACACCACTCTCCTACCCGATCAACACCCCTCTCCTACCCAATCTACACCCCTCTCCTACCCAATCAACACCCCTCTCCTACCCGATCAACACCCCTCTCCTACCCGATCAACACCCCTCTCCTACCCAATCAACACCCCTCTCCTACCCGATCAACACCACTCTCCTACCCGATCAACACCCCTCTCCTACCCGATCAACACCCCTCTCCTACCCAATCAACACCCCTCTCCTACCCGATCAACACCCCTCTCCTACCCGATCAACACCCCTCTCCTACCCGATCAACACCCCTCTCCTACCCGATCAACACCCCTCTCCTACCCGATCAACACCCCTCTCCTACCCGATCAACACCCCTCTCCTACCCGATCAACACCCCTCTCCTACCCGATCAACACCCCTCTCCTACCCGATCAACACCCCTCTCCTACCCGATCAACACCCCACTCCTACCCGATCAACACCCCTCTCCTACCCGATCAACACCCCTCTCCTACCCGATCAACACCCCTCTCCTACCCGATCAACACCCCTCTCCTACCCAATCAACACCCCTCTCCTACCCAATCAACACCCCTCTCCTACCCAATCAACACCCCTCTCCTACCCGATCAACACCCCTCTCCCAGTGTGTGTGTGTGTGTGTGTGTGTGTGTGTGTGTGTGTGTGTGTGTGTATGCTAATCTCTCTCACTCTCTCTCTCTCTCTCTATCTCAGTACACAGGCCCTGTCCCGGCAGATGGAGAGTCCCCAATGACTGTCAGCGAGATGTCGCCCAGCCGGGCTCAACGACAGCCAAACACACAGAGACCCAACACATGCTGCTTCTGCTGGTGCTGCTGCTGTAGCTGCTCATGGTACAGGCCTGTCTCCCAACACTCACAGTGTTCCTGTAACTAGGCTTCAGGCCTGTCTCCCAACACTCACAGTGTCCCTGTAACTAGGCTTCAGGCCTCTCTCCCAAAACTCACAGTGTTCCTGTAACTAGGCTTCAGGCCTCTCTCCCAAAACTCACAGTGTCCCTGTAACTAAGCTTCAGGCCTCTCTCCCAACACTCACACTGTTCCTGTAACTAGGCTTCAGGCCTCTCTCCCAACACTCACAGTGTCCCTGTAACTAAGCTTCATGCCTGTCTCCCAACACTCACAGTGTCCCTGTAACTAGGCTTCAGGCCTCTCTCCCAACACTCACACTGTTCCTGTAACTAGGCTTCAGGCCTGTCTCCCAACACAACAGTTAATTTTTCTTTGATGTGACCATATCCCTACTAAGTATTTGGCACGCCCCTCTATCACCTTCTCTGTTATGCTTCCTGCTCTCTACTGCTCTATCACCTTCTCTGTTCTGCTTCCTGTTCTCTACTGCTCTATCACCTTCTCTGTTATGCTTCCTGCTCTCTACTGCTCTATCACCTTCTCTGTTCTGCTTCCTGTTCTCTACTGCTCTATCACCTTCTCTGTTCTGCTTCCTGTTCTCTACTGCTCTATCACCTTCTCTGTTCTGCTTCCTGTTCTCTACTGCTCTATCACCTTCTCTGTTCTGCTTCCTGTTCTCTACTGCTCTATCACCTTCTCTGTTCTGCTTCCTGTTCTCTACTGCTCTATCACCTTCTCTGTTCTGCTATATATATAAATATAAATAAATATTGGATTATATATATATATATATATATATATATATATATATATATATATATATATATATATATATATATATATATATATATATATATATATATATATATATATATACACACAATGGGGAGAACAAGTATTTGATACACTGCCGATTTTGCAGGTTTTACTACTTACAAAGCATGTAGAGGTCTGTAATTTTTATCATAGGTACTCTTCAACTGTGAGTGACGGAATCTAAAACAAAAATCCAGAAAATCACATTGTATGATTTTTAAATAATTAATTTGCATTTTATTGCATGACATAAGTATTTGATCACCTACCAACCAGTAAGAATTCCGGCTCTCACAGACCTGTTATTCTTTAAGAAGCCCTCCTGTTCTCCACTCATTACCTGTATTAACTGCACCTGTTTGAACTCGTTACCTGTATAAAAGACACCTGTCCACACACTCAATCAAACAGACTCCAACCTCTCCACAATGGCCAAGGCCAGAGAGCTGTGTAAGGACATCAGGGATACAATTGTAGACCTGCACAAGGCTGGGATGGGCTACAGGACAATAGGCAAGCAGCTTGGTGAGAAGGAAACAACTGTTGGTGCAATTATTAGAAAATGGAAGAAGTTCAAGATGATGGTCAATCTCCCTGGGTCTGGGGCACCATGCAAGATCTCACCTCGTGGGGCATCAATGATCATGAGGAAGGTGAGGGATCAGCCCAGAACTACACGGCAGGACCTGGTCAATGACCTGAAGAGAGCTGGGACCACAGTCTCAAAGAAAACCATTAGTAACACACTACGCCGTCATGGATTAAAATCCTGCAGCGCACGCAAGGTCCCCTGCTCAAGCCAGCGCATGTCCAGGCCCGTCTGAAGTTTGCCAATGACCATCTGGATGATCCAGAGGAGGAATGGGAGAAGGTCATGTGGTCTGATGAGACAAAAATAGAGCTTTTTGGTCTAAACTCCACTCGTCGTGTTTGGAGGAAGAAGAAGGATGAGTACAACCCCAAGAACACCATCCCAAACGTGATGTATTGAGGTGGAAACATCATTCTTTGGGGATGCTTTTCTGCAAAGGGGACAGGACGACTGCACCGTATTGAGGGGAGGATGGATGGGGCCATGTATCGCAAGATCTTGTCCAACAACCTCCTTCCCTCAGTAAGAGCATTGAAGATGGGTCGTGGCTGGGTCTTCCAGCATGACAACGACCCGAAACACACAGCCAGGGCAACTAAGGAGTGGCTCCGTAAGAAGCATCTCAAGGTCCTGGAGTGGCCTAGCCAGTCTCCAGACCTGAACCCAATAGAAAATCTTTGGAGGGAGCTGAAAGTCCGTATTGCCCAGCGACAGCCCCGAAACCTGAAGGATCTGGAGAAGGTCTGTATGGAGGAGTGGGCCAAAATCCCTGCTGCAGTGTGTGCAAACCTGGTAAAGAACTACAGGAAACGTATGATCTCTGTAATTGCAGACAAAGGTTTCTGTACCAAATATTAAGTTCTGCCTTTCTGATGTATCAAATACTTATGTCATGCAATAAAATGCAAATTAATTACTTAAAGATCATACAATGTGATTTTCTGGATTTTTGTTTTAGATTCCGTCACTCACAGTTGAAGAGTACCTATGATAAAAATTACAGACTTCTACATGCTTTGTAAGTAGGAAAACCTGCAAAATCTGCAGTGTATCAAATACTTGTTCTCCCCACTGTATATACACACACACACATTCAGTGCATTGGGAAAGTATTCAGACCCCTTCCCTTTTTCCACAGTTTGTTACGTTACAGCCTTATTCTAAAATTTATTAAAAAATGGTCCTCATCAATCTACACACAATACCCCATAATGACAAAGAGAAAACAGGTTTAGAATTTTTTGCAAATGCATTACAAATAAAAAACTGAAATTGTTAGGGGTTAGGGTTAGGAGTTGGGGTTAGGGGTTAGGGTTAAAATTAGGGTTAGGGTTAGAATTAGGGTTAGGAGTTGGGGTTAGGGTTAAAATTAGGGTTAGGGTTAGAATTAGGGTTAGGAGTTGGGGTTAGGGGTTGGGGTTAGAATTAGAATTTGGGTTAGGAGTTGGGGTTAGGGGTTAGGGGTTAGAATTAGGGTTAGGGTTAGAATTAGTGTTAGGGTTAGAATTAGGGTTAGAATTAGGGTTAGGAGTTGGGGTTAGGGGTTAGGGTTAGAATTAGGGTTAGGGTTAGAATTAGGGTTAGGAGTTGGGGTTAGGGTTAGAATTAGGGTTAGAATTAGGGTTAGGAGTTGGGGTTAGGGTTAGAATTAGGGTTAGAATTAGGGTTAGGAGTTGGGGTTATGGTTAGGGTTAGGGTTTAGGGTGAGGGGTTAGGAAAATAGGATTTTGAATGGGGTTCAATTGTTGGTCCTAAAAAAGTCCTCACAAGTATAGTAAGACATAGTGTGTGTGTGTGTGTGTGTGTGTGTGTGTGTGTGTGTGTGTGTGTTTGTGTGTTATAAGTGCTGTGATGTAGTTTCACCACCTTACAGTCTCACTGTTAGGAATGAAGAGGACAGAAGGAGGAAATCCCTGGAGACCAAACCAAACTGTGAAGCTTGGTGAGTACACTAACCCCTACACCCTAACCCCTACACCATAACCTCTACACCCTAACCCCTACACCATAACCTCTACACCCTAACCCCTACACCCTAACCCCTACACCATAACCTCTACACACTAACCCCTACACCATAACCTCTACACACTAACCCCTACACCATAACCCCTACACCATAACCTCTACACCCTAACCCCTACACCATAACCTCTACACCCTAACCCCTACACCCTAACCCCTACACCATAACCTCTACACCCTAACCCCTACACCCTAACCCCTACACCATAACCTCTACACCCTAACCCCTACACCCTAACCCCTACACCCTAACCCCTACACCCTAACCCCTACACCCTAACCCCTACACCCTAACCCCAACATTCTAACCACTACACCCTAACCCCAACATTCTAACCACTACACAAACCTGAGACATACCAAATGATCTGTCCCTCTCTCTGTCTCTCACTCTCTCCTCCAGCAATAACCCAACATTAGATTAGATGAGGGGCCCAGTTGTTTATCCTCTCTCTCTCTCTCTTTCCCTCCATCCCTCAGCACCAAACCAACATTAGAGGAGATGAGGGTCTGGGCCCAGTCGTTCGACAAGCTGATGAAGAATCCTGCAGGCCGGAATGTGTTCAGGGAGTTCCTCCGGACGGAGTACAGTGAGGAGAACATGTTGTTCTGGCTGGCCTGTGAAGACCTCAAACAGGAGATGAACAAGAACACAGTGGACGAGAAAGCACGCATGATCTACGAGGACTACATCTCTATCCTCTCCCCCAAAGAGGTACGAGCATTCCCCCAAACTCTCACCCCTCCTCACCCCATCCTCTCTGTCCTCCCTCTCTCCATACTCCTCTGCCTACATCTTTGTCCTCCCCTCGTCCTGAAAAAAGTCTCTCTCTCTCTCTCTCTCTCTCTCTCTCTCTCTCTCTCTCTCTCTCTCTCTCTCTCTCTCTCTCTCTCTCTCTCTCTCTCTCTCTCTCTCTCTCTCTCTCTCTCTCTCTCTCTCTCTCTCTCTCTCTCTCTCTCTCTCTCTCTCTCTCTCTCTCTCTCTCTCTCTCTCTCTCTCTCTCTCTCTCATTGGTTGACGATGTACATTTCACTGTAAGGTCTACACCTGTTGTATTGCTGGTTAAGGGCTTGTTAGTAAGCATTTCACTGTAAGGTCTACACCTGTTGTATTGCTGGTTAAGGGCTTGTTAGTAAGCATTTCACTGTAAGGTCTACACCTGTTGTATTGTTGGTTAAGGGCTTGTTAGGAAGCATTTCACTGTAAGGTCTACACCTGTTGTATTCAGCACATGTGACAAATAACATTTGATTAGATTTGATCACATCCATGCGGCTCAGGAGAAATCCTCAGCCTGTCCATCTAGTGTTAGAGGCTAGTGGTTACGTTATATGATCTGCCTGACTGTCTCTTGTGTCTCTCTGGGTCCTCTGGTTAGAGGACAGGGTCAGGGTGGTTTGTGGGAGCTGTGGGAATAGATGGAAATACATTTGAACATGCTTACCAGTTTATAGGTTAATTTGCATAATGTTAAGGAATGTGTATTTTTGTTAGTCATTATGTATCCATAGTCCATTTCTTCTGCTGTTCCTCAGCTGGTGGCTCCTGGAGTAATACGTGCTTTTATAAGAACATTCATTTAGCAACATTTCTAAATGCAATCCCATGTTACAAACAGTTTTATGCATTTTGAAAACATACTTAATTGTTTGAAACCTGAAAGTTTTATTTCATATTATGAGGCATGTCTTACCTTCCTTCATGGAAACATGGAGGAAATTATTTTATAAAGACTTCATAGGGAAGGTTACAGTTGATTATTATTATTTTATAAAGACTTCATAGGGAAGGTTACAGTTGATTGTTATTATTTTATAAAGACTTCATAGGGAAGGTTACAGTTGATTGTTATTATTTTATAAAGACTTCATAGGGAAGGTTACAGTTGATTGTTATTATTTTATAAAGACTTCATAGGGAAGGTTACAGTTGATTATTATTATTTTATAAAGACTTCATAGGGAAGGTTACAGTTGATTATTATTATTTTATAAAGACTTCATAGGGAAGGTTACAGTTGATTATTATTATTTTATAAAGACTTCATAGGGAAGGTTACAGTTGATTATTATTATTTTATAAAGACTTCATAGGGAAGGTTACAGTTGATTATTATTATTTTATAAAGACTTCATAGGGAAGGTTACAGTTGATTATTATTATTTTATAAAGACTTCATAGGGAAGGTTACAGTTGATTATTATTATTTTATAAAGACTTCATAGGGAAGGTTACAGTTGATTGTTATTATTTTATAAAGACTTCATAGGGAAGGTTACAGTTGATTGTTATTATTTTATAAAGACTTCATAGGGAAGGTTACAGTGGATTATTATTATTTTATAAAGACTTCATAGGGAAGGTTACAGTTGATTGTTATTATTTTATAAAGACTTCATAGGGAAGGTTACAGTTGATTATTATTATTTTATAAAGACTTCATAGGGAAGGTTACAGTTGATTATTATTATTTTATAAAGACTTCATAGGGAAGGTTACAGTTGATTATTATTATTTTATTAAGACTTCATAGGGAAGGTTACAGTTGATTATTATTATTTTATAAAGACTTCATAGGGAAGGTTACAGTGGATTATGATTATTTTATAAAGACTTCATAGGGAAGGTTACAGTTGATTGTTATTATTTTATAAAGACTTCATAGGGAAGGTTACAGTTGATTATTATTATTTTATAAAGACTTCATAGGGAAGGTTACAGTTGATTGTTATTATTTTATAAAGACTTCATAGGGAAGGTTACAGTTGATTATTATTATTTTATAAAGACTTCATAGGGAAGGTTACAGTTGATTATTATTATTTTATAAAGACTTCATAGGGAAGGTTACAGTTGATTATTATTATTTTATAAAGACTTCATAGGGAAGGTTACAGTTGATTATTATTATTTTATAAAGACTTCATAGGGAAGGTTACAGTTGATTATTATTATTTTATAAAGACTTCATAGGGAAGGTTACAGTTGATTATTATTATTTTATAAAGACTTCATAGGGAAGGTTACAGTGGATTATGATTATTTTATAAAGACTTCATAGGGAAGGTTACAGTTGATTGTTATTATTTTATAAAGACTTCATAGGGAAGGTTACAGTTGATTGTTATTATTTTATAAAGACTTCATAGGGAAGGTTACAGTTGATTGTTATTATTTTATAAAGACTTCATAGGGAAGGTTACAGTTGATTGTTATTATTTTATAAAGACTTCATAGGGAAGGTTACAGTTGATTATTATTATTTTATAAAGACTTCATAGGGAAGGTTACAGTTGATTATTATTATTTTATAAATACTTCATAGGGAAGGTTACAGTTGATTATTATTATTTTATTAAGACTTCATAGGGAAGGTTACAGTTGATTGTTATTATTTTATAAAGACTTCATAGGGAAGGTTACAGTGGATTGTTATTATTTTATAAAGACTTCATAGGGA
Organism: Thymallus thymallus; assembly: GCA_023634145.1. Lineage (NCBI taxonomy): Eukaryota > Metazoa > Chordata > Actinopteri > Salmoniformes > Salmonidae > Thymallus > Thymallus thymallus. The sequence goes on along the minus strand of CM042399.1, from coordinate 37,688,942 downwards.
AGGTTACAGTTGATTGTTATTATTTTATAAAGACTTCATAGGGAAGGTTACAGTTGATTGTTATTATTTTATAAAGACTTCATAGGGAAGGTTACAGTTGATTATTATTATTTTATAAAGACTTCATAGGGAAGGTTACAGTTGATTATTATTATTTTATAAAGACTTCATAGGGAAGGTTACAGTTGATTATTATTATTTTATAAAGACTTCATAGGGAAGGTTACAGTTGATTATTATTATTTTATAAAGACTTCATAGGTAAGGTTACAGTTGATTATTATTATTTTATAAAGACTTCATAGGGAAGGTTACAGTTGATTATTATTATTTTATAAAGACTTCATAGGGAAGGTTACAGTTGATTATTATTATTTTATAAAGACTTCATAGGGAAGGTTACAGTTGATTATTATTATTTTATAAAGACTTCATAGGGAAGGTTACAGTTGATTATTATTATTTTATAAAGACTTCATAGGGAAGGTTACAGTTGATTATTATTATTTTATAAAGACTTCATAGGGAAGGTTACAGTTGATTATTATTATTTTATAAAGACTTCATAGGGAAGGTTACAGTTGATTATTATTATTTTATAAAGACTTCATAGGGAAGGTTACAGTTGATTATTATTATTATTTTATAAAGACTTCATAGGGAAGGTTACAGTTGATTATTATTATTATTTCATAAAGACTTCATAGGGAAGGTTACAGTTGATTATTATTATTTTATAAAGACTTCATAGGGAAGGTTACAGTTGATTGTTATTATTTTATAAAGACTTCATAGGGAAGGTTACAGTTGATTATTATTATTTTATAAAGACTTCATAGGGAAGGTTACAGTGGATTATTATTATTTTATTAAGACTTCATAGGGAAGGTTACAGTTGATTATTATTATTTGATTAAGACTTCATAGGGAAGGTTACAGTTGATTATTATTATTTGATTATTATTTATTATTATTATTAAGACTTCATAGGGAAGGTTACAGTTGATTATTATTATTTTATAAAGACTTCATAGGGAAGGTTACAGTTGATTATTATTATTTTATAAAGACTTCATAGGGAAGGTTACAGTGGATTATTATTATTTTATAAAGACTTCATAGGGAAGGTTACAGTTGATTATTATTATTTTATAAAGACTTCATAGGGAAGGTTACAGTTGATTATTATTATTTTATAGACTTCATAGGGAAGGTTACAGTTGATTATTATTATTTTATAAAGACTTCATAGGGAAGGTTACATTTGATTATTATTATTTTATAAAGACTTCATAGGGAAGGTTACATTTGATTATTATTATTTTATAAAGACTTCATAGGGAAGGTTACAGTTGATTATTATTATTTTATAAAGACTTCATAGGGAAGGTTACAGTTGATTATTATTATTTTATAAAGACTTCATAGGGAAGGTTACAGTTGATTATTATTATTTTATAAAGACTTCATAGGGAAGGTTACAGTTGATTATTATTATTTTATAAAGACTTCATAGGGAAGGTTACAGTTGATTGTTATTATTTTATAAAGACTTCATAGGGAAGGTTACAGTTGATTGTTATTATTTTATAAAGACTTCATAGGGAAGGTTACAGTTGATTATTATTATTTTATAAAGACTTCATAGGGAAGGTTACAGTTGATATTATTATTTCTACCGTTCTGCATGCCAGTTATTTTCAAATGCGTATTTTCGTGTAACAGTTTCATTTGAATAATAATGTTTTTGTTTCTCAAAATCTGTCTTAAGTGGTTAATCATAACAATCTGAATTAAAATGATACAAATCTAAAAGTTAAAAGTCAACTAAGCCTCTGCCATATGTACACATTGATACACCGTAATCTATTGGCGGCTAAAGAAATGAGCACATGGAACTCCTAGCCAATGCAGCAATAGAACTATAACTTCCATTGCTCTTTCACACCGAGGATTGGTGATTATCGAGGGGCAGATTGTTGGAAAGGTTTTTCAAATGGCTTACTGTGAGGAACTATAGTTTTAATATATTATCACACCCAATGGATGTTAAAATAAACTTTTTTACATTTCCGGGCAGCAGGCCAGGTACTTCTATGCGTGACCAGGTACTTCTATGCGTGACCAGGTACTTCTATGCGTGACCAGGTACTTCTATGCGTGATCAGGTACTTCTATGCGTGACCAGGTACTTCTATGCGTGACCAGGTACTTCTATGCATGACTACTTCTATGCGTGACCAGGTACTTCTATGCGTGACCAGGTACTTCTATGCGTGACCAGGTACTTCTATGCGTGACCAGGTACTTCTATGCGTGATCAGGTACTTCTATGCGTGACCAGGTACTTCTATGCATGACCAGGTACTTCTATGCGTGACCAGGTACTTCTATGCGTGACCAGGTACTTCTATGCGTGATCAGGTACTTCTATGCGTGACCAGGTACTTCTATGCGTGACCAGGTACTTCTATGCGTGACCAGGTACTTCTATGCGTGATCAGGCGTGTGCTCCTTCATCATTATCAGGACAGAGAAACCAGACACATACTCATTGCTCACATGGAGTACTCCAAACAAAAGACAATGAAAAATGTACTAATCTAAAAAATGATGGTTATGAAATAAACCAAAACTTGTTTCTCAGAAGTGTAGCAGGTTGTGAACAATGTCTTCACTCCAAGAAAGACAACGGTAAATGGCTGTAATTAATACATGCATTAACAGAAATGAATGTAACCAAATGACAGGGTTAAATGTTACTGTAATGGGGAATTGATACAAATAAAAGGGCCAACAATGAAACAATGAATGTGGAAGAATTGGTGGGAGACGGCTGAGCCATTCTGGAGAGAGACTCTATATATCTTCACCTCACACCCCTCCCTTCTTCTGGTCTCAACATTTTACATGATACTCAAGACAGACCATCTGCACACATATTTTAGATGCTTTGTCAATAATCAGCTAGGCCTATTGCCATGTGCACTGCCCAAATTGCTGGCTTCCCAAACAGGCATAGGCCTACAAGCTTGTGATTTGAAACAAAGAAGCTAATTTTATTTCCATGTACTTCCCTATTGGACCCACCACTATAACATTTCTCTCCTGTTCTATTGGACCCACCACTATAACATTTCTCTCCTGTTCTATTGGACCCACCACTATAACATTTCTCTCCTGTTCTATTGGACCCACCACTATAACATTTCTCTCCTGTTCTATTGGACCCACCACTATAACATTTCTATCCTGTTCTATTGGACCCACCACTATAACATTTCTCTCCTGTTCTATTGGACCCACCACTATAACATTTCTATCCTGTTCTATTGGACCCACCACTATAACATTTCTCTCCTGTTCTATTGGACCCACCACTATAACATTTCTCTCCTGTTCTATTGGACCCACCACTATAACATTTCTATCCTGTTCTATTGGACCCACCACTATAACATTTCTCTCCTGTTCTATTGGACCCACCACTATAACATTTCTCTCCTGTTCTATTGGACCCACCACTATAACATTTCTCTCCTGTTCTATTGGACCCACCACTATAACATTTCTCTCCTGTTCTATTGGACCCACCACTATAACATTTCTCTCCTGTTCTATTGGACCCACCACTATAACATTTCTCTCCTGTTCTATTGGACCCACCACTATAACATTTCTATCCTGTTCTATTGGACCCACCACTATAACATTTCTATCCTGTTCTATTGGACCCACCACTATAACATTTCTCTCCTGTTCTATTGGACCCACCACTATAACATTTCTCTCCTGTTCTATTGGACCCACCACTATAACATTTCTCTCCTGTTCTATTGGACCCACCACTATAACATTTCTATCCTGTTCTATTGGACCCACCACTATAACATTTCTCTCCTGTTCTATTGGACCCACCACTATAACATTTCTCTCCTGTTCTATTGGACCCACCACTATAACATTTCTATCCTGTTCTATTGGACCCACCACTATAACATTTCTATCCTGTTCTATTGGACCCACCACTATAACATTTCTCTCCTGTTCTATTGGACCCACCACTATAACATTTCTCTCCTGTTCTATTGGACCCACCACTATAACATTTCTATCCTGTTCTATTGGACCCACCACTATAACATTTCTCTCCTGTTCTATTGGACCCACCACTATAACATTTCTATCCTGTTCTATTGGACCCACCACTATAACATTTCTCTCCTGTTCTATTGGACCCACCACTATAACATTTCTATCCTGTTCTATTGGACCCACCACTATAACATTTCTATCCTGTTCTATTGGACCCACCACTATAACATTTCTCTCCTGTTCTATTGGACCCACCACTATAACATTTCTATCCTGTTCTATTGGACCCACCACTATAACATTTCTATCCTGTTCTATTGGACCCACCACTATAACATTTCTATCCTGTTCTATTGGACCCACCACTATAACATTTCTCTCCTGTTCTATTGGACCCACCACTATAACATTTCTATCCTGTTCTATTGGACCCACCACTATAACATTTCTATCCTGTTCTATTGGACCCACCACTATAACATTTCTATCCTGTTCTATTGGACCCACCACTATAACATTTCTATCCTGTTCTATTGGACCCACCACTATAACATTTCTCTCCTGTTCTATTGGACCCACCACTATAACATTTCTCTCCTGTTCTATTGGACCCACCACTATAACATTTCTATCCTGTTCTATTGATTTTCATATAAACTTTATTTCGTTGTCCAGAAGCCAAATGCACAATCCTTATTAGCAACCCAGCACAGTTGTTGCATCTTCCCCCTTTCTAAGTTTCTAACAGAGATTTTAATCTCTGTCACATATGGAACCACTCTCAGGTGCTCTGTTTAGAACTGTGTTTTCCCAGGTGCTCTGTTTAGAACTGTGTTTTCCCAGATGCTCTGTTTAGAACTGTGTTTTCCCAGATGCTCTGTTTAGAACTGTTTTCCCAGGTGCTCTGTTTAGAACTGTGTTTTCTCAGGTGCCCTGTTTAGAACTGTGTTTTCTCAGATGCTCTGTTTAGAACTGTGTTTTCCCAGATGCTCTGTTTAGAACTGTGTTTTCCCAGATGCTCTGTTTAGAACTGTGTTTTCTCAGGTGCTCTGTTTAGAACTGTGTTTTCTCAGGTGCTCTGTTTAGAACTGTGTTTTCTCAGGTGCTCTGTTTAGAACTGTGTTTTCCCAGGTGCTCTGTTTAGAACTGTGTTTTCCCAGGTGCCCTGTTTAGAACTGTGTTTTCCCAGGTGCTCTGTTTAGAACTGTGTTTTCCCAGATGCTCTGTTTAGAACTGTGTTTTCCCAGATGCTCTGTTTAGAACTGTTTTCCCAGGTGCTCTGTTTAGAACTGTGTTTTCCCAGGTGCTCTGTTTAGAACTGTGTTTTCCCAGGTGCTCTGTTTAGAACTGTGTTTTCTCAGGTGCTCTGTTTAGAACTGTGTTTTCTCAGGTGCTCTGTTTAGAACTGTGTTTTCTCAGGTGCTCTGTTTAGAACTGTTTTCCCAGGTGCTCTGTTTAGAACTGTGTTTTCTCCCCCTCCTCCCCCTCACATACCTTTCTCTCTATCCTCCCCACTCACATCCCTTTCTCTCTCTCCCCCCTCCTCCCCCCTCACATCCCTTTCTTTCTCTCTCCCCACCCTCCTACCCCCTCACATCCCTTTCTCTCTCTCTTCCCCCCTCCTCCCCCCTTATCTCAGCCTAGCATATAAATGGACCACAGCATCAGTGCTCTGACGTGTGATGGAGTGCGAGTGTGTGTATCAGTCTGTCAGAGAGTAGAACAGTGAGATACCACCACCACTCACCCTGTCAGTCGGTCAGTCTGTCTCCTCAGTGAGATACCACCACCACTCACCCTGTCAGTCTGTCTCCTCAGTGAGATACCACCACCACTCACCCTGTCAGTCTGTCAGTCTGTCTCCTCAGTGAGATACCACCACCACTCACCCTGTGAGTCTGTCAGTCGGTCAGTCTGTCTCCTCAGTGAGATACCACCACTCACCCTGTCAGTCGGTCAGTCTGTCTCCTCATTGAGATACCACCACCACTCACACTGTCAGTCTGTCTCCTCAGTGAGATACCACCACCACTCACCCTGTCAGTCTGTCAGTCTGTCTCCTCAGTGAGATACCACCACCACTCACCCTGTCAGTCTGTCAGTCTGTCTCCTCAGTGAGATACCACCACCACTTACCCTGTGAGTCTGTCAGTCTGTCTCCTCTGCCCTGGGGAAGGTACTATGATATTGTCAGTCTGTCTCCTCTGCTCTGGGGAAGGTACTATGATATTATTGTCAGTCTGTCTCCTCTGCCCTGGGGAAGGTACTATGATATTGTCAGTCTGTCTCCTCTGCCCTGGGGAAGGTACTATGATATTGTCAGTCTGTCTCCTCTGCCCTGGGGAAGGTACTATGATATTGTCAGTCTGTCTCCTCTGCCCTGGGGAAGGTACTATGATATTGTCAGTCTGTCTCCTCTGCCCTGGGGAAGGTACTATGATATTATTGTCAGTCTGTCTCCTCTGCCCTGGGGAAGGTACTATGATATTGTCAGTCTGTCTCCTCTGCCCTGGGGAAGGTACTATGATATTGTCAGTCTGTCTCCTCTGCCCTGGGGAAGGTACTATGATATTGTCAGTCTGTCTCCTCTGCCCTGGGGAAGGTACTATGATATTGTCAGTCTGTCTCCTCTGCCCTGGGGAAGGTACTATGATATTGTCAGTCTGTCTCCTCTGCCCTGGGGAAGGTACTATGATATTGTCAGTCTGTCTCCTCTGCCCTGGGGAAGGTACTATGATATTGCTTTAGACTCTATGTTCCCTCTATCCTATAATATCTACAGTATTTACTGTACAACTATGGAAACCCACTGTGTTGGATCCCATTACAGATTCAGTGTGATTTGTGAGTGGTGATGCTCTTTCCTTTCTTTGCTGGTATTTTAAGTGTTTTTTGTTGTTGAGAGTCAATGGCTAATCTCTGTATTTCTTTCTCTCTGTCCCCCTGTCCCCTTCTCCACCCCCCACCCCCCTAGGTGAGTCTGGACTCCCGGGTGAGAGAGGTGATTAGCAGGAAGATACAGGAGCCTACGCCCCACACCTTTGAGGACGCCCAGCTTCAGATCTACACCTTAATGCACAGAGACTCCTATCCTCGCTTCCTCAACTCGTCTCTATACAGATTACTGGTTTACCCGGGCTCCCGCACCTCCTCAGAGTCATAGATCACTGGTCCACCCGGGCTCCCGCACCTCCTCAGAGTCATAGATCACTGGTTTACCCGGGCTCCCGCACCTCCTCAGAGTCATAGATCACTGGTCCACCCGGGCTCCCGCACCTCCTCAGAGTCATAGATCACTGGTCCACCCGGGCTCCTGCACCTCCTCAGAGTCATAGATCACTGGTTTACCCGGGCTCCCGCACCTCCTCAGAGTCATAGATCACTGGTCCACCCGGGCTCCCGCACCTCCTCAGAGTCATAGATCACTGGTTTACCCGGGCTCCCGCACCTCCTCAGAGTCATAGATCACTGGTTTACCAGGGCTCCCGCACCTCCTCAGAGTCATAGATCACTGGTCCACCCGGGCTCCCGCACCTCCTCAGAGTCATAGATCACTGGTTTACCAGGGCTCCCGCACCTCCTCAGAGTCATAGATCACTGGTCCACCCGGGCTCCCGCACCTCCTCAGAGTCATAGATCACTGGTCCACCCGGGCTCCCGCACCTCCTCAGAGTCATAGATCACTGGTCCACCCGGGCTCCCGCACCTCCTCAGAGTCATAGATCACTGGTCCACCCGGGCTCCCGCACCTCCTCAGAGTCATAGATCACTGGTTCACCCGGGCTCCCGCACCGCCTCAGAGTCATAGATCACTGGTTCACCCGGGGTCCCGCACCTCCTCAGAGTCATAGATCACTGGTCCACCCGGGGTCCCGCACCTCCTCAGAGTCATAGATCACTGGTTTACCAGGGCTCCCAGACCTCCTCAGAGTCATAGATCACTGGTCCACCCGGGCTCCCGCACCTCAGATTCATAGGTCCACAACATTTCACTCACACACACTCCTCCCTCTCTCTCTGTCACATTCTTGAACTCTCTCCCTCTCTCTTTCTCCACTCTCTCCTCTTCCTCGCTGTCTCAGTCTCACCTCTCCCTCTATCCTTACTCTCTCTTATGCTCTTTCACTCCTCTCTCTCTCTCCATCTCTATCCTGTGTCTCAGTCTCACTCCATCTTTAACCCGTGTCTCTGTCTCTCTCCATCTCTATCCTGTGTCTCAGTCTCTCTCCATCTACTCCCTTCCTGACTGCACAGACACACAAATGCTTCCCAATTCCCTATGTAGTGCACTACCCGCTTAGGGCTCTGGTCAAAAGTCGTGCACTATATAGGGGAAAAGGGTTCCATTTGACAAGCCAAGTTAACTGGAAGACACAGGGTCTTAAAGAAGACAGACACATTATTTCTGTTGGATATTATTCATTCATCCCACTTCTCGTGGTGACAGCTGCTTCAGCACCAACTACTGATTATACAGATATACACCCAACAATCTGCTTTTTGTTTTATACGTATATACTGTATTTATATGTTAGTATTTTACTTTCTCCTGACAAACATCCTGATTTGGGAAGAGAGCCCATATAAGAGAAACTCGGTAATAAGACACTGGAGTTAGTCAGACAACATTCTATTCTTCACACAACATTAAAGACAACATTCACGCAACGTTCCCAACTTTGACCCCCTCTTCCAGAACCGGACCACCTGGACACTGCTGCTCTAATCTGATTCTGACTTTCTGACCTTTGAATTCTCACATTTGACCGGTCCACTGTCTCCCTGACCTCACTGCTGTGATTGGTTATCGGGCTGAGCTATGGTTGGTCGATCAATCAGGGAGGGGAGGGGCTAAGCGACTTTCCATCCCAGGTGGGGGAAAAATTAAATACAAAATGCTATTGATTGTTACCAACTGCTGTGGGAAATGGATTGTTACCAACAGCTATGGGAAATGGATTGTTACCAACTGCTGTGGGAAATGGATTTTTACCAACTGCTGCGGGAAATGGATTGTTACCAACTGCTGTGGGAAATGGATTTTTACCAACTGCTGTGGGAAATGGATTGTTACCAACGGCTGTGGGAAATGGATTGTTACCAACTGCTGTGGGAAATGGATTGTTACCAACTGCTGTGGGAAATGGATTGTTACCAACTGCTGTGTGGGAAATGGATTGTTACCAACTGCTGTGTGGGAAATGGATTGTTACCAACTGCTGTGGGAAATGGATTGTTACCAACTGCTGTGGGAAATGGATTGTTACCAACTGCTATGGGAAATGGATTGTTACCAACTGCTGTGGAAAATGTATTGTTACCAACTGCTGTGGGAAATGTATTTTTACCAACTGCTGTGGGAAATGTATTGTTACCAACTGCTATGGGAAATGTATTGTTACCAACTGCTGTGGGAAATGTATTGTTACCAACTGCTGTGGGAAATGGATTGTTACCATCTGCTATGGGAAATGTATTGTTACCAACTGCTGTGGGAAATGTATTGTTACCAACTGCTATGGGAAATGTATTGTTACCAACTGCTGTGGGAAATGTATTGTTACCAACTGCTGTGGGAAATGGATTGTTACCATCTGCTATGGGGAATGGAGTTAGACAATAGATGATATATTGTTACCAACTGCTATGGGGAATGGAGTTAGATTATGCCTAGGTCTTAACTTGACTTATTGTCAATGAAAATGCTTTAAAGTTAGTATTATTAATGTTATTTATTTTATATTTTCTTCAATTGTGATAATGATTTCATTGTACCTATATAAACAGAAACCCTTCACCATCAACACAAACCAAGCACCACCTGTAGGTGGGGAATGGTACTGTCTCTCTCTCTAGGTTAGGATGGCCCTGCCACTCTGGCACCACCTGTAGGTGGGGAATGGTACTGTCTCTCTCTCTAAGTTAGGATGGCCCTGCCACTCTGGCACCACCTGTATGTGTGGAATGGTACTGTCCCTCTCTCTGTTAGGTGGCCCTGCCACTCTGGCACCACCTGTAGGTGTGGAATGGTACTGTCTCTCTCTCTGTTAGGGTGGCCCTGCCACTCTGGCACCACCTCTCTTTCTCTTTCTCTCTCTCTCTCTTTTAGGGTGGCCCTGCTACTCTGGCACCACCTGTAGGTGGGGAATGGTACTGTCTCTCTCTCAGCTCAACATCAGCAAAACAAAGGAGATGGTGGTGGACTTCAGGAGAACCAAGGCACAACTGACTGCAGTCCCTATACAGGGAATGGATGTGGAAATGGTTGGGTCATACAAGTTCCTGGGTGATGCTTCTCGGGTAAATAAGTTGATCAGGAAGGCTAGCTCTGTCCTGGGGATGAGCCTTGACACTCTAGAGGAGGTGGCGGAGAGACGGATCCTGGCCAAACTGCTGGCCATCATGGACAACCCTCTGCATGCCATGGTTATGACGCAGAGGAGCACCTTCAGTCACAGACTGATCCCACCACGGTGTGTCTGAGAGCGGTTCTTCCTGCCGGCGGCTATTAGACTATATAATGCCTCACCAGGGTTAGGGTGGCCCTGCCACTCTGGCACCCCCTCTCTCTCTCTCTCTTTTAGGGTGGCCCTGCTACTCTGGCACCACCTGTAGGCGGGGAATGGTACAGTCTCTCTCTCTCTCTCTCTGTTAGGGTGGCTCCCTCCTAAGTTTACCCAATTCCACTAATACACACAACTCACTAATACACACATCTCACTAATACACACAACTCACTAATACACACATCTCACTAATACACACATCTCACTAATACACACATCTCACTAATACACACATCTCACTAATACACACACATCTCACTAATACACACACATCTCACTAATACACACACATCTCACTAATACACACACATCTCACTAATACACACACATCTCACTAATACACACAACTCACTAATACACACATCTCACTAATACACACATCTCACTAATACACACAACTCACTAATACACACATCTCACTAATACACACATCTCACTAATACACACATCTCACTAATACACACATCTCACTAATACACACATCTCACTAATACACACATCTCACTAATACACACATCTCACTAATACACACACATCTCACTAATACACACACATCTCACTAATACACACACATCTCACTAATACACACACATCTCACTAATACACACAACTCACTAATACACACAACTCACTAATACACACATCTCACTAATACACACATCTCACTAATACACACAACTCACTAATACACACATCTCACTAATACACACATCTCACTAATACACACATCTCACTAATACACACATCTCACTAATACACACAACTCACTAATACACACAACTCACTAATACACACATCTCACTAATACACACAACTCACTAATACACACATCTCACTAATACACACATCTCACTAATACACACATCTCACTAATACACACAACTCACTAATACACACATCTCACTAATACACACATCTCACTAATACACACATCTCACTAATACACACATCTCACTAATACACACATCTCACTAATACACACATCTCACTAATACACACATCTCACTAATACACACAACTCACTAATACACACATCTCACTAATACACACATCTCACTAATACACACATCTCACTAATACACACATCTCACTAATACACACATCTCACTAATACACACATCTCACTAATACACACAACTCACTAATACACACATCTCACTAATACACACATCTCACTAATACACACATCTCACTAATACACACATCTCACTAATACACACATCTCACTAATACACACATCTCACTAATACACACATCTCACTAATACACACAACTCACTAATACACACAACTCACTAATACACACATCTCACTATACTTCAGAATAATGTATCAGCACACAAACAAACACACAGATACTCAGAAGTAAATCAACGGGTAAATTATCAAAACTGTGTGTCTTTGTCTCTGTGTGTGTGTGTGTGTTTGTCTCTGTGTGTGTAGGTGTGTGTGTGTGTGTGTGTGTTTGTCTCTGTGTGTGTAGGTGTGTGTGTGTTTGTGTGTGTTTGTGTGTGTGTGTGTGTGTGTGTGTGTTTGTCTCTGTGTGTAGGTGTGTGTGTGTTTGTGTGTGTTTGTCTCTGTGTGTGTAGGTGTGTGTGTGTTTGTGTGTGTTTGTGTGTGTGTGTGTGTGTGTGTGTTTGTCTCTGTGTGTGTAGGTGTGTGTGTGTTTGTGTGTGTCTTTGTCTCTGTGTGTGTAGGTGTGTGTGTGTCTTTGTCTCTGTGTGTGTAGGTGTGTGTTTGTCTCTGTGTGTAGGTGTGTGTGTGTGTTTGTCTCTGTGTGTGTAGGTGTGTGTGTGTGTGTGTGTTTGTCTCTGTGTGTAGGTGTGTGTGTGTGTTTGTCTCTGTGTGTGTAGGTGTGTGTGTGTGTGTGTTTGTCTCTGTGTGTGTAGGTGTGTTTGTCTCTGTGTGTGTAGGTGTGTGTGTGTTTGTCTCTGTGTGTGTAGGTGTGTGTGTGTGTGTTTGTCTCTGTGTGTGTAGGTGTGTGTGTGTGTGTAGGTGTGTAGATGCGTAGCAGTGTGCGTGCATGGTAGCGTATGTGTGTGCTACCGGGTGTGCAATTGTCTGTGTGTTTGGAGTCCGTTTCCAGGTATCATCTGTGTGTGCAAAGAGGCACTGAGTTTGAAGGTAGGCCTTGAAATACATCCACAGGTACACCTCCAATTGACTCAAATCATGTCAATTAGCCTATCAGAAGCTTCTAAAGTCATGACATCATTTTCTGGAATTTTCCAAGCTGTTTAAAGGCACAGTCAACTTAGTGTATGTAAACTTCTGACCCACTGGAATTGTGATATAGTGAATTATAAGTGAAATAATCTGTGTGTAAACAATTGTTGGAAGAATTACTTGTGTCATGCACAAAGTAGATGTCCTAACCGACTTGCCAAAACTATAGTTTGTTAACATGAAATTTGTAGAGTACACCTAAGTGTATGTAAACTTCCGACTTCAACTCTACATAAGTATTCAGACCCTTTACTTAATACTTTGTTCAAGCACCGTTGACAGCGACTACAGCCTTCAGTCTTCTTGGGTTTGACGCTACAAGCTTGGCACACCTGTATTTGGGGAGATTCTCCAATTCTTCTCTGCAGATCCTCTCAAGCTCTGTCAGGTTGGATGGGGAGCGTTGCTGAAAAGCTATTTTCAGGTCTCTCCAGAGATGTTTGATCAGGTTCAAGTCCGGGCTCTGGCTGGGCCACTCAAGGACATTCAGAGAAACTTGTCCCGAAGCCACTCCTGCATTGTCTTGGCTGTGTGCTTAGGGTCGTTGTCCTGTTGGAAGATGAACCAGTCTGAGGTCCTGAGTGCTCTGGAGCAGGTTTTCATCAAGGATCACTCTGTACTTTGCTCCGTTCATCTTTACCTCGATCCTGACTAGTCTCCCAGTCCCTGCCGCTGAAAAACATCCCCACAGCATGATGCTGCCACCACCATGCTTCACCGTAGTGATGGTGCCAGGTTTCCTTCAGACGTGACGCTTGGCATTCAGGCCAAAGAGTTCAATCTTGGTTTCATCAGACCAGAGAATCTTGTTTCTAATGGTCTGAGAGCCTTTGAGTGCCTTTTGACAAACCCCAAGCGGTCTGTCATATGCCTTTTACTGAAGAGTGGCTTCCGTCTGGCCACTCTACCATAAAGGCCTGATTGGTGGAGTTCTGCAGAGATGGTTGTCCTTCTGGAAGGTTCGCCCATCTCACCAGATGAACTCTAGAGCTCTGTCCGAGTGACTATCAGGTTCTTGGTCACCTCCCTGTCCAAGGCCCTTCTCCACAGATAGCTCAGTTTGGCTGGGCGGCCAGCTCTGGAAGTGTCTTGGAGGTTCCAAACTTCTTTCATTTAAGAATGATGGAGGCCACTGTGTTCTTGAGGACTTTCAATGCGGCATAAATGTTTTGGTACCCTTCCCCAGATCTGTTCCTCGACACAATCCTGTCTCAAAAGTATGTGGACATCTGCTTGTCAAACATCTCATTCCAAAATCATGGGCACTAATATGGAGTTGGTCCCCCCTCTAGCAGGGCAGACATTTGACCAACTGACTTGTTGGAAAGGTGGCATTCTATGACGGTGCCACGTCGAAAGTCATTGAGCTCTTCAGTAAGGCCATTCTACTGCCAATGTTTGTCTATGTAGATTGTATGGCGGTGTGCTCGATTTTATACACCTGTCAGCAACGGGTGTGGAGGAAATAGCCGAATCCACTCATTTGAGGTGTCCACATACCTTTGTTTATAGTGTCAAGAGGGCTGTTGGATGTTAGAGTGACATGACAGGCTGGACAGGAGTACAGGCTGGACAGGAATACAGGCTGGACAGGAGTACAGGCTGGACAGGAGTACAGGCTGGACAGGAGTACAGGCTGGACAGGAGTACAGGCTGGACAGGAGTACAGGCTGGACAGGAGTACAGGCTGGACAGGAATACAGGCTGGACAGGAGTACAGGCTGGACAGGAGTTAACCCATCTGTTGGATGCTAGAGGGACATGATAGGCTGGACAGGAGTTAACCCTCACATATCTATAATGATACCGTAAAACTATGATTAAAACTGTAATTCTGCTCTCAGCTGTTTGTAAGTATATTGTCATTGCATGCTCTAATGAACATTACCCAAAGGTCATTTCCTCATGATGTCATCAGCCTTAATGTTCTCTGGACATAATTAGACATGGATGTTCCTTAATGTACAGTTCACTATAACATGGACCTCAGCTTCAGTAGTGACCTCAACATACAGTACACTATAACATGGACCTCAGCTTCAGTAATGACCTCAACATACAGTACACTATAACATGGACCTCAGCTTCAGTAGTGACCTCAACATACAGTTCACTATAACATGGACCTCAGCTTCAGTAGTGACCTCAACATACAGTACACTATAACATGGACCTCAGCTTCAGTAGTGACCTCAACATACAGTTCACTATAACATGGACCTCAGCTTCAGTAGTGACCTCAACATACAGTACACTATAACATGGACCTCAGCTTCAGTAGTGACCTCAACATACAGTACACTATAACATGGACCTCAGCTTCAGTAGTGACCTCAACATACAGTACACTATAACATGGACCTCAGCTTCAGTAGTGACCTCAACATACAGTTCACTATAACACGGACCTCAGCTTCAGTAGTGACATCAACATACGATACACTATAACATGGACCTCAGCTTCAGTAGTGACCTCAACATACAGTTCACTATAACATGGACCTCAGCTTCAGTAGTGACCTCAACATACAGTTCACTATAACATGGACCTCAGCTTCAGTAGTGACCTCAACATACAGTTCACTATAACACGGACCTCAGCTTCAGTAGTGACCTCAACATACAGTTCACTATAACATGGACCTCAGCTTCAGTAGTGACCTCAACATACAGTTCACTATAACATGGACCTCAGCTTCAGTAGTGACCTCAACATACAGTACACTATAACATGGACCTCAGCTTCAGTAGTGACCTCAACATACAGTTCACTATAACATGGACCTCAGCTTCAGTAGTGACATCAACATACGATACACTATAACATGGACCTCAGCTTCAGTAGTGACCTCAACATACAGTTCACTATAACATGGACCTCAGCTTCAGTAGTGACCTCAACATACAGTTCACTATAACACGGACCTCAGCTTCAGTAGTGACCTCAACATACAGTTCACTATAACATGGACCTCAGCTTCAGTAGTGACCTCAACATACAGTACACTATAACATGGACCTCAGCTTCAGTAGTGACCTCAACATACAGTACACTAACATGGACCTCAGCTTCAGTAGTGACCTCAACATACAGTTCACTATAACATGGACCTCAGCTTCAGTAGTGACCTCAACATACAGTTCACTATAACACGGACCTCAGCTTCAGTAGTGACCTCAACATACAGTACACTATAACATGGACCTCAGCTTCAGTAGTGACCTCAACATACAGTTCACTATAACATGGACCTCAGCTTCAGTAGTGACATCAACATACGATACACTATAACATGGACCTCAGCTTCAGTAGTGACCTCAACATACAGTTCACTATAACATGGACCTCAGCTTCAGTAGTGACCTCAACATACAGTTCACTATAACACGGACCTCAGCTTCAGTAGTGACCTCAACATACAGTTCACTATAACATGGACCTCAGCTTCAGTAGTGACCTCAACATACAGTACACTATAACATGGACCTCAGCTTCAGTAGTGACCTCAACATACAGTACACTAACATGGACCTCAGCTTCAGTAGTGACCTCAACATACAGTTCACTATAACATGGACCTCAGCTTCAGTAGTGACCTCAACATACAGTTCACTATAACACGGACCTCAGCTTCAGTAGTGACCTCAACATACAGTACACTATAACATGGACCTCAGCTTCAGTAGTGACCTCAACATACAGTTCACTATAACATGGACCTCAGCTTCAGTAGTGACCTCAACATACAGTTCACTATAACATGGACCTCAGCTTCAGTAGTGACCTCAACATACAGTTCACTATAACACGGACCTCAGCTTCAGTAGTGACCTCAAAATATAGAGGCTGCCTGTCACTCAAGGAGAGAGAGACGGAGAGAGAAACTGAGGGAGGGAGACTGAAGGAGAGACTGAGGGAGACAGAGAGAGACAGATAGAGAGACTGGGGGAGAGAAAGAGACGGAGAGAGGGGCTGAGGGAGACAGAGAGAGACAAGAGAGAGAGACTGAAGGAGAGAAATAGATGGGCTGGATATGTCACCATGCAGAGAGAGGGGGTTAATATGTTACCAGCCAGAGAGATGGGGTTAACATGTTACCAGCCAGAGAGATGGGGTTAAGATGTTACAAGCCAGAGAGATGGGGTTAATATGTTACCAGCCAGAGAGATGGGGTTAACATGTTACCAGCCAGAGAGATGGGGTTAAGATGTTACAAGCCAGAGAGATGGGGTTAATATGTTACCAGCCAGAGAGATGGGGTTAACATGTTACCAGAGAGATGGGGTTAAGATGTTACCAGCCAGAGAGATGGGGTTAAGATGTTACCAGCCAGAGAGATGGGGTTAAGATGTTACCAGCCAGAGAGATGGGGTTAAGATTTTACCAGCCAGAGAGATGGGGTTAAGATGTTACCAGCCAGAGAGATGGGGTTAAGATGTTACCAGCCAGAGAGATGGGGTTAAGATGTTACCAGCCAGAGAGATGGGGTTAAGATGTTACCAGCCAGAGATGGGGTTAAGATGTTACCAGCCAGAGAGATGGGGTTAATATGTTACCAGCCAGAGAGCTGGGGTTAAGATGTTACCAGCCAGAGAGATGGGGTTAAGATGTTACCAGCCAGAGAGCTGGGGTTAAGATGTTACCAGCCAGAGAGATGGGGTTAAGATGTTACCAGCCAGAGAGCTGGGGTTAAGATGTTACCAGCCAGAGAGATGGGGTTAAGATGTTACCAGCCAGAGAGATGGGGTTAAGATGTTACCAGCCAGAGATGGGGTTAAGATGTTACCAGCCAGAGAGATGGGGTTAAGATGTTACCAGCCAGAGAGCTGGGGTTAAGATGTTACCAGCCAGAGAGATGGGGTTAAGATGTTACCAGACAGAGAGCTGGGGTTAAGATGTTACCAGCCAGAGAGATGGGGTTAAGATGTTACCAGCCAGAGAGCTGGGGTTAAGATGTTACCAGCCAGAGAGATGGGGTTAAGATGTTACCAGCCAGAGAGATGGGGTTAAGATGTTACCAGCCAGAGAGATGGGGTTAATATGTTACCAGCCAGAGAGATGGGGTTAAGATGTTACCAGCCAGAGAGATGGGGTTAAGATGTTACCAGCCAGAGAGATGGGGTTAAGATGTTACCAGCCAGAGAGAGGGGGTTTAGATGTTACCAGCCAGAGAGATGGGGTTAAGATGTTACCAGCCAGAGAGATGGGGTTAAGATGTTACCAGCCAGAGAGATGGGGTTAAGATGTTACCAGCCAGAGAGATGGGGTTAAGATGTTACCAGCCAGAGATGGGGTTAAGATGTTACCAGCCAGAGAGATGGGGTTAATATGTTACCAGCCAGAGAGCTGGGGTTAAGATGTTACCAGCCAGAGAGATGGGGTTAAGATGTTACCAGCCAGAGAGCTGGGGTTAAGATGTTACCAGCCAGAGAGATGGGGTTAAGATGTTACCAGCCAGAGAGCTGGGGTTAAGATGTTACCAGCCAGAGAGATGGGGTTAAGATGTTACCAGCCAGAGAGATGGGGTTAAGATGTTACCAGCCAGAGATGGGGTTAAGATGTTACCAGCCAGAGAGATGGGGTTAAGATGTTACCAGCCAGAGAGCTGGGGTTAAGATGTTACCAGCCAGAGAGATGGGGTTAAGATGTTACCAGACAGAGAGCTGGGGTTAAGATGTTACCAGCCAGAGAGATGGGGTTAAGATGTTACCAGCCAGAGAGCTGGGGTTAAGATGTTACCAGCCAGAGAGATGGGGTTAAGATGTTACCAGCCAGAGAGATGGGGTTAAGATGTTACCAGCCAGAGAGATGGGGTTAATATGTTACCAGCCAGAGAGATGGGGTTAAGATGTTACCAGCCAGAGAGATGGGGTTAAGATGTTACCAGCCAGAGAGATGGGGTTAAGATGTTACCAGCCAGAGAGAGGGGGTTTAGATGTTACCAGCCAGAGAGATGGGGTTAAGATGTTACCAGCCAGAGAGATGGGGTTAAGATGTTACCAGCCAGAGAGAGAAATAAGCTGACTAGTTCACCAGAGACAGTCTGAATATATCCACTGAACCCTAATCAGACTACAGTAATTAAGCATCTAGTCTTGCAGCTCTTTTGACCTAACTCAGCTCGTGCCTCTGTGTCTGTCAGACAGGTATGGAAATAACCTGCTATTGCTGAAATAAACACAGAGCTTCACAAACACCAGCACTATGCACTCACATTTCCCACCAGTACGCTAGACCTAGAATCAGGGTCATTACTGCACATTGTAACAAAATGTTTTGCAATGGAAAATAGAAACAAGCGTTTATTACTGGACAAGTCTAAATATTAGGCCACTTCCCGTTTCACTGCCTTTCAAAGTGTTTTGGTCCGTTTTCTACATTGTGAACAGGACCCCGTCTCTGCCGAGGACAGCTGGCTCTACCATTACATAACAGTAGGCTACCTCATAATGATCTGAGGTACCAAACTACAACATTTAGAGATTTTTACAGGTTCATTTCAGCTAGGTTTCATCAATGATAAGGTCAACAGCAGATTGACTGCTAGGAGTACCTGGTAAGTGTCACGCAAAGGAGCTGATTAAATTCATTGTAGACCTCTGGCACTCCCAAATATTTTAGAAGAGGGTGTGTTCTCAGGCATAAATTCAGATTAAATTGGCTTCCTCTTTGGGCTTTTCCACAGCAAACATTCCGTCATGCAGATAGAACATTCTTGGGTGTTTCACCTGCTTTGCATAGGTGCGCATTCAGCAGGGCATGAAGTTGTGGAACATTGAGATAGAAATATGTGTACAAGGAATCATGTCTGCTCTATTCATGACATTGTATTTTTCAATGTAAAAAAGTGTTTGGATACTAAACTGCACGTGGCCCAGTTGATAGTGTTTGGAAACTGAACTGCACGTGGCCCAGTTGATAGTGTTTGGAAACTGAACTGCACGTGGCCCAGTTGATAGTGTTTGGATACTGAACTGCACGTGGCCCAGTTGATAGTGTTTGGATACTGAACTGCACGTGGCCCAGTTGATAGTGTTTGGATACTGAACTGCACGTGGCCCAGTTGATAGTGTTTGGCTACTGAACTGCACGTGGCCCAGTTGATAGTGTTTGGATACTGAACTGCACGTGGCCCAGTTGATAGTGTTTGGCTACTGAACTGCACGTGGCCCAGTTGATAGTGTTTGGCTACTGAACTGCACGTGGCCCAGTTGATAGTGTTTGGCTACTGAACTGCACGTGGCCCAGTTGATAGTGTTTGGCTACTGAACTGCACGTGGCCCAGTTGATAGTGTTTGGATACTGAACTGCACGTGGCCCAGTTGATAGTGTTTGGATACTGAACTGCACGTGGCCCAGTTGATAGTGTTTGGATACTGAACTGCACGTGGCCCAGTTGAGTGTTTACAAAGTGTTAAGAAGAACTCCCCAGGACCCCCAGTCTCTTTCCACACTCCTTACATCAGTTTTTAATTAAATTGACACAAGTTCCCAATGTGAGGACAAATGTTTACATACAAAATAAATCACTTGCATGACAACTTTTCAATCCAGTCAATAGTATCAGGAGACTATTTTCTCCAGTAGTCTGAAATCCAACCTACATTTTATCCTCCTACTGTTGTCATCCTCTAACCTGTCAGTCCAAGCAGAGAGAACATGTCCTCCTCATACTGTTGTCATCCTCTAACCTGTCAGTCCAAGCAGAGAGAACATGTCCTCCTCATACTAACCTGTCTCTAACTCTACATCTTCCAGCAGATTCTTCTGTTCTCGTTTGTTTACAGAAGAATCTAAACCTAAAATGGAACTAAGAACCTGTGTAATGTGTACATATGCATGTAAATTCAGAATACCTCCAATCACATTTTCAAACAGCTTATTCTATATACAGCAAGTATGTACAGTTGAAGTCGGAAGTTTACATACACTTAGGCTGAGGCCATTTGCACTTTTCGCACCAAAGTACGTTCATCTCTAGGAGACAGAACGCGTCTCCTTCCTGAGCGGTATGACGGATGCGTGGTCCCATGGTGTTTATACTTGCATACTATTGTTTGTACAGATGAACGTGGTTCCTTCAGGCAT
Source organism: Thymallus thymallus (assembly GCA_023634145.1). NCBI lineage: Eukaryota > Metazoa > Chordata > Actinopteri > Salmoniformes > Salmonidae > Thymallus > Thymallus thymallus. Next base: position 37,667,967 of record CM042399.1, on the reverse strand, counting down.
TTGGAATTTGCTCCCAAGGCTGAACCAGACTTTTGGAGGTCAACAATTTTTTTCGGAGATCTATCTTGAAGGTAGATCTTGAAATACATCCACAGGTACACCTCCAATTGACTAAAATAATGTCAAATAACCTATCAGAAGCTTCTAAAGCCATGACATCATTTTCTGGAATTTTCCAAACTAAAGTTAGTGAACATGAAATCTGTAGAGTGGTTGAAAGTGTACAGTTCAAGTCGTTAAAACTCATTTTTCAATTACTCCACACATTTCATGTTAACAAACTACAGTTTTAGCAAGTCGGTTAGGATATCTACTTTGTGAATGACAAGTAATTCTTTCAACAATTGTTTACAGACATTAATTCACTATATCACAATTCCAGTGTGTCAGAAGTTTACATACACTAAGTTGACTGTGCCTTTAAACAGCTTGGAAAATTCCAGAAAATGATGTCAAGCTTCTGATAGGCTAATTGACATAATTTGAGTCAATTGGAGGTGTATCTGTGGATGTATTTCAAGTCTTACCTTCAAACTCAGTGCCTCTTTGCTCGACATCATGGGAAAGAAATCAGCAAAGACCTCCGAAAAAAAATTGTAGACCTCCACAAGTCTGGTTCATCCTTGGGAGCAATTTCCAAATGCCTTAAGGTACCACGTTCATCTGTACAAACAATAGTACGCAAGTATAAACACCATGGGACCAGGTAGCCATCATACTGCTCAGGAAGGAGACGCATTCTGTCTCCTAGAGATGAACGTACTTCGGTGCAAAAAGTGCAAATCAATCCCAGAACAACAGCAAAGGACCTTGTGAAGATGCTGGAGGAAACAGGTACAAAAGTATCTATGTCCACAGTAAAACAAGTCCTAAATCAACATAACCTGAAAGGCCGCTCAGCAAGGAAGAAGCCACTGCTCCAAAACCGCCATAAAAAGCCAGACTACGGTTTGCAACTGCACATGGGGACAAAGACTGTACTTTTTGGAGAAATGTCCTCTGGTCTGACAAGACAAAAATAGAACGGTTTGGCCATAATGACCATCGTTATGTTTGGAGGAAAAAGGGGGAGGCTTGCAAGCCGAAGAACACCATCCCAACCGTGAAGCACGGGGGTGGCAGCATCATGTTGTGGGGGTGCTTTGCTGCAGGAGGGACTGGTGCACTTCACAAAATAGATGGCATCATGAGGAAGGAAAGTTATGTGGATATATTAAAGCAACATCTCAAGACATCAGTCAGGAAGTTAAAGCTTGGTCGCAAATGTCTTCCAAATGGACAATGACCCCAAGCATACTTCCAAAGTTGTGGCAAAATGGCTTAAGGACAACAAAGTCAAGGTATTGGAGTGGCCATCACAAAGCCCTGACCTCAAGCCTATAGACAATTTGTGGGCAGAACTGAAAAAGCGTGTGCGAGCAAGGAGGCCTACAAACCTGACTCAGTTACACCAGTTCTGTCAGGAGGAACGGGCCAAAATTCACCCAACTTTTTGTGGGAAGCTTGTGGAAGGCTACCCGAAACGTTTGACCCAAGTTAAACAATTTAAAGGCAATGTTACCAAATACTAATTGAGTGTATGTAAACTTCTGACCCACTGGGAATGTGATGAAAGAAATAAAAGCTGAAATAAATCATTCTCTCTACTATTATTCTGACATTTCACATTCTTAAAATAAAGTGTTGATCCTAACTGACCTAAGACAGGGGATTTTTACTAGGATTAAATGCCAGGAATTGTGAGTTTAAATGTATTTGGCTAAGGTGTATGTAAACTTCCGACTTCAACTGTCTGCGTCCCAAATGGCACCCTATTCCCTTCATAGTGCACTACTTTTAGTGCACTATATAGGAAATAGGGTGCCATTTGGGAGTCAGCCTAGGTGTATATAGAGCAAGTGTATAAAACTAACAGTAAAATAATAATCTGAGGCACATCTACGTTCCCTAATGTCAAAAAAAGCGTTTTAGTAAGAAGTAGCTTCAACTAATAAGCAGTGAACAAAAACGTTGTTTAAGACTAAGTGTTTAACTTCAGCCTGGTAGCAGAACGGTTGTTTAAGACTAAGTGTTTAACTTCAGCCTGGTAGCAGAACGGTTGTTTAAGACTAAGTGTTTAACTTCAGCCTGGTAGCAGAACGGTTGTTTAAGACTAAGTGTTTAACTTCAGCCTGGTAGCAGAACGGTTGTTTAAGACTAAGTGTTTAACTTCAGCCTGGTAGCAGAACGGTTGTTTAAGACTAAGTGTTTAACTTCAGCCTGGTAGCAGAACGGTTGTTTAAGACTAAGTGTTTAACTTCAGCCTGGTAGCAGAACGGTTGTTTAAGACTAAGTGTTTAACTTCAGCCTGGTAGCAGAACGGTTGTTTTAGACTAAGTGTTTAACTTCAGCCTGGTAGCAGAACGGTTGTTTAAGACTAAGTGTTTAACTTCAGCCTGGTAGCAGAACGGTTGTTTAAGACTAAGTGTTTAACTTCAGCCTGGTAGCAGAACGGTTGTTTAAGACTAAGTGTTTAACTTCAGCCTGGTAGCAGAACGGTTGTTTAAGACTAAGTGTTTAACTTCAGCCTGGTAGCAGAACGGTTGTTTAAGACTAAGTGTTTAACTTCAGCCTGGTAGCAGAACGGTTGTTTAAGACTAAGTGTTTAACTTCAGCCTGGTAGCAGAACGGTTGTTTAAGACTAAGTGTTTAACTTCAGCCTGGTAGCAGAACGGTTGTTTTAGACTAAGTGTTTAACTTCAGCCTGGTAGCAGAACGGTTGTGCTCTTGCCAACTCGTTGTCAAGCCAAACATGAGATTTAATCAGAGGTTGGGTCATGAGAGCAGAAAGGCAACCAGACCAGGGTGATTAGATATACCAGGGTGATTAGATATACCAGGGTGATTAGTCAGAAAAAATATATAAAATCAAATGCTACTAAATGTCAAAACATTTTCTCCAGATTTATGAAAAAACAACAAAAAGTCTGCAGTTGTAACAAAATAGGTCCCGGTTTACTGCTTTATCCAGGTCAGCTCTTAGCAAATCCAGAATATCTTCTCCTCAACAGAACTGGGGAGAGAGAGAAGGGTTTTATTAATCCAGAAAATATTCTCCTCAACAGAACTGGGGAGGGAGAGAAGGTTTTATTAATCCAGAAAATATTCTCCTCAACAGAACTGGGGAGGGAGAGAAGGTTTTATTAATCCAGAAAATATTCTCCTCAACAGAACTGGGGAGGGAGAGAAGGGTTTTATTAATCCAGAAAATATTCTCCTCAACAGAACTGGGGAGGGAGAGAAGGGATTTATTAATCCAGAAAATATTCTCCTCAACAGAACTGGGGAGGGAGAGAAGGGTTTTATTAATCCAGAAAATATTCTCCTCAACAGAACTGGGGAGGGAGAGAAGGGTTTTATTAATCCAGAAAATATTCTCCTCAACAGAACTGGGGGGAGAGAAGGTTTTACTTGCAATGATCATTACAGCAATGGTCACCTAGTTAAATAAAGGTTCAATAAAAATAAATAAATCATGGCATGTGGTTGATATACTTTAGTTGAAGTCACTCTGGATAAGAGTGTCTGCTAAATGACTAACGTGAGTCTAAATGATAAGTTTCTGGTAGGTGTGTTGTATTGTCTTGATGTGAGAGAATGTATAACATCATTAGAAGTCTGCATGGTTACACCACAGTAGCACCAGTAAAGTCAGCACTGCTTAACGTATGCTGTGGCGAGACTGTGGTACTGCAGGAGTACTGAGCAGCCAAGCCATAAAGAGCACCATGTTTCCACTTCCCCTACTTCTAGCCCTTACTTACCTATCACACCAAGCCAATGTTAGGTAACCTCTGATCAGGCAAACCCCGTGTATCAACCCCTATACACATGCTTACATGCCTGCAGATCTGACAGGACAGGTGGAAGCAATATGGTGAGCCACCATACTACTTATACCATTGCAATCATTTAAGATCTACAGAAGTACATAGAGGGTACACCGCCGGCAGCTAGGGAGCCGTGGGTACACCGCCGGCAGCTAGGGAGCCGTGGGTACACCGCCGGCAGCTAGGGAGCCGTGGGTACACCGCCGGCAGCTAGGGAGCCGTGGGTACACCGCCGGCAGCTAGGGAGCCGTGGGTACACCGCCGGCAGCTAGGGAGCCGTGGGTACACCGCCGGCAGCTAGGGAGCAAGGTATCAGACCTGGGCAGAACTTATTTAAAACTTCTCAAATACTCAAGGTAGTCTAATATAGTTTATAAAGAGTTAACTAAAAGGCAACTATTTTCTTTGATATTCAAATGAAGCATAGATAGACAATGAAATCCCCCCCCCCAGGGGATCAATAAAGTACCTACCTATCTATCTATCTATCTATCTATCTATCTCTAGATAAAAAGTTATACCAGGTCAATACTGGACCCAGACAGAGTGATATGTGGATACACAGCCTACCTTCCAGCGGTTGCCACAGCCGTTGCACAGTACAAAGGTGGTCATGGGTTCATCAGCACTGCGCGTCTGCACCTAGAACACACAGGGAGAGACTGCATGTATTTACATACACCACACACATACAGAAGCAGAGAGAGACCACACAACATATACAGTTGAAGTCAGAAGTTTACATACACCTTAGCCAAATACATTTAAAAACTCAGTTTTTCACAACTCCTGACATTTAATCCTAGTAAAAATTCCCTGTCTTAGGTCAGTTATGATCACCACTTTATTTTAAGAATGTGAAATGTCAGAATAATAGTAGAGAGAATGATTTATTTCAGCTTTTATTTCTTTCATCACATTCCCAGTGGGTCAGAAGTTTACATACACTCAATTAGTATTTGGTAGCATTGCCTTTAAATTGTTTAACTTGGGTCAAACGTTTCGGGTAGCCTTCCTCCTGACAAAACTGGGGTAACTGAGTCAGGTTTGTAGGCCTCCTTGCTCGCACACGCTTTTCCAGTTCTGCCCACAAATTTAAAAATAAAAAAGCCAGACTACGGTTTGTAACTGCACATGGGGACAAAGATCATACTTTTTGGAGAAATGTCCTCTGGTCTGATGAAACAAAATAGAACTGTTTGGCCATAATGACCATCGTTATGTTTGGATGAAAAAGGGGGAGGCTTGCAAGCCGAAGAACATCATCCCAACCGTGAAGCACGGGGGTGGCAGCATCATGTTGTGGGGGTGCTTTGCTGCAGGAGGGACTGGTGCACTTCACAAAATAGATGGCATCATGAGGAAGGAACATTATGTGGATATATTGAAGCAACATCTCAAGACATCAGTCAGGAAGTAAAATCTTGGTCACAAATGGGTCTTCCAAATGGACAATGACCCCAAGCATACTTCCAAAGTTGTGGCAAAATGGCTTAAGGACAACAAAGTCAAGGTATTGGAGTGGCCATCACAAAGCCCTGATCTCAATCATATAGAACATTTGTGTGCAGGACAGAAAATGCAGGAGGCCTACAAACCTGACTCAGTTACACCAGTTCTGTCAGGAGGAATGGGCCAAAATTCACCCAACTTATTGTGGGAAGCTTGTGGAAGGCTACCCGAAACATCTGACCCAAGTTAAACAATTTAAAGGCAATGCTACCAAATACTAATTGAGTGTATGTAAACTTCTGACCCACTGGGAATGTGATGAAAGAAATAAAAGCTGAAATAAATCATTCTCTCTACTATTATTCTGACATTTCACATTCTTAAAATAAAGTGGTGATCCTAACTGACTTTCCTAGGATTAAATGTCAGGAAATGTGAGTTAAATGTATTTGGCTAAGGTGTATGTAAACTTCTGACTTCAACTGTACCCACACACACACGCTGTTCTAACATGAAGAAGCATGTCATTTTCTGTGATTTTACCCCAGGTGTACTATACTGAACCGACTACGTGTGATTTTTACCCCAGGTGTACTATACTGAACCAACTACGTGTGATTTTACCCCAGGTGTACTATACTGAACCGACTACATGTGATTTTACCCCAGGTGTACTATACTGAACCGACTACGTGTGATTTTACCCCAGGTGTACTATACTGAACCGACTACGTGTGATTTTACCCCAGGTGTACTATACTGAACCGACTACGTGTGATTTTACCCCAGGTGTACTATACTGAACCGACTACGTGTAATTTTACCCCAGGTGTACTATACTGAACCGACTACGTGTGATTTTACCCCAGGTGTACTATACTGAACCGACTACGTGTGATTTTACCCCAGGTGTACTATACTGAACCGACTACGTGTGATTTTACCCCAGGTGTACTATACTGAACAGACTACGTGTGATTTTACCCCAGGTGTACTATACTGAACCGACTACGTGTGATTTTACCCCAGGTGTACTATACTGAACCGACTACGTGTGATTTTACCCCAGGTGTACTATACTGAACCGACTACGTGTGATTTTACCCCAGGTGTACTATACTGAACCGACTACGTGTGATTTTACCCCAGGTGTACTATACTGAACCGACTACGTGTGATTTTACCCCAGGTGTACTATACTGAACCGACTACGTGTGATTTTACCCCAGGTGTACTATACTGAACCGACTACGTGTGATTTTACCCCAGGTGTACTATACTGAACCGACTACGTGTGATTTTACCCCAGGTGTACTATACTGAACCGACTACGTGTGATTTTACCCCAGGTGTACTATACTGAACCGACTACGTGTGATTTTACCCCAGGTGTACTATACTGAACCGACTACGTGTGATTTTACCCCAGGTGTACTATACTGAACAGACTACGTGTGATTTTACCCCAGGTGTACTATACTGAACCGACTACGTGTGATTTTACCCCAGGTGTACTATACTGAACCGACTACGTGTGATTTTACCCCAGGTGTACAATACTGAACCGACTACATGTGATTTTACCCCAGGTGTACTATACTGAACCGACTACGTGTGATTTTACCCCAGGTGTACTATACTGAACCGACTACGTGTGATTTTACCCCAGGTGTACTATACTGAACCGACTACATGTGATTTTACCCCAGGTGTACTATACTGAACCGACTACATGTGTTGACCTGTATGTTGGTGTAATGACGTTAACATTGTACCGTTGTAGGCTCACCCCACAGCTTGAAATGTTTCAACTAGCTTTAGTTTATGTAGCGCAACATGCAAGTACGTTATAAAGCAGGCGATCACGTGTGTTGGCGAGGCAGAGGACACGAGATCAAGTACCGGTAAGGACGCGAGGAAGCTATACTGTTAGGCAGCACTCAGTGAAACTGGTTACAAAGGTCCAGTTCACTATGTTGGTACCTGTGTATAGGTCCAGTTCACTATGTTGGTACCTGTGTATAGGTCCAGTTCACTATGTTGGTACCTGTGTATAGGTCCAGTTCACTATGTTGGTACCTGTGTATAGGTCCAGTTCACTATGTTGGTACCTGTGTATAGGTCCAGTTCACTATGTTGGTACCTGTGTATAGGTCCAGTTCACTATGTTGGTACCTGTGTATAGGTCCAGTTCACTATGTTGGTACCTGTGTATAGGTCCAGTTCACTATGTTGGTACCTGTGTATAGGTGCAGTTCACTATGTTGGTACCTGTGTATAGGTCCAGTTCACTATGTTGGTACCTGTGTATAGGTGCAGTTCTTGCCCCTGCATTTGCCACATTGAAACATGTCCGTCTCTGTCCCGCCCACTTTAGATAGCTGGTGCTCTCTGATGGCATCCTTGGTCAAGGCCTTCCTCATCTCTTTCAGCTCTGCGCTCGCCATCTCCTGGTGGGTCACACGTAGAATTGTGTAAGAATTGACCTTACAGGCCATATTTCAACTGTAAGGAGTCCACTGCCAAAACATGACACTCAGACACCGCTCACAGACACCTCTCACAGACACCCCCACAGACACCCCCACAGACACCCCCACAGACACCCCCACAGACACCCCCACAGACACCCCCACAGACACAGCCCCCTACGTACGTTTGTTTCATTCGGGCATTTTGCACCTGCCTTTCCCCTCGGGGATCAATAAAGTATCTACCTACCTACCTACCTACCTACCTACCTACCTACCTACCTACCTACCTACCTACCTACCTACCTACCTACCTCAGCAGCCATGTTAGCGATGCGGTCAGCTGAGATGTTTCCAGCGAGGACGTTACGTCGGAGGTCTGGGTTCTTCTGGTCCTTCAGGTTGGAGATACGGCTCCTCAGCCTGGACTTGTACTTCTGGTCTGTAGTCTTAAACTCCTGGTAGATACGTTGAGCGGGGAAGTCAAGGAGAACACTTCGCACACACAGTAACACACTCAGAGTCCTTCTAGAAAGACAATCCAGAACCAGAAACGTTAACCACACATCTGTCTGGTGCTCACCACACCACCAGAAACACCTAACCACACATCTGTCTGGTGCTCACCACACCACCAGAAACACCTAACCACACATCTGTCTGGTGCTCACCACACCACCAGAAACACCTAACCACACATCTGTCTGGTGCTCACCACACCACCAGAAACACCTAACCACACATCTGTCTGGTGCTCACCACACCACCAGAAACACCTAACCACACATCTGGCTGGTGCTCACCACACCACCAGAAACACCTAACCACACATCTATCTGGTGTTCACCACACCACCAGAAACACCTAACCACACGTCTATCTGGTGTTCACCACCATAAACAGACATCAACAAGGGAAAGGAGGATACTAGTCAGTTGTACAACTGAATGAGTCTTTCGCATTTAACCCATCCCCTCTGAATCAAACAACAAGTAAACAGGTGAAAGGATATAGTCCTCAATCTGAGCAGCCAAGTTCTCAGTGTCTGCTCCAATGGTCTTGTGGTCATCTGACATACCAAACAGTGGTCATTAGTTTTTTTTTTTTTTTAAACAAACTTCACATATCTTAGATCCCTCCTTGTGATTGGGCTCTGTCTCACCCAGAGATGTATAACACTAGAGCTGTTGAAGTCATCAACCTATACAGCTGTAGAATGTGCTGATAACGGCAGCCACCTTGGTAGAGTCTGTCTCACCGTCGGTCTGCAGGGCAGCTACCAGCAGCTCTCGGCACTTGGTGCGTACGCTGTCAGTGGTGATGGGAGTGGGGGGGAAGGTGGTGAACTTTGGAGTGGTGGGGGTCGTAGGGGTGGTGGGGGTCGTAGGGGCCTCGGGCAGTTTCTTGCTGGGGTAGACAGAGGGTGACATAGGGAAGAAAATATTACATCATGTTAGGAGTCAACCTGATCCGTTCATTTATTCTAAACAGTAACAGTGTGCATTTTTTATATTAGGGATTTTTTTATTTAACCTTTATTATTTAACTATGCAAGTCAGTTAAGAACAAATTCTTATTTACAATGAGGGCCTACCTACAGGGTCAGCCATAGTCGCATGGCACCCCTGGAGAAAATTAACCGCTAACTGCTAGGCTACCTACCTGCCGGATCCCCATTAGCACTCTTCCTGGTGTCCAAACACACAAGTTTAAAATGAAAAAAAAAAGGGGCATAGACAGCTGCCCTGGGGAATTCCTGATTCTACCTGTATTATGTTGGAGAGGCTTCCATTAAAAGAACACCCTCTGTGTTCTGTTAGACAGGCAACTCTTTATTATACAATATAGAAGGGGGTGTAAAGCCATACGTTTTTTTATCAGCAGACTATGATCAATAATGTCAAAAGCCACACAGAAGTCTAACAAAACCACCCCCAGAATCTTTTTTTATCATCAATTTCTCTCAGCCAATCAATCATGTGTGTAAGTACTGTGCTTGTTGGATGTCCTTCCCTAGAAGATTGCTGAAAGTATGTTGTCAATTTGTTTACTGTAAAATAGAATTGTATCTGGTCAAACACATTTTTCCAAAGGTTTACTAAGAGTTGGTAACAGGCTGATTTGGTCGGCTATTTGAGCCAGTAAAAGGGGGCTTTTCTATTCCTAGGTAGCGGAATGACTTTTGCTTCCCTCCAGGTTGGAGGGCACACACTTAAATTTAAGATATGGCAAATAGCAGTGGCAATATCATCCGCTATTATCCTCAATTTTCCATCCAAGTTGTCAGACCCCAGTGGCTTGTAATTGTTGATAGACAATTATAATTTTTTAAAATCTCTTCCACACTCACTTTACGGAATTCAAAATTACAATGCTTGTCTTTCATAATTTGATCAGATATACTTGGATGTGTAGTGTCAGTGTTTTGTTGCTGGCATGCCATGCATAAATTGGCTAATCTTGCCAATGAAAAAAAATCATAAAAGTAGTTGGCAATATCAGTGGGTTTTGTGATGAATGATGGAGCTGAGTTTGCCTTTTTGCCTAACATTTTAAGGGGCTCCAAAGCTTTTTGGCTCCCAAGTAGCGCAGTGGTCTAAGACCTGGTTTGAATCCAGACTGTCACAACTGGCCATGATTGGGAGTCCCATAGAGCAGCGCACAATTGGCCCTGCATCGTCCGAGTTTGGCTGTCATAGTAAACAAGAATTTGTTCTTAACTGACTCGCCTAGTTAAATAAAGGTTAAATTATAAAACACAACTTTTTCCTCATCCCTCTCAACCATACAATTTTTTAATTCCTCATCAATCCACAGGGATTTAACAGTTTTTACAGTCATTTTCTTAATGGGTGCATGCTTATTAGTAACTGGAATAAGGAGTTTCATAAATATGTCAAGTGCAGCGTCTGGTTTCTCCTCATTACAAACCACGGACCAACAAATATTCTTTACGTCAACAACATAGGAATCACTACAAAACATATTGTATGACCTCTTATACACTATATCAGGCCCAGCCTTTGGAACTTTGGTTTTCCTATATATGGATACTATATAGTGATCACTACATCTGATGGATCTGGATACTGCTTTCAAGCTAATTTCTGCAGCATTAGTAAAGATGTGATCAATACATGTTGATGATTTAATTCCTGTGCTGTTTGTAACGACCCTGGTAGGTTGACTGATAACCTGAACCAGGTTACAGTTTAGCTTTTTCGTGAGTGGGCAGCTTCATGAAAGCCAGTCAATATTTAGGTCACCCAGAAAATATACCTCTGTTGATATCACATACCTTATCAAGCATTTCACACATGTTATCCAGATCCTGACTGTTTGGTGGTCTATAGCAGCTTCCCACAAGAACAGGCTTTAGGTGAGGTAGATGAACCTGTAGCCATATTACTTCAACGGTAATTAACATGAGATCCTCTAAACTTTACAGGAATGTGGTTCTGAATATAGACTGCAACACCACCCCTATTGGCATTTCTGTAGATGTTATAACCATTTAATGCTCCCACTGTATCAAATGTATTATCTAAGTGAGTTTGAGATAGTCAGAATAGGAATGGTCGGGCCTCCCAAGTGGCGCAGCGGTCTAAGGCACTGCCTTGCAAACGCTAGCTGTGTCACTACAGATCCTGGTTCCATTAATGGCTGTGTCACACCCATGAGGCGGTGCACAATTGGCCCAACGTCGTTAGGAAAGGTTTTGGCCATCTGGCATGTCCTTGTGCCATCAGGCTGTGGCAGGAGGGAAGCATGCACGCTAACCAGGTGTAGGTGTTTCCTCCCAACACATTGGTGCGGCTGGCTTCCGGGTTAAGCAGGCATTGTGTCAAGAAGCAGTGTGGCTTGGCGGGGTCGTGTTTCGGAGGCGCACGGCTCTCGACCTTCTTTCCCGAGTTCGAACGGGAGTTGCAGCGATGGGACAAGACTAAATGCCAATTGGATACAACGGAATTATGAATGTCATCTGTTACTAGCAAGCTATTGACTTAATGAACCTTCTCTTAGGCTACATATGTTAATGTGGCCTATTTCTAGCACTTTTCTGGGATGTTGATTTTCTTTACTGGGAAGCTAGACATGTTATTTATATTTCAGCTGATAGTGCAGGGTGGACATCCTACTAGGGCACACCACCTCAGTGCTAACAGTATAACTCTGGTTGATAGGCACAGGATTACTGCATACAAGGGAAGTAAGTTACTTACATTGTGTCTGCCAACGCCCCTGGGATAATTAACATTTGCTGCTTCATTATGACAACTCAGCAACACAATGGTAGGGATTAACTGAGCTGGTCATTGATAAGTCATTGTCTCAAAGTAGCCCTGAAATGCATGGACAGAGTCCAGGAGCCAAGATTATTTGGATGGACTCTGTCATTCCTGTAGAGCATCTTCTGTTTCCAGAAGGTGTCAAAGTTATCTATAAAAGTGATTCCAACAGAGCTACAGTAATCTTTTAGCCAGGTGTGTAATGCCAGTAGCCTGCTGAATCTTTTACACCTGCAGGCCAACGATGGTACCGGACCTGAAATAATTGTCCGCTTTTTGGAATCTTTCAGAGCTAGAATCAGTTCTTTAAAATCCATTTTCAGAAGTTTCGAGATAGCCCTCCTGATGTTGTCTGACCCCACATGGATTACGACAGCGCCAGCTCCAGGCCTCTGTTGTAGAATGGTCGGAAATCAGCCTTGTAATGCACTGTACTCGTGCTCCAGGTTAGTGTGATGACTGTTGGGTGAGGATCATAGCGGACACAGCGGCAACACCTCCACCAGACCAGAGCGGCGTCCAGCTACTAGGGTAGAAGAGAAAGAAAAAAGTAGGCGGGTGTGGGTTCCCCAGTATCTTGTGTAGGTTCGCTACTTGTTTGCTGAGAGTAGCCACTTCGCCCCTGTAGTCTTCTGCAAGCAAACAGTTGCTACATTGAAAGTCCGGGCAGTCCACATTGTCCCGGAACAAGTTAAACACAGCCTGCAGCATTGAAAACGTTCAATTGCGACTTCCATTTGAGACTGCCGGCCAGCTAGGCCAGGTGTGTCTCTCTTTACATGGAATTCTCAACTAAGTGAATTAAAGGACCAAAACAAAGAGCACATTTTAAAATCCTCACAGTGGCTTGAGAAAGTATTCACCTCCTTGGCATTTTTCCTATTTTGTTGCCTTACAACCTGGATTTAAAATATATATTTTTGGGGGGTTTGTATCATTTAAATTTACACAACATGCCTACCACTTTGAAGATGCAAAATATTTTTTTATTGTGAAACAAACTTTTTTTTTTTGAATGCATAACTATTCACCCCCAAAGTAAATACTTTGTAGCGACACCTTTTGCAGAAATTACAGCTGCAAGTCTCTTGGGGTTTGTCTCTATAAGCTTGGCACATCTAGCCACTGGGATTTTTGCCCATTCTTCAAGGCAAAAGTGCTCAAGCTCCTTCAAGTCGTACCACAGATTCTCAATTGGATTGAGGTCTGGGCTTTGACTAGGCCATTCCAAGACATGTAAATGTTTCCCCTTAAACCACTCAAGTGTTGCTTTAGCAGTATGCTTAGGGTCATTGTCCTGCTGGAAGGTGAACCTCCGTCCCAGTCTCAAATCTCTGGAAGACAAACAGGTTTCCCTCAAGAATTTCCCTGTATTTAGCACCATCCAACATTCTTTCAATTCTGACCAGTTTACCAGTCCCTACCGATGAAAAACATCCCCACAGCATGATGCTGCCACCACCATGCTTCACTGGCGTTCTCGGGGTGATGAGGTGTTGGGTTTGCGCCAGACATAGCGTTTTCCTTGATGGCCAAAAAGCTACATTTTAGTCTCATCTGACCAGAGTACCTTCTTCCATATGTTTGTGGAGTCTAGTCTCCCACATGCCTTCTAGTGAACACCAAACGTGTTTGCTTATTTTTTTTCTTTAAACAATGGCTTTTATCTGGACACTCTTCCCTAAAGCCAGCCTATGTGGAGTGTATATCTTAAAGTGCAGCTCCTCTCTGATTAATGCCCTCCTTGCCTGGTCCGTGGGTTTTAGTGGGCGGTCCTCTCTTGGCAGGTTTGTTGAGGTGCCATATTCTTTCCATTTTTTAATCATGGATTTAATGGTGCTCTGTGGGATGTTCAAAGTTTCTGATATTTTTTTATAACTCCAACCCTGATCTGTACTTCTCCACAACTTTGTCCCTGACCTGTTTGGAGAGCTCCTTGGTCTTCATGGTGCCACTTGCTTGGTGGTGTTGCACTCTGGGGCCTTTCAGAACAGGGCTGCGGTCCAAACACTTAAGACACACCCTCGTCCACTTACCCTCGCCTTATGCCCTTGGGGGAATCCTCGTCCCCATCTTGGAGGGCAGTCCAAATTATTAGCCAAGCAAGGGAAGTTTGCAACGTAAGTCCCTTCAGCCCTTGTTTTTAGTCGAGTTTGCGAGTGTACAATTATGTTCCCTCCAGGGCCTGAAACTCCCCATAATTCAATTTGCGGCGATGGTATATCCACTTAGAAAAGTGTATATATATATATATATATAATTTTTTGGAAATAAGTAATTTTTTTTATTTCCCTTCACCAATTTGGACTATTTTGTGTTTGTCCACTACATGAAATCCAAATAAAGGTAACATTTTAGATTGTAATGCAAGAGGAAAAAAAGTGAAGGGGGATGAATACTTTTGCATACTGTTGGTAGCAGCATTGGCTAATGTTGGTAGCTGTACAACGCAGTTCCAGCCAGGTCAGGTTGGAGGGGAAAAAGCAGCAGGAAATACAGCCACAAATAGCGTGGGACACCTCCACGGTGCAAGCCACAAGGGCTAACTGCATCGTGTTCAAGCTGTTCGTGGAAAACCCTGCTAGTTTGGATACTGATAGCTACCAGCTAGGCTAGTAGTGAGCTTTGGGAAACAACTTCAGACTTTTTGGTCTGGCAGGATCCGTGACAGATAGAAGCTGTCACAGCAACTCAGGCCAACTGCATTACGAGATCCAAAACCCAAAAGTATATAAATCAAACTTTGCGGAGATCTCTCGTTCAGTGTCTGATGACGTGTGGGGAGATATAGCCCTTGTGGTTACCTGTCCCTAGATCCAGGACTGTCCTTGGACGTTGATGATCTCAGAGGAGATCCCTCCCTCTTCTTCCCCTCAGCACCATCTGTAGAGGCAACATATTATTCTTCCCATTCAGGTGTTTATCTCTTTAGAATCAGGCTTTATGTTTAGTCTCCTTAAAATACAGAGCGGTCTTTACTGTAGAAGTCTATATTAAAATCATTATCCATCCTGGTCTCTCTAGAGCAGACATGTGGATCAATCCTGTCCAGTACATACAGACAGACACCATGTGTCACAGGTATGAGGCAGACCTGCAGGACAGACAGTGGTATGAAGCAGACCTGCAGGACAGACAGTGGTATGAGGCAGACCTGCAGGACAGACAGTGGTATGAGGCAGACCTGCAGGACAGACAGTGGTATGAGGCAGACCTGCAGGACAGACAGTGGTATGAGGCAGACCTGCAGGACAGACAGTGGTATGAGGCAGACCTGCAGGACAGACAGTGGTATGAGGCAGACCTGCAGGACAGACAGTGGTATGAGGCAGACCTGTAGGACAGACAGTGGTATGAGGCAGACCTGCAGGACAGACAGTGGTATGAGGCAGACCTGCAGGACAGACAGTGGTATGAGGCAGACCTGCAGGACAGACAGTGGTATGAGGCAGACCTGCAGGACAGACGTACCCAGTAGTTTCTTCCAGGACTTGATGAGTGACTTGGCCAGGGTCTGGACCTCTTCCTCTGAACTCTGCTTCCTCACAGCGTTCACCGACATGCCGATCCTGGTGGACTAACACAGACAGTGTCTTAGCTTCATTACGGTCAGGGAAGTTTTAGCTCATTTACTGCATTTCTACATTAAATGTAAAAGCTCTAAAGTGACCTATTTAACTTTTCACTGACCGCTGCAACTCAACAATCAGCTATTTGCCACGCAATCGCCCTGCCCAGATTGTTAATGCTCTCTGCTGTAGTATTTTTTGAATTATTGTATTTCTGTATAGGCACAAGCAATTATATAGCTAATTTTGGCAAATTGTATTACATTCTCTTTAGGGGAAGCTCATTGTCCCCTAGCCTATTGCAGACATCAATGTGAAAGTAACCGGTGTGTTCAAAGGCTGACATCAAATTCAAAGCAGTCTAAACAGCAAAGAAAACTGTCTGGCACTGTCTCTGCCTTTCAGGCTCCGCATGGTCTTAAAGCCAGCCAATCAGGATTGGAATAACTGAATCTACATCTTTGTAGCCTACTTTACATGTCTGGTCTTGAGCTACGGTCTGGCCCCACCCAACTGACACCCATCCTGGACTGACACCATAGAGACATAGTATTGAATTAACCATAGTAATACAATATGTGGTATAAACAGAGGCCTACAGTAAGAGAACAAGCTTAGGTCTACCTGTAGAGTCTCCAGAGACATCTTCATGTTCTTCAGTTCCCTCAGCAGATATATGGCACCATCCTGTGAAGGAGACAGCTAAATATTGATAACTATTGAATGGAGGCTGTATACAATAATATCAATACATGTTTTGTTAACAAACATACATATACTATTACTCCAACACAATATTAGGCTAGACTCTAGATGATAAAACAAATAAAATATGGATTGTGTAGGCCTATGGTGATATGGGAAAGAATGTGGGCACAGCAGAGGCCTAATTTGGTAAACTGTCAGTTTTATTGGCAGGTCATCCATGTGGCGGGGACTGAATGCATATAGATTTAGGGAGTTTATTTCCAGGTAAAAGATTCCGGTGTCGCCTGCAGGCAAGGGTCGACACAAGAGGTAGTGAGTGGCATGTTCGAAAAATGTCATGTCTAGGCCGAAGTTAACCTATACATATATCAAACGGCCCCACTGAATAACCTGAGTAGCCGTTATTGGGTTTAACTAACTCGGAGAATGCAGGGGGTGTGTGGACCCAGGTTTAATGTCTGTGTGGACCCAGGTTTAATGTCTGTGTGGACCCAGGTTTAATGTCTGTGTGGACCCAGGTTTAATGTCTGTGTGAACAGCCGTTCATAATAATGGATGCAACAATGTTTCAATATGTTGCCATTACAACCTGACACATAGTAGTATCGAAGTGCAACAAGTCGACAGAGCAATCGACTCGTTTTTTTTAGTTCAGAAACCCGAAAAACAAATAGCCAACACCTTTCTGTACCTTACCAGAATTGTCGTTGTCTACAAAGGTGCATCACAAGACCTGCCAAGCCTACCTGGTTTCTGCCGCGCCACCTACAAACTACATTTACCGTGTTTTTCTTGTTCACCATTTTGTCCAGCGTTTTAGCAATCCGTTCGACCTCCTGTTCTTTCGCCATTTTGCTTGTGTTTTTGCAGCTCCTCTTCTCTCCCACTACGGATGAACCTCCATTTATGTAGAAACCCCTCTCTCGTCTCGTCTCTTCCCCTTCCCTCACTGTCCTCACTGTCCCCAACGCACCCTCCTCTCTCCTGCCGGCGCAGCGTGGCTCTGCTGCTGTTTGTGAAGGCGAGAGAGAGAGAGGTTGGGATTTGTAGTTTGTGGACTACAGGAAATCTGCTGTTTGACCCTTGTTCATTTCTCCAATCTTTCACCCAAACATTACTTCACAACGTGTGTAAACATCTCTCTAACCACTTTCTATTAGTTGGATAGTTGTGTTTTTTATAGACAGCATGAAACTGTAATCCGTTTATTCATCTGTTGCTCCTGTAGAACTCACATCCCTGTCCTTTCTTTTATTAACCAGTGGGCGTCGCTGTTTCCCCTCTTGGGTTGACTAGCGGCGTGGCATTTACAAAGACAGCACAGTATGAAGATAGGCAGAAACTATCAGGAGGAGGTGAAGTAGGACCGGGGGAGAAGGAGAGGACGAGGAAGAGGAGTCAGGAACACAATAACTGATGAAATCACAGCGAGTGTGGTTGACCATGTTGTCAACCATGGGATGAGCATGAGGGAGGCTGAGCAACGGGTTCAAATCTGAGCCGCTATACTGTTGCAGGCCATCATCCGGATATTTTCTAAATGAGAACCGGTAAGTAACAGTAAGTGCTGTAGTCTTACTGGTACAATAATATGTACTGTACTTTCATAATGAGAAGGATCTATCACTAAAACCATTCAAATGTTTTTACAGAACTGCAAGAAGAGGTCGACTTCAGCCCAGAGCAGGAGACCCACATTGTAAATATGGTCATTGGCAATAACTGCATCAGACTCAGAGAACTGCATGAACACGTAATGGCAGATAAGACCATATTCCAAAACGTCTACAGAGTGAGTCTCTCTGCACTGACTCGTCCCCCGGGGGATCAATAAAGTACCTATCTATCTATCTATCTACAGAAACACAGTAGAATTAGGATGAAGCAGCTGAACAGAGTCTCTTTAGAAAGAACTGTGTAAAACTACTGAGATATGAATATGTGCAGGTAAGATATACTGTCCCATCATTGGTACTGGATCTGGAAGTGGATGCTGCTACATCATACTGACTGATCCCTGTCTTTTCATACTGTGATACATTGTTTTGTCTGGTCTCTTTCAGAGAGTCATGGAGCTAGAAACAGATGCAGTGCATCATGAGCTAATATATGTGGACGAGGCAGGTTTCAACCTTGTAAAAACAAGGGTCTGCGGCAGAAATACCATCGGACACCGTGCCATCATCAATGTCCCGGGACAACGTGGTGGCAACATAACAATGTGTTCGGCTATTAGTCAAAACGGCATCCTTCACCATCATGCAATCCTAGGCCCATACAACACTGCACATATCTCTCCACATCAGACTAATGCCTAATTACCAAGGGCCAGAGCAGCCCAGGTACTTTATAATCTGGGACAATGTTTCCACCGGGCTGCTGTGGTCTGCAAAAAATGATGTATTATTAGCTAACTAGCTAAGTTACAGTGCAGGCTAACTCAAATGAGCTGATAACATGGCTAGCTAGCTATCTAGCCAACTTTACATACTGAATAGATAGATAGCTAGCTAAGTGAATTAAATATCACCAGCTACCTAACATCATATTAGCTAGCTACCTTGATGTATGTATCACTGTAAAAAACAACAACTTCAAATGCATTTGCCATGGAGGAGGGTGAAAGGATAGCAGCCCCAACTGTCCAAGTGAGAGAGTAGGCTATTCTGGATAGGGCAGGTACTGTATGTAGTTTTGTAAGGACAGAGATAATAGTAACATCATATTCAGTGCGGTCTAATTTTAGTATAATGAAGTCTGTTTCTTGTGAGGTTTTCTGTCCTCAGATACAGAGAGCTGTGAAAGCCTGTCTGCAGATGAAGAGGTCCCATTGAAGAGCATTGGTTCTCAGTTCTGGTTCTGGGGACTCAAAGGGGGGCACATTTTTGTTTTTGCCTTAGAACTGCACAGTTAATTCAAATAATCAGGTCATCATCAAGCTTCAAGTGGTATTTATGTATTCATTTGTGATGCTATCCTTGATATGATCCTGCTATTGTCACATGCTACACATGCACATGCATCTATCAATCCAATTTTATCATGATTTGTTAAAAGGGATATTATACTTTAGTAATCCACAATGACCTGGTGATGTAAAAGTCTAATAATAACATTATCTTCCATATTCCTACAGATATCTTGTAACTGGAGATCTCTTCAAAACGATTGCCTACAGTTACTGTGTAGGGCACTGCGAGGTTGGGTGACCAGGGCCATCTGGAGGAATTCAGGCGTGTGAAGGCTACCTGTGTCCTGTATAACTTCATGAGGATGGACACGAGGACCAAGTCTGCTGCTCTGCAGGAAGTTTCAAGGATGGGGTCCAACAACGCAGCAAGGAGGCAATCCGTTATGCGGGAGATCTTCACCTCCTACGTCTTCAAAGAGGGTGCTGTTCCCTGGCAACAGAATAGACTACACTATGCACAACCAATAGCTCTTTTAAGAGCAATCCACATTGCAATAAGAGTATTCTTCCATTTACTTAGCTTTGTCACCTGCAGTTATTCAATTCCCAGTTTCTCTCACTTTGATTTCTACTTCTCAGGCGAGGGTGTTGTTTAGGTAAGGGTGTGATGTCTGTACAAAAACAAAACAGCCTATTTGACCCATATATTGAAAAAATGTAGAACAATTAGACACCCTATAAGCCACACCTACACACACATGTATCAATCTGATTGGTGGATTGTGTTGTGCAGTAAGCAGGCTCAGGTGTAGAACTGTAGCTCCTCCCACCTTCAAATAATCGCAAATGAGGGCCAACCTGTCAGGCTCTGGCCATAGAGAAGCAAATAGGCTTCTCTATGTAGTTATGGTCAGAGTCTGACAGTGTCGTTCTTTTCTGTTTCTTTGTGGGTTTTGGGTGGATCTCTAATTAGAGGCAGCTGCTACCCGTTGTCTCTAATTAGGGATCCTATATATGTTGAGTCTGTCCCTCACTTTGGTGTGGGTTGTTATCGATATCGATGTATGTCGCAGTCACGGTGAAGTAAGTGTGTTTTCTTTACGTCCGTCCATTAGTGTGTTTTGTGAACGTGACGTTTTCTTTAGTGTTTGTTTTCGGTTTTGTTGTATAGTTCGTTCATTTGCTTGTTATTTATAATTAGTATTAAAGCAAAGATGTGGAACTATAATCCCTGCGCTGCGTCTTGGTCTCTCCATACACCCAATCGTGACACAACCACAGAGAATAGTAAGACACTTCCTTATTTCTATAACTACTCTGTATTGTTTGTCCTCGTGTATCTGTGTCTGTTTTTCAGCATAAAGTCCTCTGCAGCCACTTAGTGTGGACACCAGGTGAGACACACACACAGATTCCTGTTGAACACAGTCTCTTTAACTACCTTATTTTCTCAACAACAGTCTCTCCTTCACTTCATCCCTCTTCTCCCTAAATCCTCTAGGTTATATCAGCTGTGTTGGTGAACCCCTCCAGCATCTGAACTGGCTACATAGAAGGCACAGCATGATCTGAGGTGAGAGGTCACTTGGTCGGGTCAACAGGAAGTATTATTAAAGATATGCTTTACATTGAAATAGAGATGTAGTATTCCCAGAGTTAATGATCCCAGGTCAGTTTAATACAGATAGAGATGTAGTAGTCCCAGAGTTAATGATCCCAGGTCAGTTTAATACAGATAGAGATGTAGTAGTCCCAGAGTTAATGATCCCAGGTCAGTTTAATACAGATAGAGATGTAGTAGTCCCAGAGTTAATGATCCCAGGTCAGTTTAATACAGATAGAGATGTAGTAGTCCCAGAGTTAATGATCCCAGGTCAGTTTAATACAGATAGAGATGTAGTAGTCCCAGAGTTAATGATTCAAGGTTCATTGCTAGGTTCTGAACTAATATGTATACCAAACATTTTAGGATCCATACACAGATCGGCTACACAACTAGCTACACATCCATAGGCATACAGGTATTTGTATCCTCCACTGCACAATAAGCAAGAAAAGAAAATGGCTAGCTAGCTACGTTACTTCATCTGCATTGTATGGCAAATATCAGCAAGGAAAGCTTAAATTGTACATTAAATTTGCAGTAAATGCTTTAGCTAGCTAGATTCTTTACATCCACTGTTTCACAAGACGACAGCCTGGTTTGCTGGTTGTTTCAGGAGTCCCTAAAACATAAAATAACCAGAATTACAATTCCATGCTCATGTCACAACACCGACTGACCCATGTTCAACTGCTGTTCACATGTCACAACACCCATAAAGCTAGCCAGCTAGCTTGCTAAATCGCCATTTTCGTAAATCAAAAAAAGTTGTGTACCGGGGCCTCCCACTCCTCTTTCTATTCTGGTTAGAGACAGTTTGTGCTGTACTGTGAAGGGAGTAGTACACAGCGTTGTACGAGATCTTCAATTTCTCACATGGAATAGCCTTAATTTCTCAGAACAAGAACAGACTGACGAGTTTCAGAAGAAATGTATTTGTTTCTGGCCATTTTGAGCCTGTAATCGAACCCACAAATGCTGATGCTCCAGATACTCAACTAGTCTAAAGAAGGCCAGTTTTATTGCTTCTTTAATCAGCACAACAGTTTTCAGCTGTGCTAACATAATTGCAAAAGGGTTTTCTAATTATCAATTAGCCTTTTAAAATGATAAACTTGGATTAGCTAACACAACGTGCCATTGGAACACAGGAGTGATGGTTGCTGATAATGGGCCTCTGTACGCCTATGTAGATATTCCATAAAAAATCAGACATTTCTAGCTACAATAGTCATTTACAACATTAACAATGTCCACGCTATATTTCGGATCAATTTGATGTTATTTTAATGGCCAGAAAAATCGATTTTCTTTAAAAAACAAGGACATTTTTAAGTGACCCCAAACCTTTTAACGGTAGTGTACTGTACATATTACCTCAATTAGCCCGAGTAACTAATTAGCCCCTGCACATTGTCTCTGTACTGGTACCACCTGTATATAGCCTGCCTACTGTCATCTTTACTGCTTTTATTTCTTTACTTATCTATTGTTTACCTAACACTTATTTTACTTAAAAACTGCATTGTTGGTTTGGGTTTGTAAGTAAGCATTTCACTGTAAGGTCTACACCTGTTGTATTGTTGGTTAAGGGCTTGTTAGTAAGCATTTCACTGTAAGGTCTACACCTGTTGTATTTGGCACACGTGACACATTTGATTTGATTTGAACAGGTAGTGACATTTAGTGACAGTGCACTGTTGGATTGCCCGTGCGAACTCTGCATCTCGTTGTAACGTCTATCGTCAGCCATTCCGATACAGCACCGGCCGACTGGCTAGCTAGCTGCACAACTCCTCTAGTTCCCTCTGGCGCTGGCAGGCAGGTCTCCACTCGTTTGCCATCGCCTGGGCCCCAGCCGTCAATCACACTGAGTAAGTCTCCACTTTCTCTTTGCTTTTCTCTGTTGTCCAAGGTTTTGTTCTTAATGTGGTTTGACAGTGGCTGCTAGTGCAAACTGGATAGGCTAGGTGGCTGCGTTGTGGGCTGATTGAGTGTTCTCCCTCTGGTCACACTCATGCCGTCCTCCATACACATCAGGTTGAACTGTAAACCATGATTGCCTACGTTCCCAGCCTACCACAATCTACAACTCCACTTCTACATGCTGCATTACTAACCTTGCTCTCCTAAACACCTTCTCCATGAATAATAAACCCCTCCTGCTGTATGAACTAATACTGGACAACAAGCTGGACTTTCTTTTTCTAACTGAAATGTGGCAAACACCCGGTGATTTGTTCATATTAAATCAAGCCCCTGTACTGTACAAATGCAACTTTAAAATTACTGAGTTGTCTCTTCCATTCTTCACCTCATTTGAATATATTGCCTATAAATCAACAAACTCCCACCATCCTTATTGATCATCCTCTGAAAGCTAATGACTCATTCCTCTCTGATTTAGCTGAACTACTCACCATTGCGGTATCACTCTCCCCTCGCCTTCTCCTGCTTGGTGACATGAATATTCACTTTGACTGACCTAACTCCAAACTTACCTCTGATTTCATCACTGTCCTGGACTGTTTTAATTGTATCCAACATGTTAATTTTCCCACTCACATCAAGGGTCACATACTTGATCTCGTCTGCGCCGTCGGCCTTACCATTACCCACATAAATCCCTCCTTGTTCCCGCTGTCTGACCACAAGATTATTAATTTCTCATTTTCTTCCAACGTACCACACAACACTGACAAGCACATCATCTCCTTCCGTAACATCTAAGCTGTTGACCCTCTCCAACTATCAGATGCCATCTGCTCCCCTCCACTCAACTTGCCAAATCTTTTTTGCAGTATTTTAAAGATTAAATAACAACAATAAACTCCTCACTATCTAATAAATCTACCACAGCGCCCCCTACTGTTAACCTCCAAATCTGTCCACCTGCTGCCCTGGACTCTCACCTCTCCTCATTCAGTCCGGTTGACTCCCCTTACATCACTAAACTCATAATGACATCCAATAACACTACCTTCTCTCTCGATCCTCTTCCCATAGTCCTGATTAAAGCCTGTATACCTGCTCTCTGTCCACACATCACAAGCATAGTCAACCTCTCCCTCACCAACGGTATTGTCCTCTCCTGCTACAAAGCTGCTGCTGTCACCCCCATCCTAAAGAAACCTGGACTAGACACCACCATCCTTAACAATTTCCCCCCCATCTCCAACCTCCTCTTCCTGGCCAAAACTCTTGAAAGAATTGTTGCTTCACAGCTCCAAACCTACCTCCTCAAAAACAGTATGTATGAGCCTCTTCAGTCTGGTTTCCAGCCAATCCATAGCACAGAAACTGCCCTCCTCAAAGTTGTCAACGACCTTCTCCTCTCTGCTACTGCCGGTTCCCTCAACATCCTGATTCTCCTCAACCTGAGCGCTGCCTTTGCCACCGTTAACCACCAGATTCTGCTCACCAGGCTCGAGGGGCTGGGCATTTAGGGAACTGCACTTTCCTGGCTGAACTCCTATCTCACTAACCGAACCCATTACATCAGACTCAGCCGCAGTTACTCAAGGTGTCCCCCAGGGCTCAGTACTGGGTCCCTTACTCTTCATCATCTACATCCTCCCCCTTGGTCAAATCCTCCGTCACTTCAACATTAATTTCCACTGCTATGCTGATGATCCACAGATATATCTAGCCACCAAATCTCTCACCAACCCACCTCTGACCCATACTGAATCCTGCCTGACTGCAATAAAAGCAGGGATGAAGGAAAACTTCCTCAAACTCAACAGTGACAAAACAGAACTCCTACTCATTGGAACCAAATCCACCCTCCAAACTGTCACATTCCCTCTATTCTCCCCCCCGTCCTGCTGCTGAAACCCTAATACATGCATTCATAACCTCCCGTCCTGCTGCTGAAACCCTAATACATGCATTCATAACCTCCCGTCCTGCTGCTGAAACCCTAATACATGCATTCATAACCTCCCCCTCTGTTTTCTTTCTGTATTTTGTTTTTTCTGTTACATGTTCCGTTTTGTAAAGCGTCTTTGGGTCCTTGAAAAGCGCTATATAAATAAAATGTATTATTATTATTATTTAGCCATTTGTATTATGCCAACTTTTACTCTGGGGCATTTATACATTGATTTCAGTGTTTTCAGATTATTTGTTAAAAACTTAGGTTTTTCTTTGTGACAATTTCAACACATACATAAAACGGTAGACATTTTTATAGTTTATTTTATTTTGATTGTCCCCCCCACACATACTTTTCATCCCTCAGCTACTCTCAGCCCATCCCACCCATCTCTGTAGACCATCCTCTGTTGCTTTCCATAGGCCATACAGTATATACATTTCTTATTTACAATCTGTGTATACTATGCGATTACAAAGGTTCAGAAGTATGGATGTGGGTATGCAGACCCACAAGCCACTGCGGCCCCTCATGATGAGTTAATATTTTTTGTGGCCCCCAACCTCATCAAAGTTGCCCATCCTTTGATCACATACAACAATACGATAGTCTTTATTATGTAAGCCATTATGACGTTTTATATAGTCAACCATGTATGATGTGTGTTTAACCTTCAGAGTAGGCTACTGTAATAGACTGTTGTTTATAGAAGATGATAAGAGTTTATATGAGGACACATATTAGACTGAGAATGAACAGAGCTCTCTGTCTAAAAATGTGATCAAGGGCTTAACTGTATCCAAAAGAAAGAAAACGTGTTCTGAACTGAACTCCTGCACATAGACATACAAAGTGTAGCCTCTGTGTATGGTACGTAGATTGGCGTGTGTATTAAGCTATTAAGCATATGACTTGATTATACAAATAGAGTTCCTCCCAAGGCCTTTATAGCACAACTATGTCCCCATACTGCCATCATGGGCCAGTATTCTGCCATCATGGGCCAGTATACTGCCATCATGGGCCAGTATACTGCCATCATGGGCCAGTATACTGCCATCATGGGCCAGTATACTGCCATCATGGGCCAGTATACTGCCATCATGGGCCAGTATACTGCCATCATGGGCCAGTATCATCTTGAAGTATCTGATGATAGTCTTCAATTTAGTCATTGATTCAGTTGTCTCTGTTTTAAGATATATAGTGTTGGTGGTTTCTCACCTAAGCCAGCGGTTTTGAGATTCTCTAAGCCTGTTTCCAACCCCTGCCTTTAGTAACAAGGATCGGCACAGTTCTCTCTCTCTCTCTTAATCCCTGATACAGTGGGAACAGTTTGGTGGATGATATGTGAGCACAGAACTGTACATGGACTCAGCTGAGCTCTTACATCCAGCTGCCTCTGCTCTGTCTAGGGTCCTCTCTCTGTTAGAAGATGTTCTTGATTCCTAACACATGTACTGGAGCACATAAAACACTGGTTCACACACACACACACACACACACACACACACACAGACCACAGGCCAGGAGACACAAGCAGACAAAACATGTTTTTTTTTGTGTTGCATCCAGTCTTTAGTTGAGTTGCTCTACAGAAGAAAGTACTTAGTCAACAGGTTACATCCTGGATATCATTCCAACATGTTCTAATAGTTCATGGGAAGTTAAGGATATTGACTAGTAAGGTAATGATGTATCAGAGCTTTCCTTTCCAAGGAATGAGTAGCTATAGCTTCCAATCAGAGGAAGAGAGTCAGTGGTTTAAGGAAGTATATATTTCAAAGAATGCTGACCTAAGAGAGTGGATCCAATACAATGCTGTGTCAAACACTGACTCACTGGTTCATGGTGTCTAACCCTGGCTGTGGTGTCAAACACTGACTCACTGGTTCATGGTGTCTAACCCTGGCTGTGGTGTCAAACACTGACTCACTGGTTCATGGTGTCTAACCCTGGCTGTGGTGTCAAACACTGACTCACTGGTTCATGGTGTCTAACCCTGGCTGTGGTGTCAAACACTGACTCACTGGTTCATGGTGTCTAACCCTGGCTGTGGTGTCAAACACTGACTCACTGGTTCATGGTGTCTAACCCTGGCTGTGGTGTCAAACACTGACTCACTGGTTCATGGTGTCTAACCCTGGCTGTGGTGTCAAACACTGACTCACTGGTTCATGGTGTCTAACCCTGGCTGTGGTCGACATTGTGTGATACTAGTCAGTACTATACTGTACTATACTAATACTGTATTTTCAGCTCTTCCTTGCTCTTGGCTTTCATCAACGCTGGAGTCATCATTCCCAAACTTTTTCCAGACATGACTGCAGTATATTGTAGTAACACCTGCCAAACAGGGTTAGCTAAAAACACCTCAACCAGAACATGACACAGGTTCATGAAAGGCCTCCAACTGAGTTGAGTCAACAGTTCTGAGCAATACAATGGACCACACACCCTAATGCCATGGACCACACACCCTAATGCCATGGACCACACACCCTAATGCCATGGACCACACACCCTAATGCCAAAAGGCAAAGACGTTGGGTAAATACATCTCAGATATACAGTGCATTCAGAAAGTATTCAGACACTTTGACCTTTTACACATTTTGTTACGTTACAGCCTTATTCTGAAATAAGAGCTAATATTAATATGCATGTAAATCTCTCCTGGCTCAAAGTGGAGGAGAGATTGACTTCATCACTACTTGTATTTATGAGAGGTATTGACATGTTGAATGCATAGACACGTACACATGGATTTTGTATTGTAGATATGTGGTAGTGGTGGAGTAGGGGCCTGAGGGCACACAGGTATTTGTATTGTAGATATGTGGTAGTGGTGGAGTAGGGGCCTGAGGGAACACAGTGTTTTGTATTGTAGATATGTGGTAGTGGTGGAGTAGGGGCCTGAGGGCACACAGTGTTTTGTATTGTAGATATGTGGTAGTGGTGGAGTAGGGGCCTGAGGGAACACAGTGTTTTGTATTGTAGATATGTGGTAGTGGTGGAGTAGGGGCCTGAGGGAACACAGTGTTTTGTATTGTAGATATGTGGTAGTGGTGGAGTAGGGGCCTGAGGGAACACAGTGTTTTGTATTGTAGATATGTGGTAGTGGTGGAGTAGGGGCCTGAGGGCACACAGGTATTTATATTGTAGATATGTGGTAGTGGTGGAGTAGGGGCCTGAGGGAACACAGTGTTTTGTATTGTAGATATGTGGTAGTGGTGGAGTAGGGGCCTGAGGGCACACAGTGTTTTGTATTGTAGATATGTGGTAGTGGTGGAGTAAGGGCCTGAGGGAACACAGTGTTTTGTATTGTAGATATGTGGTAGTGGTGGAGTAGGGGCCTGAGGGAACACAGTGTTTTGTATTGTAGATATGTGGTAGTGGTGGAGTAGGGGCCTGAGGGCACACAGGTATTTGTATTGTAGATATGTGGTAGTGGTGGACTAGGGGCCTGAGGGAACACAGTGTTTTGTATAATAGATATGTGGTAGTGGTGGAGTAGGGGCCTGAGGGCACACAGTGTTTTGTATTGTAGATATGTGGTAGTGGTGGAGTAGGGGCCTGAGGGCACACAGTGTTTTGTATTGTAGATATGTGGTAGTGGTGGAGTAGGGGCCTGAGGGCACACAGTGTTTTGTATTGTAGATATGTGGTAGTGGTGGAGTAGGGGCCTGAGGGCACACAGTGTATTGTAGATATGTGGTAGTGGTGGAGTAGGGGCCTGAGGGCACACAGTGTATTGTAGATATGTGGTAGTGGTGGAGTAGGGGCCTGAGGGCACACAGTGTTTTGTATTGTAGATATGTGGTAGTGGTGGAGTAGGGGCCTGAGGGCACACAGTGTATTGTAGATATGTGGTAGTGGTGGAGTAGGGGCCTGAGGGCACACAGTGTATTGTAGATATGTGGTAGTGGTGGAGTAGGGGCCTGAGGGAACACAGTGTTTTGTATTGTAGATATGTGGTAGTGGTGGAGTAGGGGCCTGAGGGCACACAGTGTTTTGTATTGTAGATATGTGGTAGTGGTGGAGTAGGGGCCTGAGGGAACACAGTGTTTTGTATTGTAGATATGTGGTAGTGGTGGAGTAGGGGCCTGAGGGAACACAGTGTTTTGTATTGTAGATATGTGGTAGTGGTGGAGTAGGGGCCTGAGGGCACACAGTGTTTTGTATTGTAGATATGTGGTAGTGGTGGAGTAGGGGCCTGAGGGAACACAGTGTTTTGTGAAATCTGTGAATGTATTGTATTTTATTTAACCTTTATTTATTATTATTATTATTAACTAGGAAAGTCAGTTAAGAACAAATTCTTATTTACAATGACATCCTACCTATAGGGTCAGCCATAGTAGTACGGCGCCCCTGGAGCAAATTAGGGTTAAGTGCCTTGCTCAAGGGCACATTGAGAGGTTTTTCAGCTTGTCGGCTCAGTTAATCAAACAAGCGACCTTTCGATTACTGGCCCAACGCTCTAACCGCTAGGCTACCTGCCCTAGCTGTTAATTGGGGACCCTATTGTAGTTGTATTGTTTCCACCGGTGTTGTGGGAAATTGTAGTGTTTTTGTTCCATTTGAGCACGAATGTTACGGTAGTGTTACATCATTGTTTTCATTAAGTTTGCATTAAAGAAAATAACGACTATAGCGTTGCGTCTCGGTCGATCCACACACACCATCGTGACACTAAAATGCAGTTGTGCTATTTTAGCTAACCCTAGTCAGCAGGTGTTACTACAATATACTACAGTCATGTCCACAAAAACACTGCAGTGAATACTATAGTGGTATTACTATAAATATAGTAATACTACAGTATTTAGACCATAGTATAATATAATATTTTTTGAGTGTGCTGCGACAGATGTCTTCATGTCCTCATTCTGCTCATAACAATGAGTGTCTCTAAAGCTGAGATTGGTGTCACACTGGCTGAATCTGGTGGGCTGCGTCCCAAACGCCATTCTATTCCCTACTTTTCACAAGGGTCCATAGGGCTCTGGTCAAAATTTGTGCACTATATAGGGAATAGGGTTCCATTTGGAACACACACACGGTGATCTGGTCTGGACAGTGGCAGGAAATACTGTAATACAGCCACACAATGGCCGTAACACATACACCCCACCTCAGACTGACCCGCTCCTAAAAAAGAAACCAATTGTAAAAGAAAACCAATTGCACACTAGAAAATATCAGTGTTTTGGACATTCAAGTTGTTTGTACAGTACAGGATACACATGGTACACACCGTCCAATGAAATGCTGACTGCAGGTTCCTTCTGGGCAATACAACTACAATAAGACATAAAAGATAAGAATACAAACATTACAACTTAGGTCAGCTATGAATTATTTCAGCCGCCTTAGGAAGAGGAGGTGCTGTTGCGCCCTCTTGACAAGAGTGGTGGTGTGGATTTAGAGGAATTTAAAACTGTTAACTCTCTCTACTGCAGTCCCGTTGATGTGGATCAGGGCATGTTCCCTCTTCTGCTTCCGGAAGTCAACAATCAACTCCTTTGTTTTGCTGACGGTGAGGGAGAGGTTGTTGTTCTGGCACCACAATGACAGTTCCCCAACCTCCTCCCTGGATCGTCGTTGTTGGTTATCAGGTCTACAACCGGGGTGTCGTCAGGAAACTTGATGATGGAGTTGGTGTTGTTAAGTTGTTACTGCCAGAACCAGCATCTGGAATAAGACACTGCTGTGAGAGCACAGGGTTTTCACTGTATGTACTGCTGGACACAGTCGCTCTCCTCAACTCCCTTCCTAACTCATCTTGCTCCACCCCGCTAGCTGACCTCCAGGCTCCACCCCGCTCGCTGACCTCCAGGCTCCACCCCGCTCGCTGACCTCCAGGCTCCACCCCGCTCGCTGGCCTCCAGGCACCACACCGCTAGCTGGCCTCCAGGCACCACCCCGCTAGCTGGCCTCCAGGCTCCACACCGCTAGCTGGCCTCCAGGCTCCACACCGCTAGCTGGCCTCCAGGCTCCACACCGCTAGCTGGCCTCCAGTACCACCCCAACATCAACATATGTGAAAATGGCGTGTTTCTATGTTTTGTAGTAAATAAGATAGACATCATTAGTGTGCATGTGATTTTAACCAATTATGAGAAGGAATTGTCTACAAACTGTCTACTAATTGGTTGTTGGTGTGATTTCCCGTTATGTATTTTATTATAACTAATCATGTAGTTGTAAGATGATTGACATGCTGTAAAATATAGATCCACTTTTTAATCCCTAATTACCTTAATGACTATCACACGCCCCTCACTGTGTTCATCTGCTGCACCAATTTCTCTGTTTGTTTACCATAAGAACACATCACTAGCCATGTCAAAATGCATAGAACTGCAGGAAATTCTCTTTTGCAACCTCCCATTTAAACGTGTTTAGAACATTATCCCTCAGAAAACTGGAAACTTGAATGTTCTTTCAGCGTTCCCAATAGATGTGTCTAGAATATTAATATCTTATTCTGATAACAAAACATGATAACATACTGTAGCTAGAATGTTCCCAGAACTAATGGAAATCTGGCCACTCAAACATACAGTAGGGCAGAGTGGGGGTAAGTTGAACCTTTTTTAACATTCAGGGCCAGATGTACTAACGCTTTTGCGCCCACTTCAGGCGTATTTGTTTCGCAAAGTGCGCATAAAACCATGGCGAGGTATGTACGAACGGGACGCACCGAGATGAAAGCGCAGACTGCCTGTCGCGGGAACTGAAAGCTTTCGTGTCATGGATATGCATTCATGGGATGGTCAAGGGGAAAGTGGGAGTGTCACATAAAGAGATGGGAGGGGAAGCGTAAACTGCGCCTAATTATGTATTCTGCGTTATGTACAGAAAAAGCCGGTGAAAGCGCGCCTCTATTTTGCGCTGAAAATTCTCCTCTTAAAAGCAGGTGTAATTTAGGAAGCTGGTTTCCTGGCATATACCTCCTGGTGAAATGGCAGCAGTAATCCCAGCAAGACGAAGACATAGTCTAAGGAGACGAGCTGAAAAGATTTTTGCCACAAGAATCACACTTTCAGTTGAGTGAAAACGAAATCATTATGCCTTACAGATTAAGCAGCTACGCAATATTACAGTTACTGGAAGAAATCAAAGATGACATCGAATCACACAAAATATTTGACATTGGCTCAAAAAACTTTCACTTTAAATGTGAAAAAAACCTAATAATTTTCGCAACAAAGAGGAAATGCACATTAAACGAACAACAGCAATGTTGGACTTTTGTCAGTGTGACTGTGTTTGTTCAGACTTAAGGGCTGGTTGCGCAGGTCGGGATGGCACAGGGCTGGGTTGCGCAGGTCGGGATGGCACAGGGCTGGGTTGCGCAGGTCGGGATGGCACAGGGCTGGGTTGCGCAGGTCGGGATGGCACAGGGCTGGGTTGCGCAGGTCGGGATGGCACAGGGCTGGGTTGCGCGGGTCGGGATGGCACAGGGCTGGGTTGCGCGGGTCGGGATGGCACAGGGCTGGGTTGCGCAGGTCGGGATGGCACAGGGCTGGGTGGTGCAGGGTTGGAGGTTCCGGTCATGCTTACAATGATCGCCTTGAGGCAGTTGTTGGTCTCCTGCTGCTGGCGACATAATCTTGTGACAGCTCGCGTCATTCCATTCACTGCCACCACAAGGTATTTTACCTGCTGACTGTGGCGCCTCACAGCCCTGATGGAAATGGCCATCTGCTGCACATCCGAAGACATCTTTTGTAGCGTCCTCGTTTGGCCCCTTTGCTCAGTCAAGAGCATTTCATCCACGTCATCCATGTTCATCCTACGTGCGGGTGCAGAGGGTAGAGACGAGGTGGAAGGTGCACAGGATGCCGGTGCAGTAGCACCAACATTTGAAAATGCGCTTTCTAAAGGGGAAAAAGGATATGTAACACACTTAACACTCGTAACACCTACAAAACAACTTATACAGCTGTTCCACATTTTCTTTGCCAGCGTAGCGTCTATACATTTGTAATTTGGGGCGGCCGGTAGCCCAGTGGTTAGAGTGTTGGGCCCGTAACCGAAAGGTTGCTGGATCGAATCCCCGTGCTGACAAGGTAAAAATATGTCGTTCTGCCCCTGAACAAGGCAGTTAACCCACTGTTCCTAGGCCATCATTGAATTTGTTCTTAACTGACTTGCCTAGTAAAATAAAGGTAAAAAAATAAAAATAGGCTAACGAACCGTTATGTATACCGAAGGGAAAGCAGAGAAATTGAACACTTTGGTGCTGCAATAATCCCGGACAGTTTTTACTATCAGCAATGGTATTGGGTGGGTGAATGTTGAATTTTTCAATAGCTAGATATAAATCAAATAAATATAAATGTGACAACAAAGTCCATTTACAATCACGACTATTTAATCTTAAATCAGATTTACCTTCATTTTCTAATGTGGACTCAGCATTATCAATTCCTTCCACGCCTTCCACCTGTTCAGCAACCAGCGTTTGCTGCACAACCTCTTCAACAGTGGTCAATTGGCCCACTTCTGGGGGACCTGAACCAGTTTTCCTGGCCTGTGCCCTGTTAAATGCAATTTTTTCTTTGGTACGACGTTTGAGGTCCTGCCACCTCTTTTTTACCTCTTCCACCTGTCTGCGGGTCGAGGATATTGCATTGATTTATTTTGTGATTTCGGTCCAGATGGCATTCTTTTGTGTGGGTGTGGAATTCCGGGCTTGTATGATGTTTAAATTTGCTGTTACCTCATGAACAAGCAGATCAACCTCGTTATCGCTGTTTTGCCTGACTTGGTGGCTGATCCATGATGGAAAGAGAGGAGGAGGCCCATTCAATTGCTCGTTTAAATACGCGCAATTGACGATATAGTGGGTGGGGACAGGAGCTGATTACCTGATGAACTGCAGGTTTGGTACATAACACGCACACTGCGGTTTCACATCAAGCGCTTTCTGCGTCTTGGCCATGGCGCTATTAACGCTGCGTTCGCAAATGTACGTCCATCTGGCCCTCAGCGTCACTCCATCAAGGGAAATATAGTATTATTTTTAACAAAGATATCTACATACTGTATATTTCAGGATGCTGTGTATCCCTGGAAATATTCCAAATTCATGTTAACATTACAGCTTGTCCAAAAAAAGTGGTCTCTTGGCACAACTTACCCCGGGTATGAGGTGATTTGAGCCATGGAATAGGGTAAGTTAAGCCGCCTACAACATCTGTACTGAATAAAATATTACCACTACCATTTTAAAGCATTTATCTTTATTCACAATCAGTTTTACATATTTTAATAATTTTAAGCATATTTTAACACAACACAGGCTTAACAACTTACAAACACTTCGGACATTTTTATTTACATAGGCCAGGCCCTGTTACCTCATATCGCAGAGAATATAATGACTTGCGTTACGCCTGGGAAGAAAACATTTACATTTTCTCAACTTGCCATTGGCTCAACCTACCCCATGTCCATTGGCTTAATTTACCCCAAGGCAATAATTTGGCTATATTAGCTAAAAGGATGCACTTTCATGCTAGGTTTAGGACCTGATATTGGAGCTTATAGAGACCCCAACTGATATATGAAACAATCTTAAAATGATGTACTTTGGTTTAGATACAAACATCATTAAACTTAAATCATCAAGTCTTTTCTGGACCCAACTTGCTTAACTTCTTACCACTTTTTACATGTAGTTTCTTCCTTCACAGAATCCATGAAATGATGACCTCGTCCTAAATATCTGGTCAAATATTATAATTTTGTGTATGTTTCCTAGAGACAAGGGTTGCTCACTTACCCCCCTCTCCCCTACAGGTAATATAAAAAAACATTCTCTCTCCCTAGAATTGTTAGCTGGGTTTATCAGGGACGTTTCAGCACTTCTGCATCCTAGTTATCTAGCTAGTGGAGTGTATTCAGGCTAGTCTCTAGCAGTGTACCAGTGAAACACAAAAATACTATTTCCTTCAGCATGCCTCATTGTTCTAGACTGGTACCATGTCATTGTTGTCTAGTGCGCTGTGTTTGTGTGTGTGTTTGAATGTGTGTGTGTATAGGATGGAGTGGTGAAAGGCCTGGCGATCACACAGCCGACACACTGGCGTTTTAATCTCATCCCCCACCTCCCACTCCCTCCACCAGAGAGGGGACCAGCCAAGAAACAGTCTGGGTCTAACCATGTGGGCACTAGGGTTGCCTCCCTCCCATCACATCCCCCCTCTGACCTAATTCACTTAATTGTGTGAAGTGTGTCTGGCTGGTGTGTAGAGCATGTGCATATTGTCTGGCTGGTGTGTGTGTGTGTGGCTGTATCTATAGAAGTGTTTGTGTCACTCACTGTGTGTGCCATCTCGTCCAAAAAGTTGACTCAAGTTTTCCAAAAAGCACCAGGATGATCATCAAGACTCTTGGAAGAATGTTCTATGGACAGATGAAGAAAAGTATAACATTTTGGACGACATGGGTCCCATGATGTCTGGCGAAAACCAAACACTGCATTTCACAGTAAGAACCTCATACCAACGGTCAAGCATGGTGGTGGTAGTGTGATGGTGGTGTGATGGTGATGGTAGTGTGATGGTGGTGGTAGTGTGATGGTGGTGGTAGTGTGATGGCGGTGGTAGTGTGATGATGGTGGTAGTGTGATGGTGGTGGTAGTGTGATGGTGGTGGTAGTGTGATGGTGGTGGTAGTGTGATGGTGGTGGTGGTAGTGTGATGGTGGTGGTAGTGTGATGGTGGTGGTGGTAGTGTGATGGTGGTGGTGGTAGTGTGATGGCGGTGGTAGTGTGATGGTGGTGGTAGTGTGATGGTGGTGGTAGTGTGGTGATGGTGGTGGTAGTGTGGTGATGGTGGTGGTAGTGTGGTGATGGTGGTGGTAGTGTGATGGTGGTGGTAGTGTGATGGTGGTGGTAGTGTGATGGTGGTGTGATGGTGGTGGTAGTGTGATGGTGGTGGTAGTGTGATGGTGGTGGTGGTGTGATGGCGGTGGTAGTGTGATGGCGGTGGTAGTGTGATGGCGGTGGTGGTGTGATGGTGGTGTGATGGTGGTGGTAGTGTGATGGTGGTGGTAGTGTGATGGTAGTGGTAGTGTGATGGTGGTGTGATGGTGGTGGTAGTGTGATGGTGGTGGTGGTGGTGGTGTGATGGTGGTGGTGGTGGTGTGATG
Source organism: Thymallus thymallus (assembly GCA_023634145.1). Taxonomy (NCBI): domain Eukaryota; kingdom Metazoa; phylum Chordata; class Actinopteri; order Salmoniformes; family Salmonidae; genus Thymallus; species Thymallus thymallus. The sequence goes on along the minus strand of CM042399.1, from coordinate 37,632,050 downwards.
GTGGTGGTAGTGTGATGGTGGTGGTAGTGTGATGGTGGTGGTGGTGGTGTGATGGTGGTGGTGTGATGGTGGTGGTGGTGTGATGGTGGTGGTGTGATGGTGGTGGTGGTGGTGTGATGGTGGTGGTAGTGTGATGGTGGTGGTGGTAGTGTGATGGTGGTGGTAGTGTGATGGTGGTGGTAGTGTGATGGTGGTGTGATGGTGGTGGTAGTGTGATGGTGGTGGTGGTGTGATGGTGGTGGTGGTGGTGTGATGGTGGTGGTGGTGGTGTGATGGTGGTGGTAGTGTGATGGTGGTGGTAGTGTGATGGTGGTGGTGGTGTGATGGTGGTGGTGGTGTGATGGTGGTGGTGGTGTGATGGTGGTGGTGGTGGTGTGATGGTGGTGGTGGTAGTGTGATGGTGGTGGTGGTAGTGTGATGGTGGTGGTAGTGTGATGGTGGTGTGATGGTGGTGGTAGTGTGATGGTGGTGTGATGGTGGTGGTAGTGTGATGGTGGTGGTAGTGTGATGGTGGTGTGATGGTATGGGATGCTTTGCTGCCTCAGGACCCGGACGACTTGACTTAATAGAAGGAACCATGAATTCTGCTCTGTATCAGATAATTCTACAGGAGAATGTCAGCCATCCATCTGTGAGCTGAAGGTCAGCTGGGTCAAGATCCAAAACACACAGTCAGTCAGTCAGTCAGTCAGTCAGTCAGTCAGTCAGTCAGTCAGTCTACATGTAAATGGCTAAAAAGCAACAAATGTTTAGTTGTGGAATGGCCTAGTCAACATCCAGACCTAATCCCAACTGAGATGTTGTGGCAGGACTTGAAACGAGCAGATCATGCATGAAAACCCACAAATGTCTCTGAGTTAAAGCAGTTCTGCATGGAATAGTGGGCTCGGACAATTAGAAAGGGGGCGAGTACTGTTTCACGGTTCTGTATATTCTACATGAAAGATCGATCTGAGCAGTATGAACCATGGATGTCCTGGGGACATGGAATAGTAGGCCAACATTCCTCCACAGCGACGTGACAGACTGATCAACAACTACAGGAAGCGTTTGGTTGCAGTCAGCTAAAGGTGGCCTAACCAGTTATTGAGTGTAAGGGGACATTGGCTGTTACATAACTTAGTTTATGAAATAAATGAAATAAGTAAGTAATTGTTGTGTAGTTTGTTCACTCAGATTCCCTTTATCTGTTATGAGGTTTTGGTTGAAGATCTGATAACATTCAGTATCAAAAATATGCAAAATTAGAGAAAATTAGAAAAGACAATACTTTTTCACAGAACTGTAGCTATTTGACACAGCATGTTAACCACACACACCAACATAGTCTTAAACATACATATTTGACCACAGCATGTTAACCACACACACCAACATAGTCTTAAACATACATATTTGACCACAGCATGTTAACCACACACACCAACATAGTCTTAAACATACATATTTGACCACAGCATGTTAACCACACACACCAACATAGTCTTAAACATACATATTTGACCACAGCATGTTAACCACACACACCAACATAGTCTTAAACATACATATTTGACACAGCATGTTAGCCACACACACCAACATAGTCTTTAACATACATATTTGACATAGCATGTTAACCACACACACCAACATAGTCTTAAACATACAGTGGGGAGAACAAGTATTTGATACACTGCCGATTTTGCAGGTTTTCCTACTTACAAAGCATGTAGAGGTCTGTAATTTTTATCATAGGTACACTTCAACTGTGAGGGACGGAATCTAAAACAAAAATCCAGAAAATCACATTGTATGATTTTTAAATAATTAATTTGCATTTTATTGCATGACATAAGTATTTGATCACCTACCAACCAGTAAGAATTCCGGCTCTCACAGACCTGTTAGTTTTTCTTTAAGAAGCCCTCCTGTTCTCCACTCATTACCTGTATTAACTGCACCTGTTTGAACTCGTTACCTGTATAAAAGACACCTGTCCACACACTCAATCAAACAGACTCCAACCTCTCCACAATGGCCAAGACCAGAGAGCTGTGTAAGGACATCAGGGATAAAATTGTAGACCTGCACAAGGCTGGGATGGGCTACAGGACAATAGGCAAGCAGCTTGGTGAGAAGGCTACAACTATTGGCGCAATTATTAGAAAATGGAAGAAGTTCAAGATGACGGTCAATCTCACTCAGTCTGGGGCACCATGCAAGATCTCACCTCGTGGGGCATCAATGATCATGAGGCAGGTGAGGGATCAGCCCAGAACTACACGGCAGGACCTGGTCAATGACCTGAAGAGAGCTGGGACCACAGTCTCAAAGAAAACCATTAGTAACACACTACGCCGTCATGGATTAAAATCCTGCAGCGCACGCAAGGTCCCCCTGCTCAAGCCAGCGCATGTCCAGGCCCGTCTGAAGTTTGCCAATGACCATCTGGATGATCCAGAGGAGGAATGGGAGAAGGTCATGTGGTCTGATGAGACAAAAATATAGCTTTTTGGTCTAAACTCCACTCGCCGTGTTTGGAGGAAGAAGAAGGATGAGTACAACCCCAAGAACACCATCCCAACCGTGAAGCATGGAGGTGGAAACATCATTCTTTGGGGATGCTTTTCTGCAAAGGGGACAGGACGATTGCACCGTATTGAGGGGAGGATGGATGGGGCCATGTATCGCAAGATCTTGGCCAACAACCTCCTTCCCTCAGTAAGAGCATTGAAGATGGGTCGTGGCTGGGTTTTCCAGCTTGACAATGACCCGAAACACACAGCCAGGGCAACTAAGGAGTGGCTCCGTAAGAAGCATCTCAAGGTCCTGGAGTGGCCTAGCCAGTCTCCAGACCTGAACCCAATAGAAAATCTTTGGAGGGAGCTGAAAGTCCGTATTGCCCAGCGACAGCCCCGAAACCTGAAGGATCTGGAGAAGGTCTGTATGGAGGAGTGGGCCAAAATCCTTGCTGCAGTGTTTGCAAACCTGGTCAAGAACTACAGGAAACTACAGGATCTCTGTAATTGCAAACAAAGGTTTCTGTACCAAATATTAAGTTCTGCTTTTCTGATGTATCAAATACTTATGTCATGCAATAAAATGCAAATGAATTACTTAAAAATCATACAATGTGATTTTCTGGATTTTTGTTTTAGATTCCGTCACTCACAGTTGAAGAGTACCTATGATAAAAATTACAGACTTCTACATGCTTTGTAAGTGGGAAAACCTGCAAAATCGGCAGTGTATCAAACACTTGTTCTCCCCACAGTAGGTGTTCCTTTTGTCCATGTGGGAAAGGGCATTGTTGAGTGCGATTGAGATTGTGTCATCTGTGGATCTGTTGGGGTGGTATACATATTGGAGTGGGTCTAGGGTTTCCAGATGATGGTGTTGATGTAAGTCATGACTAGCCTTTCAAAGCACTTCATGGCTACCGACGTGAGTGCTACAGGGCGGTAGTCATTTAGGCAGATTACCTTAGTGTTCTTGGGCACAGGGACTGCGGTGGTCTGCTTGAAACATGTAGGTATTGCAGACTCCATCAGGGAGAGGTTGAAAATGTAAGTGAAAACACTTGCCAGATGGTCTCTCAGCCTTGTGAATGTTGACCTCTTTGTTAAAGGTCTTGCTCACATTGGCTATGGAGAGTGTGATCACACAGTCATCCGGAACAGCTGATGCTCTCATGCATGCTTCGGTGTTGCTTGCCTCGAAGCGAGCATAAAAGGCATTTAGCCCCTCTGGTAGGCTTGTGTCACTGGGCAGCTCGCGGCTGGGTTTCCCTTTGTAGTCCGTAATAGTTTTCAAGCCCTGCTACACTAGGGGCCAAAAGATAGGAATATTACTCATTGAAGGGTTTTTCTTTATTTGCACTATTTTTTACATTGTAGAATAAAAGTGAAGATATCAAAACTATGACATAATACATATGGAATCATGTAGTAACCAAAAAAATGTGAAACAAATCAAAATATATTTTATATTTGAGATTCTTCAAAATAGCCACCCTTTGCCTTGATGATGCCAAGAGTGTGCAAAGCTGTCATCAAGGCAAAGGCATTCTGGCATTTTGCATTTTTGTTGTAGCTGCTTGACAAAGAAATTTCCCCTTGGAGATCAATAAAGTACATATCTATCTATCTATCTATCTATCTATCTATCTATCTATCTATCTATCTATCTATCTATCTATCTAAGGGTGGCGTTCCAATTCCTCCCAAAGGTGTTTGATGGGGTTGAGGTCAGGGCTCTGTGCAGGCCAGTCAAGTTCTTCCACACTGATCTCGACAAAACGTTTCTGTATGGACCTCGCTTTGTGCACGGGGGCATTGTCATGCTGAAACAGGAAAGGGCCTTCCCCAAACTGTTGCCACAAAGTTGGAAATACAGAATTGTCAACAATGTCATTGTATGCTGTAGCGTTAAGATTTCCCTTCACTGGAACTATGGGGCCCGAACCATGAAAAACAGCCCCAGACCATTATTCCTCCTCCACCAAACTTTACAGTCAAATAAAATAAAATCGTGTTTAGCAGATGTTATTGCAGGTGTAGCGAAATGCTTGTAGTCGGCACTATGCATTGGGGCAGGTAGCATTTACCTGGCATCCGCCAAACCCTGATTTGTCCATCTGACTGCCAGATGGTGAAGCGTGATTCGTCACTCCAGAGAACACATTTCCACTGCCCCAGAGTCCAATCGCGTGAGCTTTACTCCAGCGCACGGTGATCTTAGGCCTGTGTGCGGCTGCTATGCCATGGAAACCCATTTCATGAATCTCCCAACGAACAGTTCATGTGCTGACGTTGCTTCCAGAGGTAATTTGGAGTGTTGCAACTGAGGACAGACGATTTTTACCCATTACGTGCTTCAGTACTCTCCGGTCCCATTCTGTGAGCTTGTGTTGTCTACCACTTTGCGGCTGAGCCGTTGTTGCTCCTAGACGTTTCCACTTCACAATAACAGCACTTACAGTTGACCAGGGCAGATCTAGCAGGGCAGACATTTGATCAACTGACTTGTTGGAAAGGTGGCATCCTATGATGGTGCCACGTTGAAAGTCAATGAGCTCTTCAGTAAGGCCATTCTACTGCCAATGTTTGTCTATAAAGATTGCATGGCTGTGTGCTTGAATTTATTACCTGTCAGCAACTGGTGGGGTGTCCACATACATGTATATACAGTATATTGTACTGTATATAGACACACATACATGTAGCTCTGGAAGTTCTGTCTTTTATTCAAATATGTCTAAATCGGCTCTAACAACTGGATACTAAAACATTACAAAAACGTTCTCTCTCCCTAGAATTGTTAGCTGGGGTGTGTCCCCCCCATCCTCTGTTATCAGCTGATCCGTGGACTCCAGCCAGGTCCCAGTGTATGTCCAGCACTGATAGCACTCTCTCTCTCTCTCTCTCTCTCTCTCACACAGTCACTCTCTGTCTCTCACACAATCACTCTCTCACGCACACGCACGCACACACACATGCACACACACATGCACACACATTACAGCCCAGTGTGTGCGGTGCTGATAGCATTGAGTGAGAGGTTAACTTTGTGAATCACCACAAAGACCCTCCTCTTACTGCATTAAACAATCCATCTTTCTTTGTATCAGGGATCTACTCTTTCTCCTTTTTGTTCAAAAACACATTTTGATGGCTAAAGATATTGGTGGGTCAGGAAATGAATATGAGGTGGAGCTATGTAGAAATGTTTACAGAAAGTTGGAGTATTTTGGAGAAAATGAAAATAGGATGGTTGAAATCAGCAAATCAACGGACTAAATATGCTCCTTTGTTGAGCTCTGGGAATACATGGTATAGTTCACAGAGATGAGAAGATATCTCTATAACACATCATTATTCGCTCAAGTTTTTAAATGTATTGTGAAAGTCCCAGTTTGAGTGTGTGTGTTCAGACAGTCCCAGCTACATGAATGATGTGAGCTCCAGTAGCCATGGCAGGCCTGATGTATCTAACACCTCAGTCACATTAATAACATCAGTCTCAGTCACATTAATAACACCAGTCTCAGTCACATTAATAACACCAGTCTCTCAGTCACATTAATAACACCAGTCTCTCAGTCACATTAATAACACCAGTCTCTCAGTCACATTAATAACACCAGTCTCTCAGTCACATTAATAACACCAGTCTCTCAGTCACATTAATAACACCAGTCTCTCAGTCACATTAATAACACCAGTCTCTCAGTCACATTAATAACACCAGTCTCTCAGTCACATTAATAACACCAGTCTCAGTCACATTAATAACACCAGTCTCTCAGTCACATTAATAACATCAGTCTCAGTCACATTAATAACACCAGTCTCTCATTCACATTAATAACACCAGTCTCTCATTCACATTAATAACACCAGTCTCTCAGTCACATTAATAACATCAGTCTCAGTCACATTAATAACATCAGTCTCAGTCACATTAATAACACCAGTCTCTCAGTCACATTAATAACACCAGTCTCTCAGTCACATTAATAACACCAGTCTCTCAGTCACATTAATAACACCAGTCTCAGTCACATTAATAACACCAGTCTCAGTCACATTAATAACACCAGTCTCTCAGTCACATTAATAACATCAGTCTCAGTCACATTAATAACACCAGTCTCTCATTCACATTAATAACACCAGTCTCTCATTCACATTAATAACACCAGTCTCTCAGTCACATTAATAACATCAGTCTCAGTCACATTAATAACATCAGTCTCAGTCACATTAATAACACCAGTCTCTCAGTCACATTAATAACACCAGTCTCTCAGTCACATTAATAACACCAGTCTCTCAGTCACATTAATAACACCAGTCTCTCAGTCACATTAATAACACCAGTCTCTCAGTCACGTTAATAACACCAGTCTCAGTCACATTAATAACACCAGTCTCTCAGTCACATTAATAACACCAGTCTCTCAGTCACATTAATAACACCAGTCTCTCAGTCACATTAATAACACCAGTCTCTCAGTCACATTAATAACACCAGTCTCTCAGTCACATTAATAACACCAGTCTCTCAGTCACATTAATAACACCAGTCTCTCAGTCACATTAATAACACCAGTCTGTCAGTCACATTAATAACACCAGTCTCTCAGTCACATTAATAACACCAGTCTCTCAGTCACATTAATAACACCAGTCTCTCAGTCACGTTAATAACACCAGTCTCAGTCACATTAATAACACCAGTCTCTCAGTCACATTAATAACACCAGTCTCTCAGTCACATTAATAACACCAGTCTCAGTCACATTAATAACACCAGTCTCTCAGTCACATTAATAACACCAGTCTCTCAGTCACATTAATAACACCAGTCTCTCAGTCACATTAATAACACCAGTCTCTCAGTCACATTAATAACACCAGTCTCAGTCACATTAATAACACCAGTCTCTCAGTCACATTAATAACATCAGTCTGTCAGTCACATTAATAACACCAGTCTCTCATTCACATTAATAACACCAGTCTCTCAGTCACATTAATAACATCAGTCTCAGTCACATTAATAACATCAGTCTCAGTCACATTAATAACACCAGTCTCTCAGTCACATTAATAACACCAGTCTCTCAGTCACGTTAATAACACCAGTCTCTCAGTCACATTAATAACACCAGTCTCTCAGTCACGTTAATAACACCAGTCTCAGTCACATTAATAACACCAGTCTCTCAGTCACATTAATAACACCAGTCTCTCAGTCACATTAATAACACCAGTCTCTCAGTCACATTAATAACACCAGTCTCTCAGTCACATTAATAACACCAGTCTCTCAGTCACATTAATAACACCAGTCTCTCAGTCACATTAATAACACCAGTCTCTCAGTCACATTAATAACACCAGTCTCAGTCACATTAATAACACCAGTCTCAGTCACATTAATAACATCAGTCTCAGTCACATTAATAACATCAGTCTCAGTCACATTAATAACATCAGTCTCAGTCACATTAATAACACCAGTCTCTCAGTCACATTAATAACACCAGTCTCAGTCACATTAATAACACCAGTCTCAGTCACATTAATAACATCAGTCTCTCAGTCACATTAATAACACCAGTCTCTCAGGCACATTAATAACACCAGTCTCTCAGTCACATTAATAACACGTCTCTCAGTCACATTAATAACACCAGTCTCTCAGTCACATTAATAACACCAGTCTCAGTCCCATTAATAACACCAGTCTCAGTCCCATTAATAACACCAGTCTCTCAGTCATATTAATAACACCAGTCTCTCAGTCACATTAATAACACCAGTCTCTCAGTAACATTAATAACACCAGTCTCTCAGTCACATTAATAACACCAGTCTCAGTCCTATTAATAACACCAGTCTCTCAGTCACATTAATAACACCAGTCTCTCAGTCACATTAGTAACACCAGTCTCTCAGTCACATTAATAACACCAGTCTCTCAGTCACATTAATAACTAATGAGTAACTCCATGTTGAGGCTGTTTTCAGACCTCTTGGACTGTCTTCCATGTTGAGGCTGTATCCTCTTTTGACTAACTGTTGTATCTAAATGTTTTAGACTAACTGGTGCATCTACGTAAATGTTTTACACTAACTGGGGTATCTACGTAAATGTTTTAGACTAACTGGTGTATCTAAATGTTTTACACTAACTGGTGCATCTACATAAATGTTTTACACTAACTGGGGTATCTACGTAAATGTTTTAGACTAACTGGTGTATCTAAATGTTTTACACTAACTGGTGCATCTACGTAAATGTTTTACACTAACTGGGGTATCTACGTAAATGTTTTACACTAACTGGTGCATCTATGTAAATGTTTTACACTAACTGGGGTATCTAAGACCTGTGCCGGCTCCCCGCACCAGACACCTGGAGCGTGTGTCCAGCCCCACTCCCCCATCGGTTCCCAGTCTGGGGCCGGCTACACGGATGGAGCCCTCTGCGCCGGTTCTCAGGATGGAGATCTGGTACTGGGGCCGGAAACTAAACACACCTTTTGTCGTCGTCCTCGGCTCACCCAAAATATCTCCTCAAGCGCTCCTCCTCCTCCTTGTCCCTCGCGTCCCAAGGACCCCACAACCCCCCCCCCCCCCACACAGTTTAAATGGGGGTCCTTCAAAAAAGACTCCCTGAACACTATTGTCAGGTCCTGACTGTGGCCATACGACTCCCACTAGAGGGAGCCAGAGACCTGGCCTTAGTCAGGGCCACCTGACAGTATCTAAATGTTTTAGACAGGCCTTCCCACCGCCTTCCTCTCTGTCTATCACAGTGAATCTCTAATGAGTGTGATTCCATGTCAAAGTACACAGGTCACAGTGAATATTTAATCAAATCAAACACAAATCAAATCAAATGTTTTATTTGTCACATGCGCAGAATACATTATTTATTTTTTTTACCTTTATTTAACTAGGCAAGTCAGTTAAGATCAAATTCTTATTTACAATGACGGCCTACACCGTCCAAACTCGGACAACGCTGGGCCAATTGTGCGCCGCCCTATGGGACTCCCAATCACGGCCTGTTGGGATACAGTCTGGATTCTAAACAGGTTATCTGTAGTGATGCCTCTAGCACTGAGATGCAGTGTCTTAGACCACTGAGCCCTAAACCAACAATGCAGAGTTTAAAAGTTTGTCTTCTTTACTTGACTGACTTCATCAGGAAAGAGACTGATGAGAGAGTCTCTGTGGAATGGTGCTGCTTGACCTACAGAAGGCCTTTGATACAGTTAACCACTGTCTCCTAATCTCTAAACTGGAGGCACTGGGGTTAAGCAGTATCCCTCTAGGCTGGGTAAATTCTTATTTATCAGCTAGGGAGCAAGTAGTTGAGGTTAATAGTTCACTGTCTCAGGCAAAACCAATGAGTTGTGGTGTTCCGCAGGGGAGCGTGCTTGGGCCTCTGCTATGAAAGATGCTTGTTCTTGCCGTCTTTTCCTTTATGCAGATGACTCTACACTTCTGGTGTCTCATAAAAGTAAAACTATGTTGGAGAGCATACTTAGCACAGAGCTTACTAACATTAGCAAATGGTTTGGAGATAATAAGCTATCTCTGCACTTAGGTAAAACTGAGGCAATTATTTTTGGATCCAGACCTAAATTGAGTTGGTCCTCTGAAATCAGAGTGGAGTTAGGGGGTGAGGTGCTGACTAGTAAAACCTTGGTTAGATACCTGGGATGCATCCTTGATGGAAGCTTGGGAGGAGTGGAATGAGTTGCCTTTGCCCATAAAAACGACATCCTCTCTGGGCAGCTTTAAAAATTAAGTTAAAAACTGTTTGATGTCTTCTGTGCTCATATGAACGACCCCTATGATGTAACTGACATGATGAGATAGATGTTCTTCTTCTTAGTTTGTTGTTTTATTATCTGGCTGTCATACTGTGTTCAACCCGTGTTGGATCTTGACCAGCCATCTTGTCTCAAGAGGACCAGACTGTATTGTGTGTTATCCTCCATGATGTTAATAAGTCCCAGACTGTATTGTGTGTTATCCTCCATGGTGTTAATAAGTCCCAGACTGTATTGTGTGTTATCCTCCATGGTGTTAATAAGTCCCAGACTGTATTGTGTGTTATCCTCCATGGTGTTAATAAGTCCCAGACTGTATTGTGTGTTATCCTCCATGATGTTAATAAGTCCCAGACTGTATTGTGTGTTATCCTCCATGGTGTTAATAAGTCCCAGACTGTATTGTGTGTTATCCTCCATGATTTTATTTATGTGCATGTATAGCTTTTCAAGTTTTGTGTCTGTTAGTTTTTTTAAATGGTTGAATTAATAAACTACACTAAATGAGACTATATACGAGAAGTACAGAGTCAAAGTTCAGAGGTAGCAGGTAGTGGAGGTAATAATGAGACTATATACAAGAAGTACAGAGTCAAAGTTCAGAGGTAGCAGGTAGTGGAGGTAATAATGAGACTATATACAAGAAGTACAGAGTCAAAGTTCAGAGGTAGCAGGTAGTGGAGGTAATAATGAGACTATATACAAGAAGTACAGAGTCAAAGTGCAGAGGTAGCAGGTAGTGGAGGTAATAATGAGACTATATACAAGAAGTACAGAGTCAAAGTTCAGAGGTAGCAGGTAGTGGAGGTAATAATGAGACTATATGAAATATTAATGAATGTGATGAAATGTGATGAAGTATTAGGTCCGTACCTTTATGATGTATACTTACCGGATTGATATATATTCCTTTGTTATTAATGTACCTTAGTTTTGGCTCCCCCTCCTGCCCATTCATTGTACTGTGGTAAGTGTGTAAGTGACAGGATAAAGGCAGGAAGTTGTGCCTTTAACTGTTAACTGTTGTATTGTCCAGGTTAACTGTTGTGTTGTCCAGGTTAACTGTTGTATTGTCCAGGTTAACTGTTGTATTGTCCAGGTTAACTGTTGTGTTGTCCAGGTTAACTGTTGTATTGTCCAGGTTAACTGTTGTATTGTCCAGGTTAACTGTTGTATTGTCCAGGTTAACTGTTGTATTGTCCAGGTTAACTGTTGTGTTGTCCAGGTTAACTGTTCTATTGTCCAGGTTAACTGTTGTGTTGTCCAGGTTAACTGTTGTATTGTCCATGTTATGACTGTTGTATTGTCCAGGTTAACTGTTGTGTTGTCCAGGTTAACTGTTGTATTGTCCATGTTATGACTGTTGTGTTGTCCAGGTTAACTGTTGTATTGTCCATGTTATGACTGTTGTGTTGTCCAGGTTAACTGTTGTGTTGTCCAGGTTAACTGTTGTGTTGTCCAGGTTAACAGTTGTATTGCCAGGTTAAGTTTTTGCATTGTCCATGCTATATTGTATTGTCAATATAACTGTTTTATTGTCCATGCTATAACTGATATATTGACCAGGTGAACTGTTGTATTGTCCCAGTAACTGTTGTATTGTCCAGGTTAACTGTTGTAATGTCCAGGTTAACTGTTGTAATGTCCAGGTTAAATGTTGTAATGTCCAGGTTTACTATTGTATTGTCCATGCTATAACTGTTGTATTGTTCAGAATAACTGTAATATTGACCAGGTTAACTGTTGTATTGACCAGGTTAAACGTTTTTTTGTCCAGGTTAACTGTTGTATTGTCCATGCTTTAACTGTTGTATTGACTAGGTTAATAGTTGTATTGTCCAGGTTAACTTTTGTATTGACCAGGTTAACTGTTGTGTTGTCCAGGTTAACTGTTGTGTTGTCCCAGTAACTGTGGTATTGTCCAGGTTAACTGTTACATTGACCAGGTTAACTGTTGCATTGTCCATGCTATAAATGTTGTATTTGCCAGGTTAACTGTTGTATTGTCCCAGTAACTGTGGTATTGTCCAGGTTAACTGTTGTGTTGTCCCAGTATCTGTGGTATTGTCCAGGTTAACTGTTGTATTGTCCCAGTATCTGTGGTATTGTCCAGGTTAACTGTTGTATTGTCCAGGTTATTAGTTGTATTGTTCAGGTTAACGTTGTATTGTCCAGGTTAACTATTGTATTGACCAGGTTAACTGTTGTATTGTCCAGGTTATTAGTTGTATTGTTCAGGTTAACGTTGTATTGTCCAGGTTAACTATTGTATTGACCAGGTTAACTGTTGTATTGTCCAGGTTATTAGTTGTATTGTTCAGGTTAACGTTGTATTGTCCAGGTTAACTATTGTATTGACCAGGTTAACTGTTGTATTGTCCAGGTTAACTGTTTTATTGCCTAGGTTAACTGTTTTATTGTCCATGCTATAACTGTTGTATTGGCCAGATTAACTGTTGTATTTTCCAGGTTAACTGTTGTGTTGTCCAGGTTAACTGTTGTGTTGTCCAGGTTAACTGTTGTGTTGTCCAGGTTAACTGTTGTGTTGTCCAGGTTAACTGTTGTATTGTCCAGGTTAACTGTTGTGTTGTCCAGGTTAACTGTTGTATTGTCCATGTTATGACTGTTGTGTTGTCCAGGTTAACAGTTGTATTGCCAGGTTAAGTTTTTGCATTGTCCATGCTATATTGTATTGTCAATATAACTGTTTTATTGTCCATGCTATAACTGATATATTGACCAGGTGAACTGTTGTATTGTCCCAGTAACTGTTGTATTGTCCCAGTAACTGTTGTATTGTCCAGGTTAACTGTTGTAATGTCCAGGTTAAATGTTGTAATGTCCAGGTTTACTATTGTATTGTCCATGCTATAACTGTTGTATTGTTCAGAATAACTGTAATATTGACCAGGTTAACTGTTGTATTGACCAGGTTAAACGTTTTTTTTGTCCAGGTTAACTGTTGTATTGTCCATGCTTTAACTGTTGTATTGACTAGGTTAACAGTTGTATTGTCCAGGTTAACTTTTGTATTGACCAGGTTAACTGTTGTGTTGTCCAGGTTAACTGTTGTGTTGTCCCAGTAACTGTGGTATTGTCCAGGTTAACTGTTACATTGACCAGGTTAACTGTTGCATTGTCCATGCTATAAATGTTGTATTTGCCAGGTTAACTGTTGTATTGTCCCAGTAACTGTGGTATTGTCCAGGTTAACTGTTGTGTTGTCCCAGTATCTGTGGTATTGTCCAGGTTAACTGTTGTATTGTCCCAGTATCTGTGGTATTGTCCAGGTTAACTGTTGTATTGTCCAGGTTATTAGTTGTATTGTTCAGGTTAACGTTGTATTGTCCAGGTTAACTATTGTATTGACCAGGTTAACTGTTGTATTGTCCAGGTTATTAGTTGTATTGTTCAGGTTAACGTTGTATTGTCCAGGTTAACTATTGTATTGACCAGGTTAACTGTTGTATTGTCCAGGTTATTAGTTGTATTGTTCAGGTTAACGTTGTATTGTCCAGGTTAACTATTGTATTGACCAGGTTAACTGTTGTATTGTCCAGGTTAACTGTTTTATTGCCTAGGTTAACTGTTTTATTGTCCATGCTATAACTGTTGTATTGGCCAGATTAACTGTTGTATTTTCCAGGTTAACTGTTGTGTTGTCCAGGTTAACTGTTGTGTTGTCCAGGTTAACTGTTGTGTTGTCCAGGTTAACTGTTGTGTTGTCCAGGTTAACTGTTGTGTTGTCCAGGTTAACTGTTGTATTGTCCAGCTTAACTGTTGTGTTGTCCCAGTAACTGTGGTATTATCCAGGTTAACTGTTGTGTTGTCCCAGTATCTGTGGTATTGTCCAGGTTAACTGTTGTATTGTCCAGGTTATTAGTTGTATTGTTCAGGTTAACGTTGTATTGTCCAGGTTAACTGTTATATTGCCTAGGTTAACTGTTTTATTGTCCATGCTATAACTGTTGTATTGGCCAGATTAACTGTTGTATTTTCCAGGTTAACTGTTGTGTTGTCCAGGTTAACTGTTGTGTTGTCCAGGTTAACTGTTGTGTTGTCCAGGTTAACTGTTGTGTTGTCCAGGTTAACTGTTGTGTTGTCCAGGTTAAATGTTGTATTGTCCAGGTTAACTGTTGTGTTGTCCAGGTTAACTGTTGTGTTGTCCAGGTTAAATGTTGTATTGTCCAGGTTAACTGTTGTGTTGTCCAGGTTAACTGTTGTATTGTCCAGGTTATTAGTTGTATTGTTCAGGTTAACTGTTGTATTGTCCAGGTTAACTGTTATATTGCCTAGGTTAACTGTTTTATTGTCCATGCTATAACTGTTGTATTGGCCAGATTAACTGTTGTATTTTCCAGGTTAACTGTTGTGTTGTCCAGGTTAACTGTTGTGTTGTCCAGGTTAACTGTTGTGTTGTCCAGGTTAACTGTTGTGTTGTCCAGGTTAACTGTTGTGTTGTCCAGGTTAACTGTTGTGTTGTCCAGGTTAACTGTTGTGTTGTCCAGGTTAACTGTTGTGTTGTCCAGGTTAAATATTGTCCAGATACGTGTGTGTGTGGGGAGGGGGGGTCAAGGCTGTGTGTCTCTACGTGTGTCTCTGGGGAGGGGGGGTCAAGGCTGTGTGTCTCTACGTGTGTCTCTGGGGAGGGGGGGTCAAGGCTGTGTGTCTCTACGTGTGTGTGTGGGAAGGGGGGGGTCAAGGCTGTGTGTCTCTACGTGTGTGTGTGGGGAGGGGGGGGTCAAGGCTGTGTGTCTCTACGTGTGTGTGTGGGGAGGGGGGGGTCAAGGCTGTGTGTCTCTACGTGTGTGTGTGGGGAGGGGGGGGTCAAGGCTGTGTGTCTCTATGTGTGTGTGTGGGGAGGGGGGGTCAAGGCTGTGTGTCTCTATGTGTGTGTGTGGGGAGGGGGGGTCAAGGCTGTGTGTCTCTATGTGTGTGTGTGGGGAGGGGGGGTCAAGGCTGTGTGTCTCTATGTGTGTGTGTGTGTGAGCAGAAACAATGGGGCTCTCAGATTACATCTCTCTGTGTGGGAGGGGGAGGTAGGGAGGGAGGAAAGGGGGAGGAAGGGAGGGTGTAGGCAGGGAGGGAGACTCTCCCACAGCCGACCCCTCCTGCTCACCTCGCTAGTTTCCCTGGCGTCTGATTGGTCTATGCCGGGTATATATTTACACCACGGGTTTATCAAGCCTCACCACAACTTTCAAACTCTGCAGCTCTGGTTAACAGAGGGGAAACAGTCTGGACGCACCAACAAGGGGTTCTAGAAAACAGAAAGAGAGAAGAGAGGGGAGAGAGTCATGGAACCTTTTAGATTTTAAACTATTTTTTTAACGTTACACAACAACAACATCAATTGGACTTCTAAACTACTAAATAGGATTTTGTCTAGCTGGAATGAATATATCTGAGTCTAGTTTCTGTTGTGAGGCCAGTTCTCTGCCAGTCCGGGATGGAGCTGGTGGGTGTCCATGGGTGTCTTCACCCAGCCAGGGCTCTGATCGTGGGCTAGGACCCTTCGACCAGACCCCCCTCTCTGAAGGATCTGGAGACTGTGGCCCCGCTGGGGGCCGTAAAGTGGCCAGGATAGGATCCCCAGGGGTTGGACAATGGACAGGGGCAGGCAGCCCTGACTCGACCCACCCAGGAGCAGCTTCCTTGGATAACGGAGAGGGAAAGCCAGGGGGTGAGTTGAGGATCCGTCGCCCCATGAATGCCTTCATGGTGTGGGCTAAAGACGAGAGGAAACGTCTGGCTGTTCAGAACCCAGACCTACACAATGCTGTCCTCAGCAAGATGCTGGGTAAGATATGACACACACTCTGAATTCAGGATGATTTATGTTGCCATGTTTTCCTGTGGTGTCTTTCGGGTGCATTATGTGTAATTTATTCAGCTTAGAAAGAATGCATTGTTATAAGACTTACATCAGAAATATTTTGCCATGTCACAAACCACAATCAATCAGTTAAATCCACTCCACTTGTTGGTATGCCTTTATTCACTGTCGGTAAGATATTGTATTCAAAAGTAATTTGCCAAAATGTGATTTATCAGCTATAAAACCACCTGTTGGATTGTTTCAATGTTTAATGTGTGCAGTAGTGCTTAGTAAGCATTGTAAAGCTGCCTGTTTTTTTTACAGACAGTAAGGAGGTAGATAGTTAGACTTTTATTCTGAAAACACATCACTTAGTAGCTACATCATACAGAATGTGTTTAGAGCTGCACAGATTCCATTTGAATGTAAACTGATTATATCTAAATGTTTGATAATGATCATGCCGAAAGTGCTACTGCTGCTAATGATGATAATGTTGATAATGTAAATATATATGATTATCTTTAGGTCAGTCATGGAAGGCCCTGCCTACTCTGGACAAGCGTCCCTTTGTTGAGGAGGCTGAGAGACTCCGCCTCCAGCACCTTACCGACCACCCCAACTACAAGTATCGCCCCCGCCGCAAGAAACAGACCAAGAAGCTCAAACAGGTGGAACCGGGGTTACTGCTTCACAGCCTAACCCAGGGAGTGGCAGGGGAGGGCTATGGACACCCACAGGATAGTTACAGACATCCAGGACACCATCACCCACACCACCACTTCTTGCCTCCTCTCGGCCACTTTAGGGACCTTCACTCAGGGGACTTGGAGAGCTACGGCCTACCCACACCGGAGATGTCCCCCCTGGATGTGATGGAGGAGGGAGTAGGGGACGGAGGCGTGTTTTTCCCCCCTCATATGCAGGAGGAC